>VZTE01005753.1:969431-1024921 GCA_013397775.1 Eulacestoma nigropectus
AAAAAAAACAACAAACAACAAAATTTAATCAGATTACTTGTAGACTGGGAAACTTAGAATGAGTGTACCCTGCCCTAGAAAAGAAATGGTTGAAACCGCATCATGTTTATTTCAGCAGTGTGGATGAGAGATGGTGTGTTGTATTATGTTCTCTACTTCATATTCCATTTTCTCCCTCTGCTGGCAGCTGGAGACAGCGAAGTTGTAGCTAACAGAAAACAACAAAACTCTCAAAAGGCTGAAGCATTCAGGGATCTCAAAACTCTGCGGTATATGCTGGGAAATTAGGTCGTACCGTACTTGAGTCCAATTAGTGCTGGAAATGGCTGACAGTCATCCCCTGTACAGAGCAGAATAATTCCTAGAGAAGATTAGCCCAGCTAAACGCACCCCTCTTTCCTTTGGAGAGACAGCAGGCGGTCTCACGTGTTCATGTTCCAGTAAATATGGGCTGCACAATCAAACCTGGAAGTCACTTTTTTAAATTATTTTTTTTTTTTTTTAAAGCACAACTTCAGGTCCGCGATTTTAGAAATAGTATCTCTTGTCTTTAGGTTACAATGACGTTCTGAGTACTTCTACTGGCTACTGATTCTTTGCTTTGTTTTTTCTTTCTTACTTTCTTTTGAAAATATTTTTATAATATATAGACCTAAGGGAAAAACCTTGCTAAAGAAGCTGTAAGTAAAAGATTCTGTATTATGTATTAAAAAAAAAAAAAAAAGGATTAATTTTGTTCCAGAGAAGTTCTTTAAAAACAATAGGCTGTAACATAAATTAAAGCTTACTGGCAATACATATTTATTAATGATACTACCCTATAGGAGAAAATAAATGTTACAGACTTACTTAAAAGGAACAGCTAGCAAATAAGAATTTAATCTTGCCTATAATGCAGATACTACCTTCTGCTCCATAGGACTGGGGTATTAACCTTGCAAATAATGTTATACTAATGACTACAAACCATAAACTATAAATCTTATAAATATATATCGACCTGGCATGGAAATGTTTGTATATTCCCTGTAGCAAGACAGAATCAGTAGTATTGAATTAATAGCTTTAAGCTTTTTAACTGTTCTTTGAGATACTGTAGTAAATATTATAGCCATTTTATGGTTGAATAAATGGAGGCAGAAAAGAGTTTGTTTAACAGCCTAGAAGTGCAGATTTCTAATCCTCCTTTTATTGATACACATCTTAAAGACAGGTGGAGATTTTTTTCTCTTGAAGGGATGCATTTACAGCAATAGCTGACGAGGCTAAGAGAAGTAAAGTGCATTTACTAGGAATTTAGCTGGGGGAAAATGCTGGCAGATGCTAAGGAGAATTCAAGTTAAACAAAGACATCTGCGAGCAGTGGCAGTGCTGGGAGAATAATTCTGTAGTCAGCAGTAAAGGAGACTTGAGTTAGAGCTGCCGTGGCAGGCACAGGTTGGGGCTGGGATGTGAGGACAACTTTGCAGAAGGGTTGTAGCTCAGCTGAAGGAGCCAGACAAAAGCACAGGAAGTTTATAAAAAGGGAAAGCTTTAAAACATAGCATTAATAGTGATAGAAAGTCTAGGAATAAGAACATCTTGAGTTTTTTCATAACTTCTCACCACTGTTCGGTTGTCTGCCCAAACCTGGAACGTCTCAATGGATGGTGCTTCTTCAGCACAGGATTTCCTGCCACGTGCAGCTGCTCTGTGGAGATTAGCAGAGATGTTTCTCAGTTGCCCTAGAGCTGCACAGTATCTTCTATTCATTTGTTAACTCTCTGACCTGGTAGACACCAAAGCAGAGGTCCAGCTCGTTCATTTTATTGACTGTCCCGCACACAGAAAAGTGAATATCTTGTTTTGTTATTTTGATGAAGAAGCATCTTTATTCCAACAATTAAACATTAGAGAGGTTCTGTGCATACAAACATGTTCCAAGCAATGGTTGGTAAAGGTTCACACAGAGATTTAATACCTCTGCATTATTACAACTGTGTACAACAATAATTAATTCCCTTCACTCTTAGGGACTCTTGCTGTGGTCTCAGCTTGCCCACAACAGCACAGGCTGGGAGTTTGTAGAGATACCTCCTCTCTGTTTTTATGTGTGCAGTAGCTACATTAAATCTGCATTTTCCTTTAGCCTAGATGGAAAGATCAGTTAAATAATTGCCACTTTTTTTTCTCCCACTCTGATTGCATACGATGAAACCATGTGTAACAAGCAAGACTCTTTCCCTGCCCCTCTAAAGACACCAAATGAGTGTTTCTGCTGCCCAAATATTGTAGCGTCTTCCTGACTTTAGTCTTCAGACTTTTTTTTGTGGTTTTTTGAAGATGAACTGGTAAAACATTGTCATACAATGAGAAATATTACACACACACTCTTGTTCATAGTTTAAATATTGTTTTCTTTAGGAAAGAATAAAAATAAAGAACAAAGTCACATAAAGCTTGTTGATGATTTGGCAAATGGGGGACTTCCTGAAATAGTTTTCAGAGCGGACACAGAAGAAAATAAGATATTGTTATGACTGGATATGTAAATTCTACACATTGAGGAGTGTGGTGGTACCTAAGAAAAGCCTTTTAAATTGTGAATGGAGAGTCCTGAGTACATTTCCACAAAGATTAGAGAGAAGGTTCCTAGTAGGGTATTTTGGAAAGAAGTGGTTGGATATGCTCTGAGTTGTGACTTCAGGACAAAACCATAAAATAAGCCTGTGTTAATAGCTCAGCCATGTCCTCTGAAAGAAGGATTTCTTTAAATGTTTTAACACTTTACATAGCATGGAGATGTTATTTGCTTTTATGCAGATACTTTAATTGAATATTGCTACGTTATTTGTGAACCATTGCTATTTACGTAGTGTGTATTATTAGTCTTTCTTGTCAAGTGAGCAGGTGTTTTAGTCCTGTTAAAATTCACCGTAAAAGAATCCCAGCCTGCTTTGACACAGACAAAACACTTTGGACTGGGTCTTGGTTTGAGTTTGTAACAGTGATCTTTTCTTTGCAGATGAAAAATATCTTCAGTGATGTCCCCCTTTCACAGCAGAAGATAAAGCCTGGTTGTTCAGCAGAGCCAGAGCGTGAGCTCAGAAAACTGAACAGGGAGAAAATCTGAACTTTTAAGTCAATAACATATGTCTAAATTAAGCTTTTTCCTGAATCATCTATTTACCTATTACTGTCTTCAATTCGCTTCTGTAGTTCTTGTGGAGTGTGTTGCAACAGACTGAGTCGTTTTCTGTCTTAATCAAGCTGCATGTGGAAATGCTGTGCTAAATAGGCTCTGAAGTTTGTCTCTAATTTGTGTTGAGCAGTTAGCAGTGGTTGCTACTGCCATCCCCAAAATACTGCTGTTGTAATTAGCACCAATTTCTTCTGTGTGAAAGAAATGCTGCAAATAGCAACATTTGAACAGTGAAATAATAGGACCAGTCCAAAGGGATATCAAATGCTTTCAGCTTCCATTGGCCTCTGGGATTTTGGAACTCTGTGCTTCTTAACCTCAGGCCTTTAGAAAGAATTTCTTTTTCTTTTCATTATGCTCTTAGAGGTGTGGGGGTTTGCACTTCTTTCCCCATCCCTCTCTTTCCTCACAGAATTTTATGGAGGAACAGTTTTGATTTCCTCGATCGTAAAAACAGTTCCCTCATTCTATGTCCTGCGGTCAAATGCAGCTTCCTGTGCTGGACAACCGATTGCAAGGATTTCCTTCACAAAAACTGTGTCAGCAAGCACAATATGTCCTGCAGCATCCTGCAGTGTGGAAGGTGTGTAAATGACAACAGCAAGACGTGCAGTCAAACAGGAACTAACAGGAATTCAGCAAAACAAGTATGAAAGCAATTTGGGAACATCTTGAGACAGTTTTTATATAGCTTTTAGACAAATGGGCAAAAATAACTTGCGAAGGAACCTCTCATCTGATCAAAAAGACCTTTCACTTCTCTGTGTATATTTTTGAGGGACACATAAATGTGGTAAAGAAACTCTTTGATAGCAAAATCAGGAGGAAAATGTAGCCATACCTACTGAGATATGTGTGTATGACTGGTAGACCTGATATATATTTGCCATTAAAAGGAAATATATCTGTATATATTGCTGCCGAGCCCCTAACAGTGCTTTTTATTATCCTTCCACTACACAGACAGTGTCATCTTCCTTCCCTAAACATTATTCTTACTGGAGTAAAAGCCATATAACACAAAAACTCAGTATATGGAAGATTTGAGTGGAGGAGATAAGCACAGATTTTTTAAAACATTTTTATTCATTTGGATTTGGCTTTTGAATATTAAAGCCTTGAAATCATTCTTTATTTCCCCCAATGTCCACACAAGTTATGCACTATAACCTTCTACATTTATCATCAAGTAGATGAACAGCTAACTTTGGCAATTATCCATTTTTTCTAGACAAAAACATGTTTTACTTGTGTACTGAGTATGTCTGCTCCCATAGATGGTTCTGTACCTCTTTTAGGCACTTGAAAAAAATGGGTCACTAATTCACAGGTGGAATATTTTTTTTAGCCTAGCTTGCTGTTGCTAGCTCCAAAGAACTTTGTTGGTGAAAGGTCAAAAAGTATGGGAAGGGCTGAAATCCAGGGTTAAATGTTGATTTTTTAATGTCTATTTGTGTTTCTATATATCAGTAGTATTCTTTCATGGATTGTGGTGTGCTGTATGTTCATGTTGACCCAGCAATTCATCTATTGTGCATGTCTGACTGCCCGGTCCTAAAATCTTTTTTAACATGCCACAATGTGAAAAGGCACAATAATGTGGGTTTGATATGTTTTCACTGTATGGTCCTCCTGGGCATGTAGGATGTTGTAGCAGATGGATTTCATGTAAACAACAAGTATATTTAACCTAAAGAAAGAGAAAAAAAAATATCACCTTGCCAGGAACCCCTACTTGCAAAGTAGAAGAGTTCTCACTTTCTTTCCCGGTTCTAGCTGGTTGAGATATTTGTAGGAAACAGGTTACTATTTCATATTTTAGTGCACAGTATCCAATGTGGCCTTATGTGTAAAGGAAGATTTCTCACAACTGACCTTAACAAACAAACAAACAAACAAAAGGTGTGACGTGAGACAAGTTGCAAGTGGAGAAAGGGAAGGATGGATGAGAAGGATGGGAGGGAAACACCATGAAATTATTTAAATGTTCCCTGCACAAACAATGAAAAATTACAGGAGTTATAATTGGTTGCATTTGCCTCAGACATGAAGAGTTTCACTTGTACTTTAACTCGGTTCCACACCTTTTCCTTTTCCCCCTGTGTCAGCTCTAGCATGACATAGTTTGTCTCATGTCCTGCTATACAGACGTGCTGCATTATCAGTCCAAATTTGGTGTTTTCCTGCTGTGTCAGGTATATTTTTTCCCATGTGTCATGGGACAGCTTAACTCAGGATGGTGCTTCAGCACATGTGCAATGAAGGCCAGGCAATGACACATTTCTATAGCATTGGGTGTGCTTGCTCTGAGTCAGGAAGATTTGAGAAATGGATGTAACACACTAAATAAATTATGCATTATTCAATGATTATTTCTGATTTTCGTTTTTGTTTTTCCCCAGGAATTCCTAAACCATGCCATATATTATCACCAAGTCAAAACTTATTAATCCAAATTCTTCAATTAATTTTTGCAGAAATGTGTAAGCAACTAAGTTTTATTGAGAAGTTTTTACCAAAATGAAACGGCGGTTTGCCTGCTGCTTGCAGTCATGTCCAGAAATTGTGTATTGCAGAAGGTGAAAAAACACAGGATGTGATGTGGTGCCTGTCATCTTTCAGAAAAGATTATGAGTAACCAGTGAATTTAAAATTTAGGATCTGAACATAAATTATCAGCTGAAAATCATGGATGTATGTTAAGTAAAAGATTGCTTATATACTTCTGCGATATCTACATGGTGATTTTTCTGGTTAGTTCTTTCTAGGTAGTTGCACAATGCAAAGTTATTGAGTAATAGGCTTAGAATAAGTAAATTCAATGAGTTGGTCTCCTAAGCCAAATTGCATCTCTCTCAGAGTCCTACAAGGGAAAGTGAAATAAATGAAAAAAGTTAGTGTTCTCATATACAGTGTGGGAAGTAAGGAAAGCAGAAGAATCCTATGACTTTTCTGGAATTTTTATGCATACATACTTTTAAAATGAACTTTCTTTTTAAAAGAAATAAGGGCAATTTAGGTTGCTCTGACTCTTTCAAGCTGTGGAAAAGAAACTCATGCTCTGCATTGAATTTGTATTGTTAGATTCAGCAACTTCATACAGTAATTACAGAATTATCTGTCATGGTGTTTCTGTACTAAGTATGCTTCACATTCAGCATCTTACATTATTTTTGTCAATCCGTTCAGCCAATTGGTCACAGATAAACTTGTTTGAAAATCTAGATAATCTTGTCTGTTTGGCATCTGTGGAAAGTGGTAAATGCAATGGTGTTCATATGAGAAGCAATTATCTCTACTTCTGTCCTTAGCCTTATTTACAGTCATTGTTAATCTTGGTATTGCAAATATTTTGTTAGGCTGCTTCCACACTAATTTTTTTCACTGTCTTTATAATATTTTTTTACAAGTTCCCTGGGAACAAAATTTCTGCCTTGGAACTAGAGACACTGCACAAGGGATGCTCCTGTTGCAAGTTTTATTGTTCTGGATAAAGGGTTGCTTCCTATGGCTAGGACCTCTCCACCAGCACAAAACCTTGGTGGGAGAGGAAATCTGAATAAAGAAGGAGGGTGCTCTGCACTTTTGCAAGCTTGCAGCCTGGAAGCTCCCATTGTCTGTGACTGCCCATGGCACTGAAGTGAAAAGAAATATTACAGAGAAGAGGGGAGAAAAAAAAACAAGCAAAAACAAAGACATGTGGGAGGGGCTTTAACACACAGTGATGCACTTAGGGGACAGAAAAATGGGAGAAGCATCAGATGAGGGTTCTGTGTCTTCACACTCATTTCTTTAACACCCCCTGAAGTCAGTGATGTTTGTTCCACCTGCAATTCAGCTCAGGCCTCCAAACAGGCAAAGCTTGAAGAAAATGGTCCAAGTTTTGTGATTTGTTACAGCCTTTATCCTTACTGTACATAAGGAGTCCGTGTCACCTGCATTTAGGGGTATTGAACTGTCCTGTGGAGGCTGGTGTCTCTTGACACTGACTGTGTAAGGAGTATAGAAAGATTAGTCTCCCAAGGAAGGTGTCTAAAAAGCTTGTCCACAGCTGGAGGCTATCGCCTTCCCCCAGGACAACTTCCTTTTAAGCCATTTTCCACTGTGATAGCCCAGAACAGAAATATTTTGTCTGGTTTCTCCCTTAAAGTTATATTTGGAGACTGCTGTACAAGGAAAAACCTCTGCAAACTGATGCAGATGATTATTAATTTTTACCCTCATTATTTTTTACTTGGCTTATTTTTATAGTTCTGCCTTTCTTCCTCCTCACCAGATTGTTTATACTTAAAAAGAAATAAGCCTTCTGCTTGTTGCATAGTCAGTTCTCTTTACATTTTTCTGAAGTTAACACTGGTTTCTGTTGTCCTTTTCCATGTTTAGACATAGCCAGGATAAATTTCAATGACAGCCTTTCCAACTGTTTCTAAATATTTCTCATTTTTCTTGCAGACTGATTTCCATATGCTGCAGGATTCAAAGCAAAATTCCCTGAGGCGTGCTCTGCATCCCTCCAGCCATCCTCCCAAAAGTGGAGGGGCTCCGTTTGCTCAGGTGGAGCTCGCTTTCCATGCCCTCAGCGCCAGCAAATCTGCTGAGAGTGGGAGGACGGTGGAGCAGCCACCCACAGCCACCTGCTCTGCCAGAGGGCCCAGAGCCTTGCCAGAACAGCGCCAAAGCACCAGCTCAGGATGGGAATCTTCAGGAGGCATGGATTAGCCAGGAGATGCACTACTTCGTATTTCTCTCTCTTGCTCTCTCTCAAAGGGTAACCTTTGCTGGCAAAGATATAGCCTGATGTTGCTTTTTATTTTTGACAGGTTTTCTATTTTTGAAGTCTCCTTCCTAGCAAATTACTTGCTCGTCTTACCTATGGACATTTAATCAGTTGTAAGAGTACAGCCTTAGTTTTCTAATCTGAAAAATTGTGTACCACAGGTAGAGCATAATCCCTTCCTCAGTAAACTGTTTAGCAGGGTGTGCACAACCTTGCTATTAAAATAATAGCATCTGCATTGGAGGTGTCACTGTCAGGGGAGGATGCTTCATCACTTCTACTAGGACATTATTTTCATGTAGACAAGGCCTTAAGCAAAATCTTATTAGGTACTTTTCTAAAAAAAATGAAACCAACCCATAAATGGCATCAAACCAAAAGCAACCTACCCCACCAAAAAAAAAAAAAAAAAAAAAAAACCACAAAAGGAANGTAAGAAGAAAAAAAAAAAAAAAAAAAACACCAAAAGGCCCCCAAAGCCCCCCCTCTCTCCAAAAACCCCCAAGCCATACCCAACCTGTAAGTCTCATATATGAAAAACAGAAGCTGCAGGCTCATTTTGCCATATAAGCACCTAAGTAGCATCAGCGGGTAAATGTGGCTATTCAGCTGTACTGCCTGCAGACACTGCAGCTTTGCCTCAGTTCAGCCTCTCTGACCTCTTAACAGGGACTCAGTGGGAGAAAAGGAGAGGTGCCAGATCAGCTCCAGCTCTGCATTAGGAAATCTGGTCATGCGTTGTTTCAACTGTGGTGTTTCAAACTGGAAATTGTGAATAGTCCTCAAAGAGTTATCCTGGCATCTCCTTTTACTTGCTGGGAGTTGTGCATTCTCTTATGGAAGACAGTGAGGCTCATAAGACAGAAATTAGGTCACTGTGCTGTTGTTTTAATATTAGCTGAGCTTACTTTTCAGTTATCTGTTAAGTTAATTGCAATTCCATTTATTAAATCCCCTGTAATGGCGTTATTATTGATTCCCCAAACCCACAGTACTGTATAATGCCAGGATCTAATCAAACATATGCTGGCTAAATACAGATTCCCCCTGTCTATACAGGGAGAAAGCAGGGCAGCTTCCAGTACCTCTTCCTCAGCATGTTGGATTGTAGACACCTAAACTTGCTTAGGGGTTCAGGGCGGCCTGGAACATATCAAAAGTGCACTGTGGGTTAAGTACTAAGCTCAGTTCTCCTGCAGTTATCTCTAAAAGCCCAGCTGACACCTTCTCTCTTTATCCCTTTAACACTGTTCATTCCACTTTTATTTTTTTCCCCAGTTTTAAAAACATCCCCTTTTAGTCTGTGAATCTTTACAGCTGTGAGCGTTGTCTCATGTGGGCCATGGCTGCTACGTCTGGGACAGCTCTTCTAGTCTTGAACGTCCTAGCTGTATTTTTGTTCTTTGTGTAAAACCTCATGCCTGTAGATGACTTAGCAGAGAGACTTCCATGTGAGCCAGAGACCTCTGCAGGATCAAACAGCACTGGGCACAGGGGCAGTGATGCACAGCACACCTCAGCCACCTGACTGAACCTGGACCTGGGAAGGTAACTGTGGATTTTCGGGTGTTTCTGCGGTATGTACTTGATCTCTCAGGAATCTTGGGCTGGGGGGAAAGAGGTGGGGCACAGCGCAGTTGTCCAGACACACGCGTTTTGCCATGCAGACATGGGTGTCTTTAGAGGGAACAGGATGGTGGATGTATTGCAGAACAGCCTGTGCTTGCAGTCACCCTAAAAGTACTTTACGATGACACAGCCACTGAGCTCAAACAGGTCCTTTCCACAGAAAGGCCATAATTCTCTTATTCTCTTGGTGGAGGGAAAGAATTAGTAATAATAATCCTTACCTTAAGTTTCACAAATTTTTATTTTCTGGCTAAATTTCTTTACAAGTTAGCTAAAAGAGGTTTCTGACTTTAAAAAAAATTGCTTATAATTATTCCTTAAGAGCTTCTTGAATACTTGTATTTAAAAACATAAAAAGTAGTAGTGAACAGACCATTGTCTTAGCATAAGATATACAGTACTTAATTTAGCCTACGATAGACAGTACCTAAAGAATAACATGAATTTATACTAGGCTGTAAAGATAATAATGTTGAGGGGTTTACAATCCCTCAGTTTCCCAAGGATGTCTGGTAATGATGTGATCATTTCACAGTGCCTCTTATTTTCTTTACTTTTGTTGTCACATAAATAAGGAGTCAAAGTTTTAATACCTTATGAATAGTATTCTCTAAGTTATAGTAATGTAATATACTACTTTGAACTTTTCAATATTGTGTGATTTGGTTGGTTGGTCTCTCTATTTATAGCTGTGCTGAGTGGTATGGCATGAGTGAGTGGATACCAGCTAATGAAAATATAAAATACTGGAGAAGCCAAGTGAATATACAAAATGTATGGCATTAAGTATTGAAATTCTGATAAATCATCCATGTGACAAAAGGTATAATGAGATTAGAAATTGCAACAAAAAAATTAATCTTTTCTAATGACATAGATTGTGCCTAGGCGGGTAAATGGTGTGAATTTAACTTGATCTCATTATACTCCTAAATTTGTAATCTCATTTTCCTCCTCAGATGCTTCACTTAAAGAAGGCAGCAGTGTGTGTGTGTGTGTGTGATTGGGTATGATGCATTCTATATTTGGGAAAAGTTACTTAATCCTTCTACTTCAGTGCACCAGGAAGTGAGTAATACTCGAATCAGAGGGAAACTTCCCTCCTAAGATCCAAATATTCTTTTCATTCCTATTTAAAGTTCTGCAGAATGCAACCAGCATTGACTGACTCCATAAATCTTCCCCGTTCCAGTGGTCTCAGGCCTTTGAAAACCTGTTCCAGGCCGGGAGGAGAGACAAATGCAGAATAATTAGAGCAGAGAACTCCACAGCCAGGCCATAGATTACAAAGATGAGGTTTCAGCTGTCAGTGCTGAGCAAGAGCTATGTTTTGAAGCATAGCAGGCCTGCAGTGGACCTGGGAGCCTCTCTTAGCCAGCCATCACCCTCTGGATCATGATTTTTTACTCACTTGCTCCATGAAGCGGATGACTGAGGGGGAGGTGGGAGGGAAATGAAGAATGTTATTTCTTTGTGCAAGTTGCGTCTTTTCTCTTTCCCTCTTTACCATATTCTTTCAGATGTGCTGTCTAAGTATTAAATGTTGCACTCAAGGCCCTGACAGTTTTCAGCTGTGCTCGTTTGTCCTGAGAAGGTAAAGGACATAAGAATTATCTGCTTATTCCGGTGCATCCATAACCATAAATGTGAGCACACTCAGGAGCATCTTTCCCAACAAGTGGGTGCATAACTGAAGTCACAGCCTGAGGTCTCCTCACCGAGAAAGAGAGATAGAATGTAGAATCCAGGTTTTAAGTTGCTGTCAGGGCTGGATATGCAATGATTTCTTTCTCAGCCTTGGACTAGGAATATGCATGAGCAAGTAATGAGACATTCAGGAGCCCAAATTAGTCTTTTCTCTTAGCAACTTCCTTCTTCCCACACCTCAAAACACTCTAACCAGTCCTTACCTCTTTATAATCCACCTCCAGCATTTAAGCAACATAAAAGCTTCCCAAATGCAAGTGCTTTCCACAGGAACCCATCTAACAGAGTAATCTGGGCAGAGAGGGGAGATGTAGGCAGAGCTGGATGGCAGAAGCAAGCCTGTGTCCCCAGCAGCAGTCCCTGCCCATCCGTTTTGTTACTGACACTGGGATCTCTCTGTTGTCCTTGCTCTCCACTGCCTCAGTTGAGCACAAATCTAAGCAGAAGATGAAATCTCCCCCGCCAATCTTGTGCCCACAGAGTAAGTCACAGTAGCCCTGGGACTTGAGGTGATAAACTGTAAGTAGCTTAAGAATAAGCATCTTGATAGGGAGGGTAAGGGAAAATACAAAAAATCTTTTAAGGTGGTTGCTGTGGTACAGATTTTCACTACAACAGCAATGAGTGCATCTTTAACACGAAAAACCCCTACCTCCTGCCATATTTCAAATCCCTTCATCACAGCATGACATAGATAACTGAATTTTTTTCAAGTCATCATTTACAACTTTGTCTAATCTGGGCAAAGCTCTGTGGGTGCATGGTGTGTTTTGTTTTTATTCTATATTCTACAGAGCTAATTAACTTGAGGCAGACAGTGGCATAGAATACAAGTTTGGCAAAGCCCTTGGCAGCTGAAAACACATCCAAAATGGAGAGTGTTGAGCAGCCTTGGTATCATGTAGAATTAAGAGTCATGCCTGGACTAAATAACTTATTAAGAGACAGAGTGGCTGGAAACAGCATTCAAGGATATGTATGACTGTGGGTTATGCAGAGTCAGAAAACTTTTTGATCAGTGAAAATTGCTACCTTCTACGGTTCCCTGTGTCTGCAAAGTTACCAAACGTGGGAGGATTATGCTCTGCTGTTACAGGTGACATGAGGCTGCAGATTTCCCTCCCCCACCCTCAGTTTCTGGAAGCTTCATGATTTTTAACTGCTAATGAGTTGCAGATCAGTAACAGAAAATATTTTTTTTTGTTACAGATATATATGGATTTTAAAAAAAAAGTTGCCACAGTGTCTCATCATCTCCTGGTTAAATGATAAGTCTATGAAGAAAAAATTCTTCTGTGAGAGTGAGGAGAAGTTGCATCATGGGAATTTGTATTGTCTGTATCAGGGAAAAAAAATGTAAATGGCTTTTAACTAACTATTGGAGAGATAGAAGCAGGTGACTCCTGTCAGGAAATTGAGAAAATAATGTTATTGGCTCTCCTTTTCTTCCTCTTGTGCAAAGCTGTCATGTGTGCTGCCCTTCATGACTGTCCTCCTCTGGGGATGGGCACGGATGTCATGCATGTATCTATTGCTGTTTGTGTGTTTCACACTGAATTCTGCCAAGCAGAGAAGAGGTCAGTCTTTCTGCAAGAGGATGGTTTTTTGATAGAGAAGTTCAAAAAAGCCAAAGGTTCCTGTTTTGCCATGTTCCAGTATCTACAGGATGGCTACAGAGAAAGTAGAGACTCCCTTTTTACAGGGAGAGATGAGAGATAGTGGGTACAAGTTACTCCAGAGGATTCTGTTTGCAAATGAGGAAAACCTTTCACGATGAGAACAATCAACCACTGGAATAATCTCCCCAGGGAAGTGGTGGGTTCCCTAATGTTGAACACTTGAGTGCCTGGGCAGGGTGGTGGGCCATCTTGTCTACACCGTGCCAAGAAAGTTTCAGATGATCCTTGAGGTCTCTTCCAACCTGATATTCTACGGTTTTATAAAATGTATTTTCATTTTGCCTCTTGTCTGCCAGACAGAAATCTGACTTGTTCCCTGTAGCTGCTGTCCAGGCCCTCCTGGCCTGATTGGGTCTAGGTCTTGGGGGAGCCCCTCACTAGACCCAAGACATGCAGCATTGTGAGCTCACAGCTTTCACTTGTCCTCTCCTCCAGGCTCTTTTCAGTTTCCCAAAGCCATTTTCTCCCTGGGCTGCCCAGTCCCTACTGCTGACTGAGCCAGGAGGCTTAATGTACCAGCAGAGTGGGATCCTGAGCCAGGGGCAGTCCTGACCAGCCAGGGCACTGGGACAGCCTTTCTGTTGCCAAAGCACCATCCCTTTGAGCAAGCAGTACTGGAAATGTTTGCATTTTCCAGGTCTTGTTCTACAAAACCCCAAAGGAGAACAAAGTAGCTCTAAAAGCAAAGATAGTCTTTTTGAGGACAGATCTTGTCTTATGTTGCCTTATGTTTTGCTTTTTACTTCCCCTCTTGCAAGGTGAATCTTTTTTGCCTGTCTTGTAATAAAGTTGAACAGAGTGCAGCTCAGAAAGCCACTGTGGCCTGGTGCAGGGCATTCAAGTCCGTAGTAAGAGATGTCCCTTTTCTACCCGCAAGAGTTTATCTTTGGGTCTTTTCTCTGGCTGCTGTTGTGGTGCTGGAGTTGAAATACCGAGCCCTGCTTGCCTTATTCTCCCCCTTCTTTATCTTTGAACCTCAGTAATTCTCCCTCTGCCAAACCTACCGTTCTCGACCACAGGAGCCAGAAGATCACATTTTGGTAAGAGTTTGTGAAGCAACCACATCTGTAGCTTGTGTGAAGTCGTCCACCTCTTGTCTCAAATACATGAGGAAATGCCATATTTACCACTCTTGACTGTAGTGTCTTACCGTTCAGGTGGAAACCCAAAAAGATATCCAGAAATTCCACAATTACCACGGATGTGCACATCACGTACTGCGATATAGAAAGGTAAAATTGAAATGTATCAATATATCTGAAAAAACCCAAGTTTCTCTTCTAAGGAAAACTGGTGGTGATGGGGCAACAGGGTAGGGTTTAGATTGAATTGGATGGAAATGGAATGAATGCTGTGCTGCAAGCATACCCTCAGTATTCCCCAGTGTGCACTCAGCTATCTGTGTGCTCAAAGAAGAGAAACTTGCTTTTTGCAGCAAAGCTATCACTTAACACACACAGAAAAATAGAACATTATGAGTTTTAAGTTAATATCGTGCTTGTTATCTGTCCTTTTTCTGCATTTATGGGATCAGTGATGGTTTGATTTCTCTTCCTTGCTGTCCCATTTCCCCTCTCTCTATCTGAGTTATTTTGGCAATATTCATACCTAAGTGGATAAATGTACTCACAGCTTTTATTTCAATGCACGTTCATATGCTGATTAAGTAGTTCTCTGACAGCATTATGTCTGGTTAAATATATATATTTCTAAATTTACTACACTGAAATAGAAAGCAATAAACAGTGCTAAATGACTTTTTGAACCATTACCATTGTATAAAAATACTGAAGTGCAATTTTGAACTGTCTGCAAAATCCTTAGAAGATGTAAAGGTCTTCTGCTTTGCAAGACTTCTAAAATATTAGACCAAATTCAATACCTGCACTGACATGTGACAGTGATCTGGTGCACTAAAAGCAATGAGCCTGCTTTTCTTTACTCTGAAAGCTTTTGCAACAGGCAATATAAAAATCCCTGTCTTTTGTCAGGTCATTTTACTGTCTTAATGATGTTTGAATGTAGCATACACTTAGTGAATTTAAAAAACACTCTTGAGCTGAAGTCCTTCCTAATTTGCCAGACATCTGAACAATGAAAATGAATGCAGTGACAGAACTCGTTCTGTGGCAGTGACTTAGAGATGTTGGGAAAGATTTGAAAGCATCACCTGGTGCTCTTCACCCTAAGACCTGTTGCAACAGTGCCCCTCAAACCTTTACTGTATCATGAAGGTTTTATTCACTGTAAATCAGATGTGTTCACCTCACTTAGTCTGGACTTAGTGCAGTCCTTCATCCTCTGTTTCAGAAGCGAGGATGACCTGCTCAGTTATCCAAGTTCATACTCAATTAGCAGCTAAGGATTCCTAATTTAAATACCTCTAGGGAAAACATAAGCTTTTTAGAAGAGATACTTGGACAAGTTAAGCGTGATTCATATTAGCAGCAATTTGTAAAAGCTGGGTCTCACTGAAGATTACATCTGTTGTTAAGAAGTGTTAACTTGAATAGGCAGAGACTGTGGTGATTACATGTATTATCTACACCCTGGGGGAGCTATGTTGTTATTTGAGGGAAGTTCATGCTGTACCACTGAATTTGGATGGAAAAAGATTCCAAAAATATGGCAGTGTTTACTTGGAGTGCCAGACTTTCGACAATTTCCAAATCAGGCTTGAAGTGTTTTGTAGAAAATGCTGTGAGGTCATTGGTCCTTCCTCTTCTAGGGAGAAGGTCTACGGACAATTTAAATAAAAACTGCAAAACATGGGCCACACCTTAAATTAAATTTATTAGCTTGTAAAATTTCCTATGCTGAAGCATGGCAGTTGCTTCTAAAAGGCTTTTATTTTCGCACCTGTGCTTGAAAGAGCACGACTCTCAAAACCTGGAAATCCAGGCCAAATCCAGCTGTCTGTGTGGGTGCCAGGAAGGCAATCCTGCTGCCACAGTGCTTCCCCTGCCTCAGTGGTTCATCTCCCTGCTGGAGTGGTACTGGAGCAGTCGCTGCTGAGTAGGCAGGTAAACACTGGGGAGCTGCTGATCCGTGACAGAATGGGGGACTGCTCTGTGGCAGGTTTTTGGCTTGTGAATTTCTTTCTCCCACCTGTGCTGCAGGGCTCCACACTACCAAAGAAACAGAAAAAAAAAAAAAATTACCAGCACTGACACAGGCTCAGTACACCTACTACAGTTAGAAGATGTTTTCTTTTGCCATTGGTCTCTTTTATTTAAGAAAAAAATTGAGCAGAAATAAGCAAAACTTGAGCCTTGAAAGCTTTCCATATTATCTTACAGTCTTATAGTTCTGATCTGTGGTTCATTATTTTCCCTTCAACCACAGGACTCTGTTTGCCTGGAGTTCTTGCCAGGGAGTTACCACAGACTCTCATGTGTGATGGAATGTGGTATTCCACTGGGAACCTCACTGCAGGGGCATAGATGGAAAAGAAATATGAACTATCTGAAATACAACTTCTAAGAGGTATTGCAATAACTTATATTTCAAAAATCCTTTTTGTTTTTTGCATAGTCTTGTTTTTTTTTCATCTCCCCACCTTCATATTTTTCAGTTTAGAAAAATATCCACGCTCTTCCTTGGAAAGCAAATACTCCTAAGGGAAATGGTTGGTTGGATAGTTTTCTTGTGAAGTTTCACAAGAAAAATTTCAGCCATACACAGTGTTAAGATTTCCAATTTTTTTCTTTTCCTCCCTCTTAAAAAAATCTGTTTTACTATTTGTTAATAAATGAAAAAGTTCAATGTGAGGAATGATATAGTAACAAAATAAAATTAGTTTAAGAAAACCACTTCCTTATTTTTCCATAATTTCCCTAGTTAAGTGTATATTATCCTGTGTTATCCTTTATCAATGTGGGCCTGTGCCGTGAAATTAAATCAATAACCACTGTGCCTAAATTGAACTCTGAGGGGTAAGAAAACCAAAACCTCACACTTATTTTTTTTCCTTTCATTTCTTATTTATTTCCCCTTGTCTTTGGGTAGTAATGTATGCTTATTCTGAACAAGCACCACTGGATATAACACAATACCACATAAATTGTGTGATGCTGTACAGCTACTTTGCACTCAGAAGGTACTGTTGGAAAGGGTGAAACAATTTTAAGAGATTGAAAATTTGCATCTTTTTTCATCGAAAATTACAAACCCTGGCTATAAGGCGATTTGCTGTGAGGATGGAAGAAGTGGTTGTGGTGAGTATTCAAGAAAAAAAATACGTCACACCTTCCTTACTTGTGTCCTTACCTTATTTTCCAGGACATGGACAATTGTATAATTTGAAAAGGAGAAGAAATACTGAGGCTGAGGGTATTTGTACAGTCAGTGGCATCACAGGCGAGGTCTGAGGCAAGCAAGATCTTGTGTGAACATACTGGCTTTGCCCATAGATTGGTGAAGTGCAGCTGGACTTTGCGGAGAGGTTTCCTATGCCCGGGGTCTGAAGTGCCCATTCCAGTGTCCAATCTCTGCAGGCATGAATGCCCAGCAGATTGGATGTGTCCTGGCTATGGTCTACCCTCCACATGCCAACTTCTCTGCAGTCACATTGTCCTCTTTTTGCTACCAAGAGGATTTTTCGCCCACAAAATCTTGAGACTTGCTTTGACAAAAATTCATTTGGACAGGAACACATGTAAAACAAAATGAAAGTACGGGAAACCTTATAAATTACTGTTTCTGCTGCATATCATGTTCCAAAACATTAAAGACTCCACAGGAACAAGAATTCACAGCACACACAGTGGTATTTTCAGTTTTGGGTTTTTTTCATGGTCTTTTGTTATTTATTTCTGTTGGAAGTTGCTCTGAAACTGACTAAAATGAATTATTAAGCAACCTGGAGTAACTGCTGTTTATGCATTGAATTTATAGACTGTTGTGATTGTTGTGTTTGTTTACCTTGTCTATTTACAGGCTTAACAAGTTAATAGTAATAAAAATAATCATCACTATGAGTTTAAACTGTTCAGAAGCTGACTTTTTCTTTTTTTTTTTTTTTCCGCTTCTCCCCCTTTTACTTGCCTTCCTCACCTGGACTTTACACCCATGATGTTTCTGTTTGCAAACACCGCAGTCTGAGCTGGATGGAAGGGAGAGTGCTGCCCTAGTCATGGATCTTGTTGCAGGTGGGCCCCCCCAGCAGGCAGTCAGCACTCGCTGTGCACGCTTCACCTCCTGCACTGACACTTATCCCTGGATCCTGTCCCTTGTGCCAGGCATGGCCTCCTGCATAGCAGGGCATTTTCGTGTTGGTGCTGTGCTCCCTCTGTGCAATGCAGCTGGTGCATGGGGGGCATGAAGGGAGTTCAATAATTTCATGTCAGCAGGTAAGGTTCCAGTCTTGCTTTCAGTGAAGCGAGCTCCTGCTGTGTCCATCCAAAATTATATCTTTTCGGGCTTTTATTTATTGCCAGCAGGAAAGAACAACAACAAAAAAAAAAAAAAAATAAACTGCTGAAGTCTGTGTCCCTTAAATCTATTTGGTCCTAGACCTGTGTGTATGGCCTGGAGGTCAGGCACCCTATGCCCTCCTAACCAGGGTATTAGAAATGTACTTGGCCCAGCTTTGTCTTACCCTTTCAGCATACACTGAACCCCCAAAATAGGCTGAAACACACAAAAAAATTAATTTGGGTAAGTGGATTGAGGAGTGTCTGCATTTGCAGTTGCACTGATGCATCCATGGCACCCTCAAGTATGGTAAAAAACAGCAGGGAAGGATAGGGGACAAACACCTCAGTGGCAGCAGAAACAAGACACGTGTCTACAGCCTTCCTCCATAAATTGTCTCAACTTCAATTTGAGGGTTTATTGTGACTTACAAGCCGCACACTGCAGTAAAAGTTAAGCTTTTTGAAAATCTCCAAGGACAGAGCTCCTCCAGCATCTCAGGGCATTTGCTTCAATGGTGGACCAGCTTCATGGTGAAGAATGTCTTTCTTTGCATCCACTTATAGCTGCCCTTGCTTCATTGCAGTCATTACCTCTCATTTTCCCTGTGTGAGATGCAGAGAAGTCTGACTGTCTTATCTACAGCCCCTAAAGGTAGCTAAAGACAAAAATTGGCTCCCTTCAGCCTTCACTTCACCAGGCTGGAAAACCCAGCTCCTTCTATCTCAAACCCAGATCCTTCTATCTCATGTTCACATTTAGTACACGTGCTCTCAGATCTGGAATAATTATTTTCACATAATGTCTAATTTTGAATAATTGGTTAGAATTTAAATTTTTTTTTTTTTTTTTTTAAACTGGATTTGATCACTTCCTTGAGTCCTTTTGCTCCTGAGGCCAAAAAATGGCCTCACTCATTCAAGTCCATCCTCTGTCCAAGCAAACCCAAAATGTAACCAGCAGAAGAAATGTAAAGGCCATTTTCTGTGGTTAATTCATGTCCTCCTACTGAGTCTGAGCTCAAAGAGGCTGAGCTTAATGGTCAGAAGTCAAAGGCTCTGGGACCTTCCTTTTTCTCCCCTTCTTTTCCAGCTTCCCAGAGGCTTTCAAAGAACACTGTTGCTGCCAGCCCCACTCCCTACAGCCCTGCCTGGCAGTCCTGATGTCTGGCCATGAAGATCTAGGATCTTTGCTGATTTATCTGCTGCTTCTTGAGGAGCCTCACCTCAGGTCTCGGAAGATGCTCTCCTGGTGAGTCAGTGCACTGGTTTTAGGCACTCTGTGCTCCTCCTGCTCTGTGTGCATGCTGGCTACAGCACTGCTCCCAGCTTCCTTTTCTCCTTGCCATAACTGCAAGATAGGATTTCCCCTTCTCCTTTAGCTGATAAAGATGCTTAGAGCTCTTTTAAAAGAAGTTGATACCTTTATGCATTATTTTTCACAACTGGCAGCCTTGTATAGGGCTTCAGCTCAAGTTATTTGTTCAGTCTTACAGTCTAAGTAAATGTGAGTATTTTTTTCCTGTGTTGTTGCTGTTCTGTGCAATATTGATGGACATAATGAGGTGTGAATATGGCTGAACTTCATGGGTGTGCTTCTTGTCATTTCTTTAGGCTGAGAGAAAAAAAACAGCAAGGTGGTGTAGGCACTGAGAGCTGAAAGAGAAGTTGCTGTACAAGACAGTAATTAGTAGTTAGCCTGACAACTTCTAGCAAAAATCGAATCTTTATGGCCCAGTGGTCTTTTTAGTGACTTGGTACAAACACAAAAGCTGGGTCACTTGATACTGCTGTGTGGGCTTCAGGACAGGAAGCAGTCAGGGAGTGGAGAGAGGTAGCAGACCGAGACAAAGTTTAGCTTTAAGAGGAAGCAGAGGTAGCACAGCTCCATGTGATGGACTCAACAAAAGCAGATCTGAAAATTGTAGCCAGATAACTTGCTTCTGTAGTTTTCCCTCAAAGAGCACCATTTTATGTAAACCGTTTGCAAATACACGCAGTTGTACCAAAGAAATGCTGAACTTTCTGAATTTCTTCATAGAAGATTCTGGTAATGCATGTAATGTTCGCTAAATTTTCCAAAGTGAGTCCAACACATCTGTCTTTTTCCAGGAATCTTGCAGTGCAACTTGCCTGTGAACTGAGCCAAAACTTTACCCCAAATCTTGTTATGCTCTTATAAGAGCCAGGACGATGGAACTTTTTGTTTTACTTTGTGTGGAAAGGCTGTTGACAGTGGGGCCATGAGGGGCTCCAGCCGGTCTCCAGGATGGATAAGCTCATTGTCATGGTTTACGAATGGTATTTCCCAATTTAGTGTTCCCACTGAAACACCCCAGACCATATGCTGCCCACTCACTTCTACCCCATCTTCCCCTGAGACAGGATGGAGAGGAGAATTGGGGCTACAATAAGGCAAAGATCATGAGATAAGAACAATTCACTGGAAACACCAATGAGATAAGAAAGCAAGCAGTAACAACAACAATACAAATAACAGAGCGTACCAGACAGGCAAACCATCCACAAGTGATTCCTCACCACACAGAATCTGGCACTACACAACTGGGAAATAACCCCAGGGTCCTGGCCATGCCCCTCCTGGCTGCTGCAAAAGTTAATTCTGTCTTGCCTGGAATGAGGGGATACACCTAGAGAGAAAACCTGTGCCCTGGTTCTTCACAGCCATGCAGCAGGCTGATCATAGTGGTTAAATAATGACATTTCCAGGGCTTGATTTCTGCTCGTAATGAAGTTGTGAGGTAAATCTGGGCTTAAAGTCTAGCCACAGTGTGTGTCCCAAATGCATTCAGGCTTTGCACTCTATAAAGTAAAGAATTCCCAGCTTTAGGCATTAAATTTGACATTTTCCTATTGATATTTCCAATAAAAATGTATATATTTCCACTTTTGTCTCCTTTTTAAACCTGTCTCTTCATTTGACTATTGTCCTTTATCTGGAGTGTATACAGTGCCTCTTCTGTGTTTTCCTGTTCTCTTTCTTTCAAGAGACATTCTGGCTTTTATTACGTTCACATAAAACTCTTAGAAGTGTTTCCTCCCTAGAATTACAAGTCATCAGGACAGCAGTAACTAATGCAAGTATATTATTATTTGCTACGTTTATCTTGTACAGGACTATAGCAGGTACTCTGAGTCTGGACTGTAGTACAGTGAAATCAATAGGAAATGATCCTTAATTAATTGGGCTTCTGTTGCTAAAGTAATTCAGCACTTCCACTGAGAATTAACTCATCAGCTTCTCTTGCTAAGTAAACATCATAATAAATAATATAAACTGTTGCTTTCAGAATGTTTTGTTTTCCTGCAACTCAAAAGGAGCTTTTGTTTAAAGTTTAAAATTTTTATGGATCTATGCCTCTGGGCATTTTAGATGTAAGATGAATAAAAAATGATCTAGGGTTTTATTTAGAAAACCATTCCTGTGCATATATAGGCTTGTCATTTTGAAATGAAATTTTCATACAAACTTTCAGCCCAAGGGACCAAGTAGAATCTTCAGGTTTAACAATTTATAAGTATTCTGCCACTCAATGGATCTGAACAATATGTCCACACCAAACCATTCCCGTGCACTTTGAGTTTTTCGTATTTACTGGGACTTAGCACAGTGTGTCTTTACATCACTATCTGCAATATGCAATTAATCCAGCAAAACTAGGCAACTTCACAGACTGCTAAAAGCTACTAATTAATTCTAGCTTCAAACATCCATAAGACACACTCCATCTGACCACGATGAATCGTACAGCTAAGATTGCTATCTGTCAGAGGAAAAACAACTTCCAAATTGTGATATCTCTCCAACAACGTGGTTCCTTCCCAAATTGTCAGTGCTGTGCTCTTTTCAGTCTGCCAGGTAGGAGTAAATGAGCTGGCTCATACACACAAACCCAGCCTGTTTCATCCTTGCATCCCAGCCCTCGAAAGCCAGCGCGGTTGTGAAAGGATCTGTGCTCATGCGGTATCCGAGATGCAGTTTACTCTCACCTCCCTCCTTCATCCCGTTCCTCCGGGTCCTGCTTTTTCATTTGTGGCAGCGTGCTTAGATTGTGTGGGATGCCAGAGGTGGGAGAAGAGGACCGGAGAGAAATCCCAGAGCTAACTTTGCACATCGGCTGCCACCCCATGAGCACCATCTAGCTGACTCCTAACACAACAGCACGGCAGGCTGAGCAGGGGCAGCCACTGAAACCCTCTGAAGCAAGTTTGCCATGCCACAGCTTGGTGATGTAAGCTATAAAAATACTGGGACGCACCTGGGATCCTGATATCCATAAAAACTGCTTGCCAAAAAGACTTCTGGTTCTTTCATGGTGCAGTGACGTGGCAAAAGTATCTTCTGCTCTGGGATGTCTGCACAAAGCAGGCTTCACAGTCTGATGATCAGAGGTTCTCACCTTTTGTACTCTATAAATATCAAGGGTATTGCACTGCATTTGTTTTCAGCTGATCAATTCTCTGTAAAGACAGCACTGTGCTGGAGGAGAAGCATTGAGCTGAAGCCTGAAAACCTTCCTTTGCCTGAATATGCTGTGTGATTCTTCACTGAGAAATGAGATTGAGAAACTATTTATATAGTTTTTCTTCAAAAGCATTCTGTAAAGATGACTTAATTACTTCTTGCACAGTCATTTGAAAATCAAAAATCCTGTCATGTTCAGAACTTGAAAGGGCTTTTACTCCATTTTGAAGGAAAACAGTAGTTCCCTGTGTCATGGGGTCTTTTGTGGAGTGGTATGGTTTGTGCTTGGGGTTTTGTGTTGTTGTTACAGATTTTGCCTTTCCAATCCTGATGTAAAAACTCTCACTGAAGAATTTCCCTGGAATGATGACAGCCTACCATTATAGAGGCACTGTTTGTTGCATCCTTGCATAGCTGCACAGGGGAGATGATTTGCATTGTGGAAATGGGGAGATCAGAGGTCGACTACACTGAGTGTGACTGTGAACTATGAAATCGTCTTTTCCCTGTGTCTTTCAGTTTAAGTAGGCATCTGTTCCTTCCCTTCTTTATATCCACAGTCCATGGGTTCATCTTTTCTCAGGCAAAGAAAAAATTCCTGGCTTTCCTGACATGTGTTCCACTTGGCAGTATTCAGAAAAGAATGGTAGTGTGAGGAAAGAGGCTGAGTGGGAATTGGGGGGATGCTGCGAGGAGGTGTGGAAGGATTGTATTTGTTATTCAGTATATGAAAAGCAGCTTTTAGTCTGACTGCTGTTCATTTATGTGTTAGAAAAATCCTGATCACATTATGCATTTCCCTATGAAAATTCACATTTTAAATGAACAAAAAATATTGGGCAGTGTAGCAGACACTCAGTCATGCGGATGTTTGGTACATAAAATTAAAGAATCACCTCACCTACGTGATCTACATTGATGGGCTCTGAGGACAGTGCAGCTTGAAAATGTTTTTTTTATTAGACCCAGGAGGAGATGGAACCATCTGAAAAAGTACATCATGTCTGCTCACACATCCTCAGGTGCTCAAATGTCAATCTCTAAAGCTGGTTGGAAGCTGGGAGAGAGGAGATAGTGATAGACTAAACCACTGGCAGTGACATTCAAATCTGTGGGGTGTTTTTAGGCTGCCTCAATGTTTTTGAAGAAAGGTTGATAAAATGTCTCAGAAAAATTGATAGGTTTTTGAATGATGGGACCAGCTTTTACCTGATAAGGGAGCATGGTTGTGCCTTTGATGGTGCAGTGAAAAGTTGTCTGTCCTGACAAGCCCCACTCTGGGTGCAGCTGCTCCAGTTCCTGATCTCTGCATGGTGCTGCTGGGGAATTTATGGCTTGCCCAGTGCCTGCAGCCAGCCTAAACTGTTCCTGTATTCTCTGCCCTATCAAAATCAATTTGGCAAGCAGTGCTTCATTTGAGGGTTGCTCTAGTTCATGTGGTAGTGGCTGTCCGCCAGCTGGTTTGAAGTGATTTTGGCAATTGTCTCCTTGCTCTGGCCAGTGTCATTGAAGCTGTAAGAGCTGGGTGTGAGTCAGTAGACTCATCCACTGTGCTAAACTCCAGCAGCCTCTTTAATTTAAACCAAGCAGAGATTCTTCAGAGCTAAGTGGCATGAGTGTTGGCACCCCCAGAAAATACATGGAGCTTGTGTTACCTCTCTTATCCCAAAAACATGCCAGCAAAGCAGGCTTCTTGGGAAGTGGCTAGCTCCTGTCATCAAGAACATGATTCTGCAACCTGCAGGCGAATTACTACAGGGTTGCCAAAGCAGGCTAGAAAAACTTATATTTTAAAGTTAAGAAATGATAATTTATAGATGTATTCATTGTGGAATTGATGTCTAGTTTCTTTGAGAAAAATGAATGGTGTTTCTTCCTTCACCGCTTTTTCCGAATGCCTGCTTTAAAAACGAATTCCTTCATCGCCAGCCATCCCCTAAGTTTTCTTTTAAACAGAGTTGTTGTAAGCATAAAAAATTGTGTGAAAGCCTGCAGGTGATCCTCATATTGAAAGACTGATGTGATTTTTTATATTCTGGAATGCACTCCCCGAACACCTCACCTGCAGTGTTGAATTTTTCCATGCAGGAGAAAAGAAGCAGCAGTCCTTTATAAATTGTTCTGCCTCCAGTGAATGGAAACAATCTATAAGCTGCATGCACTCAGGTATGGTGTGCCTAAAAATGTAAATAGATGCCTACATGCTTAAGACAACGGTTCCTCTGGTTTAATTTTTGTATGTGTTGATCTGGGAGTTAGCATAGACATCTTCTCCCAATCCCCCTATCCTTGCACGATGTCCCATCCCCTATGAAGGGATCAAGTGCTACTAGAAGGCTGGTGCAGGAAAACTGCATTTCTCTCCTTACTTACGTGTTGCATTCCCAGTCTGGCCTTTGGGAAGTCTAATGATTTCTCCTCACTCTGTGCTTGATTAAATAAAGACTGGTAATGCTGTCTGTGTTCTTGTGTTCTTCCCTCAGCTGTTGTGAGGAGAAATGTATTGGTATTTTTAGGTAGAAAAATACAACGACTGGGGCATGTATATTCTTTTCTCCTAGGGGAGCAGTCAGTTATACACATGTAGGGAACAAAGACTTGTTAAAATATGAAACCTCTGTGAATTTATTCCTTTTAATTGTATTCCATATTGTATTTTTGAGAATTTTCTTGTAAAAGGGTGCATAATTTTTGATGAACACAAGACTAAAGGTCTCCCTTGGATTTATATTCTAAGTATTTGCATAGATATAGCTCCATAAAATTATTTTATTTGCAAATCAAAATGCACACCCAGATGTACCTTTCAGAGCTTAATTTTATAACAAGGCATCATACTCAGCTCTTAGTGAAGCTGACATAACTCAGTGGTAACATCAGTAGATTTACTTGAGATTTAAAGTTGGGTAACTGAGAGCTGCATTTGGCCTAAAGACTCCAGAGTGAGAAGCATGTCATTAGTCATCTGCCCAGTGATTGCAGTCTACCCAGAATATCTACAACTAAAGGAAAAATTTTGTGCCAATCAATTTTTAGTCTGCTTTAACACCCACATTTTTCATCCCTATCTCATTCTTTTGTTAGTTAAATACGACTTTTTTTTTCTTGCATGCACATCAGGGAGCTCAGATTCTTGCTTTTTCCAGATACAAAGTCTTAGTGCTATTTTTATGTGGACAAAACAAAGCACCATCCATTTAGTTTAGTAGGAGATTATCTGCAGACAGAGCAATGGTCTAATCAGGGTCTCAAGGGCTTTGAAATATTAGACTAGATTTCAGTCCCAAGTTATTCTGTTATCTGCTTCTCTGATGAGAACACGCTGAGTGAAAGGAAAACCTTATAAATTGCTTCACAGTTGTAAGATTGCTACAAAAATTCCCAGCTGATAAATAGTGTATTGTGACCGCCAGACAACTGCAAGAGAGTATATACACATATCCTACAAGGCCCTAACCTTAATATATGATGAGTAGCTACTTTCCCTAGAGCATGGTAGAGAGATTTCTGTTGTTCAAGCTGCAGAATACAGTCACCTGCCACAGGCTGGAGCTAAGTTACCTACCACTCTTTAATCATTTGGTAACTCTGGCTGCCTAACATTATCTGACTTCCAATTTTTCTTCCAATAACATAGGCTGGGACTTAGATTTTTAATTTATTTCAGGCACTGAAACAAATATACCAATGGGACACAAAATTTTAAATTTCAAATTATATATATTTAGGCTAGAGGTAAAATCATAAAACTATTTTGAAAACTTCAAGATGAAATCCTCTGAGTGTTTTGTTAAATATATAGAGGCTACAACAGGCTAATGAAAACATGCTTTAAGTGCCTGCTAGGAATCCTAGGTGGAATAAGTATAACAGCCTCGTCTTCTGAACTATACAGTCGATACAGAACCATTATAAGCACAGTGCATTAGCACATCCAGAAGTAATGGTGACCTTTGCTTTAAACACTACTTGCTGAATTTGAAATAACATTTCTGATGGGAAACAGACTGTGTTTTCCCAGGGAGGAAGGGCGTTCAGGCACAAGAAGGTAGGTGCCAGCCTTTGCTACCAGGGCTGGTTATAGAAAAGGCAACAGATCCTGGGGTTAATCCAGGATCATACCTGGGGCAGTTGCTGGGTCATGACTTTGTGAGTGTTTTTCATCAATTGGGCATTCTAAAAGAAGTATAAGAGGGGAAAAAAAAAAAAAAAGAAAAAAATTAGTGACAAAAAGAGACAAGCACTCTGCATAGACCAGGCACTGAACTTGGAGTTGGTATCTTTGGCACATTTTGGATTCAGTGTTGTCCTTCACAATCTTTGTATGGGAGTTTGAACCTGTGTTCAGAGTTAGCCTCGAGAATTTCCCATTCTAAACACTGGGATTCACACTGGAGAATGTTGGTACTAAAAGTGGCTTCTCAATGGATTTCTTTTACTTTTCTTTTTTTAAATTTTTTATTGCTTTTACTGTAACTCTCCAGCTGGGGCACTTCCAGAAAAATGCAGCACAGTAAGGGCCCTGGAGTCAGCTGGGATCTCCTAGCAAGTCAGAGATGAGTGCCAAGACGAAGATCTCAAGGATCCCTCTCTCCTGCAATAGTCTGTCCCTGCCTTCTCCAAGTTAAACCAAGGAGAAATTGTTGAGGATGAACACTCAGCGCGTCAACTGCATTGTCTCAAAGTGAGCTTCTTTTACCAGTGCCTGCAGCTGCTTCAGTCTGCAGGCTTCTCACTTCTTAGTCCCACAGCACTTACCTGGCATCAAAACTGAGTGGCAGACACTATCTTATTTCTTGTTTATGCAGGGCCTGACTCCTTCCCTGTGCTATTTAACCTATGGCATCAGCAGAAGTCCAAGGCAGGGGATGACTGCTGTTTTGGAGGCTGGCAGAAGCCTGAAAGGGCCACACAGGCTGTGATCTGAGAGCAGAGCAGCAAGTGCTGTGCTGGGATTAGGCTGGGTTTCTTGAGAAATAATAATATTTTGGTCAAAATTAGCATCCTGTACACCTTTGGTTTGAAAAATAAAAAAAGCTGGAAGGGGAAGGGAGAAAAAGGGGAAACATTTCACTGCTATATTTAAGCTGTGGTATGATGGCTCAGCTTTCAGTCTCTCCTGTGATAATAACTTCTGAAATGGAGAAAAACACCATAAAAATGATTGGACAAAGTGTGTGTATCGCTTGTTACACAAAGGGCTATTATTTCTCACTGCATGTGTACTTACCATTAGAAAAGTTTTAAGGATAATATAAAAAAACCCCAGAAGACAGCTGCCAAAGGCATTTTAAGATTAACAAGCATAATTGTACTTCCAGATGGAGGGAAATTCAGAAACAACTTGCTATTCACTGATCTTAGGGAGACAGAGGTGATGTGTTCACCCCCGGAAGAGGCATTTACTTCTTCCTTCAGTAAGTGTACCTCTAATCCTTCCCCACTCTCCAGTTTATTGCCGCAGCAGTGGCACTGGCCTGGCACCTGGAGGGAGCTGTTTGTCTGGTTTGGGAAGATAAGGTTGCAGTGTGGAGATGCTGAGAAGGGCAGGGGAATCAAGGTAAGGCAGTGGGGCAGCAGGTAAAAATACTGTGAGGTGAGCACAAGCACCTGCTTCTTAAATGAATCCTTATGTTTGCAAACTGATTACAAGCTGAGCTGCTGTCTTTATTGAGGTGAGGAGCAGGGCAAACTGGGACCCCACTGAAGATGATAAGGAGCAGTGCCTTTCTGGATAGCCAGGAGTTTAGATATGATTGTTCTGCTGGGAGAAGCTTTTTTGGTAATTGTGGGAAGGTGAAATCTTATTCTCAAAAATCCCTTCTGTGTTGCCTGTTTATCCTTCCAGATAAAAGGCTCTTCTTCGTTTCCAAAGAAAGCCCATGTGCCCCCTTGACATACAATTACACTGATTGCTTGCAAGTAGCCTGTTTTTAAGGACAGACCCTTTGGTCAGCTCTGTGTGAGCAACCCAAAGATTAAATTAATTCCTAGCCACTTAGCATCAGATATTTAAGTAATTTTTGAGATGAAGCAGTGCTGGTGCCTCAGTGTCCTTCATGCACTTATTCTGCCCTGCCTTTTGCCTTCAAGGAGGGCAGTACTGGCTGCTCTCTTGCAGTTATTCACCAGCATCCTGCATCAGGTGCCAGGGGTGAGCAGGGGCAGGCACAAGGAGCAGTGGGATTTACCTCCCAGTTATGGTGGGCATAACTCCTACTGAGACCAGCATTTCTCCTGCAGTGATAAGTTTTGAAAGAAGCGTTATTTGTGGATGTCCTGCTGCATTCTTAAAAGTTACAGCAGTGCCCCACTTCTCTGAAAATATAATTAGTTAGGATCTGAAGGGATCTGCACTCGTGAGGCCTGTACCTCCTGGAGTAAGAGAAATATGTAAAGAATACACGTTCATGCACATGGCTCCTGAATGGTTTATGTTTTTCATCAGTGTGTTGTGGAAACTGCTCCACTGACAAGACTTCCTGCTCTGCTTTCTGTATCTCATGGACAAAAGGGAGTGTGTCTTTGGATGTTCTCAAAATGTTAGGGAACAGAAACATAAGGATCTCATTAAACTACAATAACTAATGAGCAAAAATAGAGGATTTTTTTAGCAGCATAGCATTGGAAAATAATACACATTTCAAGAAGCCAAGCCCTCTGTAATTCCATTTTTTGAGTATTAGTTTTGGTTTTGAAGTATTACAACTGGTTATATAATGTTAAGCGATTCAGAAAGCAAACAGCTTGAATACAGTGCAGGAAGTCTTGGAGCTTCCTGCAGTCATTGTAGATGTTAGGCCACAGAAGCATAATGGAAGTCTTTTAAAGGGGTATATAGTTACAAATATATAAAGTTTTAAATAGTTATTTTATACTTTGCACAGACACCAAGAAATGCAGTCATGTTTTGTTGTAATGCTTAAATTCCTTGAATATTGTAACAGAAACAAAAATGAAGGTATAATCTTGAGCCGATATTCAGATCTTCTGTTAAGGCAAATGCATTTGACTTTGAGTTGTCTTTTTGGCCTTTTTGCAGACTTGCGAGGTTTTTGATGAAAAGAACACAGACGCCCTTAAAATACAAAATTTTGGTGCAGGCAGACTCCAGCATACTCCAGCATCACCTCTCTCTGCTGTGAATTGTGCCACTCTTAAGGACCCTTAGTGTGGTTCTATAAGAAACTTAATAGGTAATGTGGTCATCTGAAGGATACTGCATAAAACATCAGCAAAAATATGAATTGTCAACTGCACTGATCTCGTGCTATATTCTGATTTTGACTTTATGATGCAGATGCATATCTTTCTAGCTATGTTGTGGATATATTTAATCACAAACTACAACGTTTTCAAAGATTAAAGAGGTTTCTAAATCTTTTCTAAAACACCTTTGAAAAAAGGCATCAATGGACTCTATGAATAGTGAAAGTTTGAATCTATAATGCATTTCCAAAAATTACAATACCGTTATAGTATTGGTGTCTTTTGATAAAGCATAAGAGACATCTGAAGATTGTTTTAATATAATTTTATTCTTCGATTAAAATATTAATGATCACCTTTCATTATTTCAACTCCCTGATCATTACAAAAAATGTAAATTATTTCAATTCACTTATTCAGATTACACAGAGGAAGAAAAAAGTATTGAATCCTACTGTGTACTGAGTGACCACAGACAATTTTCATAGGAGTGTAGCCCCAGCCAGGTTTCTAAATTTGGCTTCAGTATTTTAATTAAAATGGGCAGACCTTCCTACACAACAAAATGACAAGGCCCAGAATCCTCATGTATGGCTTATCCTGAAAATGAGAATTGCTGTGATGCTGTTCCACATTTTATAGGGCATGCATTTATTCCATTATATTAAAATCTTCACAGATCTAAATCTCATCTTTATGAAGTTTTATGAACTGTATCGTATAGATGACCCTAGATTTCATTCCCTCGTTCTTACTGCTTTTAGAGAAATACTAGAAAATGGTGTTCATAAATAGGGCTGGTGGGACTGTTAGGGCTCTTTTTGGACTGCTGATATTCACAGAGCTTGCTCCTTGCAAATGGCTTTTGCTTTCTGCTGCTGTGTCCATTGCTCATTCATTTTCAGTTTTCATCCTTTTCAGCTCTCTTCTACCTAACCCATCCTTCAACCTCTAAGATTATTCTTTTTCTTTGCCTTTTTAGGACTTTTTGTTGTCACCATCTTGGTCTTTCTACCCTCCAAACCTGCACTCCTGACTCTACTGATCTCAATCTTCCTACTTGTGTCTCTTCATTTTGCTCCTGTGCTTTCTCTTCCTTCTGCCAGGGAAGCAGCACAGGTCCCTGTGTACCTGTAACACATCTCAGACACCACCAGGAGCTGAGCCTGTGCTGAGCACACCAAAACAGGGCTGATACAGTGAACATTCACGTCCCCAACAAGGAGTTGGCTGAGGTCCTCTGAGGAGGAGAAAGCTTTCAGAGAGGTATCTGCAGGTTTTGTTTTCTGCCACTGTCTCTCACCTGGAAACATAAAGCTGCACAGAATCTCAGAGAGACAAAGAGTAACAGTTTTCTGTATTTGGCTCACTTATGGTATAGGACTCCCTGGGAAACTGCCCTTAAGGACAAGATCTTTTAAGGATGTTTTCCATAGGGTGCAAAAGCTCTTCATCTCCAGGTGTAAGAAATCAGGAAAGGAAGGCAAGAGACCTGCTGGGTTGAGACTAAAGGGCAAGAAGGAAATGCACAGGCAGTGGAAGCAGGGACAGGTGACCTGAGAAGAGTCCAGAGACACCGTCCAATTGTGTAAGGATGGGGTCAGGAAGGCCAGGGCCTGGATGGAGCTGAACTTGGCAAGGCATGCAAGGAATGACAGCAAAAGATTCTACAGGCATGTCTTTCAGAAAAGGAATGTCAAAAAGAGCAACCCCCCATGCCCCTCAAAATGAGCAACACTGGTAACAAGAGATGAGGAGAAGACTGAGGTACTCAACATTTTGCTCAGGCCACCTCTCTTCCCAGGGTGGAAGAGGGTGGGTGTGGGGTAGGATGTCCCAGCCTTGGGATAACAGAAATGTCAACATCAAGAAGATAGCTGGTGTAGGGCTTGAGTGGATTTTGTTTTTCATGAATACAGAGAGTAAAGGCCTGGGCAGGAGAGATGGAATCACTGATCCAAGATGTGGAAAGCTTTTAGCAGCTGTGACCATCCTGGAACAGACTTTGCCACGTGCATCCATTTCTCCAAAAAACCTTCTCCTAGAAAAGGACGGTTTCTGCCAGGGAAGACCTTTCCTGGGGAAGAGGGACCAGTGAGTGTTTGAGAGGGAGGAAAACTTCACACAGCATAGGCAAACAGATGTACAACAAATTTTTTCTAGTTTAACTTTTCTTTGTTTAATTTGTTTAATTAAGGAAGAGGATGGAGGAGGGGACAGGGATGATTCATCTTCATAATTCCTAAAACATGCATTCCAGCACTCAAGATGGAATATGCCACCTGAGGAAACTGAACATGCGTAAGTCTATGGAACCTGACAAGGCCTGAGGGAATTGGCTGATGTAGGTGCCAAGCCACTCTCCATGACATTCGAAAAGTCATGGCAGTCAGGTGAAGTCCATGGTGACTGGAAAAAGGGAAACATTGCACCCATTTTTAATAAAAGGTAGAAAGGAGGACCCTGGCAGGTACCAACCTGTCAGCCTCACCTCTGTGCCTGGGAAGATCAGGGAACAGCTTCTCCTGGAAGCTGTGCTAAGGCTCATAGAGGACAGGGAGGTGACTGGGGACAGCCAGCACAGCTTCACCAAGGACGTACCCTGCCTGACCAACCCAGTGACCTTCTGTGATGGAGTGACTGCATCAGAGAAAAGAAGGGCTATGGATGTCATTTATCTGGCCTTCTGCAAGGCCTTGACACGTTCCTGTACAACATCCTTTTCTCTAAACCGGAAAGAAGTGGATTTGATGCGGGGATGGGGAATTGGTTGGACAGTTCCATCCAGAAGATAGCGGTCAATGGCTCAATGTCCAGTCGACGATCAGTGAAAGGTGGCGTCCCTCAGGGGTCCACACTGAGACCAGGAGTGTTTAATGTCTTTATCAATGACACAGAAAGTGGATTTGAGTGCACTTGATGGCTCTTAAATGTCCTTTCCAACCCAAACTATTCTGTGATTCTATGTCTGGTACCATCTGCTTTAGGCACCGTTGGACAATGTACATGACTCAGAGGAGCACGCCCTGCAAACTATCGTGCAAAAATTCAGGGTTTACAATTTCCTTTCCTGAGAAGAGAGAGTTTACCAGCTAAAGCTGTGCTAAATTATGGAAGAGAAAATCAAGTGCTATAATTGTGGGTGTTTATCACAGTTACAGTTTTTTCTATTCATAGAAATTTGATTTGAACAGGGTAAATCTGTGCCCACAATACAAATGAGATCATCTTCAAACAAAGTAAATGGAAGAGGCACTTTTTATGGCTTTGTTTTATAACTGTTCTGCTTCAGGAGTTAGTCTTTAGCTTTGTTTTTTCTCTTATACCGTCACGTTAAATCAAATACAGTATAGTATAACTCTCCAATTAAAACAGGGTTGGGTTTTTTTTCAGTAGGAAAACCTGATAGCAAAACTAGCTATCACTAGTCATGGTAACTGATTTGTGAAGCAGGTAGGAAAAACACTAAAAGATGGTGTAACTCCAGCTAATATCTGGGATGGCATTCTGTCATTGATACAATGAGGAGTCCCGGCAGTTTAATTTTTTTGTCGTAGTAGTAGAAAAAAAGTACTTCCCAGACAGCCCAAACACCTTTACACCACCCAAATAACATCCTTTTTAAAGAGCTGGACCTTTCCATCAGTCTGTTCTCCAGTGAGGGAAGCTCTTAAATGGGAGAGAGCTGATGTATGAGCCTGTGCTTATAGCCTGCTGTGTACTGACTGGTGGATAGACAAGCAATCTGTCAAAACCATACATATCAGGGTGCATATCTAGACTCTGCTAGAATGTGATGTACATAAGCTATATTCCACTGAAAGATGAGACAAGGATCAGTTAGCTTCCTCTGGGGATGGGAAACCTGTAACAAGAGCTATTGAACTATTAGAACCCTTGCTGTCTTCCCCAGGTCCTGGTGGCAGCTAGGCACCACCTTGGTAGGCAATGGCAACTGGAAAAAGCTGGTGGGAGGCATGTAGAGACACTTCCTCACTTCACCAAACCCCTTACTCTTTCCCCTTTTCCCCTACTCAGAATGTAAGTAACTTCATTTGTAAACATTTATGCAAGCTCGGTCTTCTGGGATTGGGAAACTGTTCCCAGCTGGGTAGAAATTTGCTAAGCCTTCAGGAAGAAACACAGCATGTGCTCAGTTTCTAAACAAAGCTAGTTTCATCATTTTAGGGTAAATGGACACAAGCAAGAGACTCTTTCAAAACTCTTTTTGTTGTGTGGTAGCTTGAACCCAAAAAGTTGTTGCTGGACTGCCTATGGTTTTTTTGTCTGGCCCCCAAACTGGGGCTCACAAGCCACATTTGACCTTCTACCTTGAGGAAGAATAGGGGTTTCATCATGATGCCCAAAAGAGTGAGGATGCTGGGAACCAGCAGGAAACTGGGAGAGCTTCACAAGTAGGACTGCTGTAGGGCTCTGGGAAAGCCCTGTGTTCAGTCAGGCCCTTGAGCACCCTCTCAGAGAATCAGCATATGCAAAAACTCTTTGGAACAACCTAGCAGCACAATTCTCATTTTAAGATGATTACCCAGAAGAGCGGGAGGTGATAATAGCCGGGCAACAGATGGAAAAAGCAATAAAAGTTTCATGGGACCAGAGAAAGCTGAAAACAGAGCATGACTCTAATCACTGGACACTCCTGTTCATAATTCCAAATAGGAGATGGCAGCCCTTGATTTTCTGAGCCTTGATCTCTCCCCTGTTTGTACATTTAGGTTGGTAGAGAAATTAAGCTCCATTATCACTTGGATGTGCCACTGTTTTGCTGTAGCCTGTAAAACTGACTACAGTGTACATGAGGACAGCTTTACCTACTGGGTTTCCGTTGTCTGATATTGCCAAATTAGAAGGTTGCTGGTTTCCTCTCAGTCCGTCACAAGAAGTTATGCAGAAGCTGGTGCCTTAGGTTGAGGAGAGCAGTGGTGGCAAGAGTGCACATCTGCCTCCTCTCTGCCCTCTCCCACACAAGCAGCTGCTATCTGGGCTGCCTGGGCTGATTCTCGTTGGCAAGACTTTAACCCAAGGTGACCTCTGCTGTCTGAGGGAAACTCCAGTGTTGCTTTTATTTGTTTGTTTTTCACTGATGGTAAACATCTGAAGTGTACCATTGTATGGTTTTTGAAATCACGTTTATGCTTGGTTGTGAGTTAGCCACTCATATTTTCTTGTTCTCACTATTATCTGATACAATGCCTTGTTTAAGAATGTTAGAGGTGGAACTAATGAGAAGAAACTGTATTTTAAAATGAAGACAACTTGCTGCTTAGTCTGGTAGGATGTGAGCCTAAAACACTCTTCTCTTTCAGTTAAAAAAAATGCCTTTCATACGAATAAGGAAACTTTTACTTATTCGGTTTTCTTTTCTGCAGAATGTCCCTCCCTGCCTGACCCATGCTGCTACGCTTTTGTTATAAATCATAGCCAGAGTGGGAATATCAAACTGTGATATACAGCTCTATTCAAATCACACTCGCTTTTCTACCTCTGTGGAGCTTGCTTGTTAGGGAGACATGTGAGTTATAAATAGGACAACATATAACAAGGTTCGTTGCGAAGATATGCCAGAAAATATTTTTGCTGTGGGGAGAGAATCTTTTAAAAGAGCCTTTTGATTTTTCTGCTTTCCTTCTGCAGTTTCCAGACCTGAGTATGCAAAGACTCAACCAGGGCAGTAGGAATCAACTTTTCTGGACTTGCCCTGCTTTGCCACTGATCTTAGTGCAGCGTTTCAGTTTGCTCAACAGGACAAGGGCTATCTCCATCAGCGTAAAACATCTTTGAAGGTGTTTGAAGCTTCATCATTCCAGAAGCAGAGGAGAAAACTTGTTGTGATTTGAAGTTAAATTCTTTAACCAATCTTCTCTTTCTCCGGATATCCTGTGTAATAATTTTGGAGGCCAAAACTTGTCCATTTTGTAAACCTCCTTTTCTCTGCTATCACTGGTACCACAGTCTGACCCACAGAGAAGAAAGGAGGGAAGGGAAAGATGATCTTAGTGCCCCACTAAAGGTGAAAGCTGGTTGGGGCTCGGGGATGAAGTAGGGGTACAGTGGTTACCTTGGACAGTTTAACAATCCCAGTGAACTCTGACACAAACCATCTTCTCTGCATGTACAGTCCACCCTAAAGTTTGTGGCAATCACACTGCCCAAGAACAGTAAAATTAGCTCTATAAACAGCTTTATTAGATGATGGACAGTGAGAGGACATGGTCCTGGCATTGCCACTGGCTAGTTGAGTGATCCTGAACTTGTTACTTAATTTGTCTGGGGCAGTTTCCCCCTCACTCTGTATTTTGTGAATCTTGACAGGAAGGATGACCTCTTGCTGTGTATTGGCATCGTGTTAATCTTAAGTATTGTCTTACCTGTGGTCTCCCAGTGCTGCTATAGTATTCTAATTCCTCATATTCATAGCAATGCTGCTACTGTTGAGAGCAAAACTGTATCATTATATTACTACTAATAGATCATTCACACCACTGTTTTTCTGGGTTCTTGAAAATTTTCTTTTGAAGCAGTAAATAGGAGCAGGGAACTACTGAAAGTTCTCTGGATCATCTGGAGATGTGAAGGAAGTAAACATAAATCATGGAACAATAAAATCTTAATTTTTAATGCTTTTCCTTTTCCTGCTTTAGTGATGGATTTTATTCCTTCTCCTTAAAGTTCTAGTGGCAGCCGGCTATTACACACAGCCTCCATTAGGAGAACATACTTTGTTGCTATAGCAATTCTTCTCACAGTTATTTTATTGCACTTAGATGCTGCTGAGGGGAAAAAAAAAAAAAGCAAAAAGTAAAAAGGCAAAAAGGCAAAACCAAGGCACAACGAAAAAAGCATCACTGACCTCCTCACAGATGGTCAGCCTACCCAATCTCTTATTTCTGAGCAACTTTTAACTGTATCTCACAGCAATCTATATTCTGGTAAACACTTTGTGTGAGGCACTCTCTGGGAAGGTTTATCGTTGCTCTATAAGTGGCATACGGCACCCAGCAGGACACACTGCAGCACGGTGTCTGACATAGCAGCTATAGATTACTGGGAAGATAAATTCATCTCTTTTGATCTGAGCATTTCACCGGCTCCAATCTGAAGTCTTGATATCACCCTGTCAACCAAAGGGGATGTTTTTAAGGGAAGAGTTATCAAAGGTTTGCTCAAAGTTCCTTTTAGAATGGCTTCTCCAGGAGCCAAGATATATATTTATTGTGGGTGAATGTAGGGCTCATCAAAATTGCTGGACTAAAATCCCTGTAGACATAAGGCCTCTGTTCAGCACCAGATACTGAACAGCAGCTTCGAGTTTTTTCTCTTCTGTCAAAACCAGATGCCTAACCATTCAACTAATGAGGTAAAAAAGGTCATTAATTCTGTCTTCTGCTGACTGCAGGCAGCTGCGCTCTCCCACCCAGAACGCCGGCATCCTCCTCCTGGGAATAGTCATTCGCATGGAGCCAGCGCTGCCTCCGCTCCCCTGGCTGTGTAATCCAGACTGGGACCAGGGAGAGGGAAACTCCATGGGAGGGAAATGGGGAGCAGCTAAGGACAGCATTCTTCTTCCACCTCCCTGGCTCTGAAAGGAGTGTCATTCTGATGGGTGAGGCACTGCCTAGAGATAGTTGTGGCCAGCATGTTGGGGCATGTGGCCAGCACATCCCCTCTGCCAAAGGAAGGACAGAGCACAAGGCGAGTGGAGGTGGAAGATACTGCTCCCCTTCTCTAAGCTGCCTGGGTGGGCAAAGGAAATGGGATGGGAGGGAGCAGCAGAGGTGACTCCACATGTGGTGCACTGTCCTCACCAGGGCCTTGAGACTCCTGCCTCCAGCTGGTAGCATTCAGAACACCAAAAAGAGGTGGCTGCACCCAGTGTGAACCATCTCCTGGTTTTCCCCTTCTTTCATGGGTCCTTGTGTTACTCTGAGGTATGAGTGGGACTGGACATGGCCTGCTCCTTCTACTCCTCTGCATTGCTGCGGGGGAAAGATTTCCATCAGAATGGACAGGACAGCAAGAACAGCTCTCACCAACACTGGCACAGCCTCCTGTCTCCTTCTCTTCACCTACATCACAGCTCATCAAGGAGGCAAAGACGAAAAAAGAGCTATTTCACAGTCCAGTGGCTGTGAGACTCTGTGTTGCCAGAGGGCAAGGCGGGAGGGTGTGATGGGGGAGGGCAGCATGCAAGGTCGGCTGCTGCGAGTCTGAAAGGCAAGGAGGAAAGCCCGGAGGGGCAGTCAGTGCTGCCCTACCTTGCACTGTGCTCTCACTGCCTGCAGCTGCTGTGCGTCCCCGAGCAGAGTCCAGGCGCAGGATAACGTGTTTGGAGGGAATCAGGGGCAAAAGCGATGGGATTGCACAACAGCACTGTGGAGGGTATTCCAGAAGAACTCTGCAGGCTTCCAAATGGAGCCCTTGGTGCTGGCACGGCCACCTCTATGCTGGGCATCACTGTTCTTTTGGAAACAGACTAGGGCTTACTGATTCTTTGCACGAGGAGCAACTCGGAAGCATTTAACAGCAAACCAAAAGTTAGGCAAGGCTTGCAGCTTGTCTAGATTTGAGTCACGCCTCTGCACACGGCCAGTTCTCATCACCCAGGTCCATTAAACCGAAATGTTCGAATTCCACCTTCTATTTTCAGCCTGAGGTTTTAATTGTCTTCATTTTGTCAGTGTACATATATTTACAAAAGAAGAATTTGTGAGTAGTCCTAACTCAGTTTACTTGCTGTTTATAGCACAGATACGTGTAGGTTGCATCATTACCACAACAAAGCCCTTATTAATAAGGTGATCACAATTTTGGCAAATACAGGCTGAAATTTTGCATGTTTGGACTCAGTCCACAGGCAGAGCTTTTGGAAGATGGAAGTAAAATGATCTTTGAATTGTATGTGCTTCAATGATGTATATCCCCCCCCAAAACACAGCATGTTGTTGTTTATTCTTGAAGTAACATGAGAATGGGTGAGCTGAGTCGCTTCAACTGTCTTGTTTCATAAATCTTATAAAGATTTACAAATAGAACAAAAGTGGTGCAATTTTGAACTAAAATGCTTGCCATGCTAAAATGACACATCTATTCCCAGATTTTTCCCTCACACATACACAGGAGAAAGAGAGGTGCTTAACTTAATGGCTTAAAATATCTGGACTTTGGTAATGTGATGTCCTATTAATTTAGCTGAAATTGCAAAAATTATTGGTGTAACCTTGCTAGCAGCCATACAGCTTCTTAGGAGACTCTTTCCCAAAGAAAACAAGCATCCATGCTGTTGGGTTCTCTGTTGTGGGCTCTCTTCTTTTCCAGCAGGTTTGTCTGACATTTGCCATTCAAGACACTCGGTGTTAAAGCCTTGAGAAGAGGGGTTTCTAATGAAGCTGCAGCTTGCTCAATCTCTTCCAGCTGGTAAAAGAGTGGAACTCCTGCTACTTTTTGTTATTAATAAGGGTGGATCGAGGTCTCCCACTGAACAAGCCCTACTGGAGCTCGGAAGGCACCAGCCAAGTTGTGCTTTTTGCTCACCAGCACGTGGTTGAAGGGAAGAACAAGCAACTCTGGCCCCAGAGCAGAGATCTGCTCCCACCTTCTACTCCAGCTGGCTTCCACAAACATTTCATCTTACCTAGGATGATGCATCTTGAGTTCTATCCACTTCCTCATGCAAAGTAAGTAAATAGAATTACTCTCACTTTACAGAGAGCCATTGCAGCTTGCTCAAGACTCCCTTGCCGAGAGGGAAGGGAGAGTGTGAAGGACTAGGGCTGAGCTTTCAGCCCTCATTCAGGTTGTTTGATTTCACAGCATTAGTGTGGGCTTTTTGCTGCACTCTGCAAAGAATTGCAGCTATATTATTTTTTTTCAGGTAAATTCTAACTGAAATCTGTAGGGAAAGTTAACCCCCCACCGAGATTTTAGATGGCTGCCATATTAAACAACAATGCTGCCTGCCAGGAAAGGATGTCTCCTATAATCTGCTGGGTAAGGATTGTAAGAGTTTCATTTCTCTGAGCAGCTCAAAAGCATGGACTTTTAAATTCAATTTTTTTTCTTTTACAAGTTTATTTACATACCTCCTTAGAATTGCCAGAAAACTTATTGTCATAAATTGTCATGGGGGGTTTCACTAAAAAACCCAAACAAACGAGTATTTGTGATACCAAACCAAAAGCTCTCCAGTTTTAATTTCGTACATTTCTTGTCCAGTAGGGATATACTAATTAGTGAATACTAATGACTGCCCACCTCCAGCTCTGTTACCATCTATGATGTTAAAGTTCTCTGGATGCGCACACTGCTCACCAGTGGTCAGCATCTAACTGGGGTTCTTCACTGCTACACTCAGAGCAAGGCACCTCTCTAAAGCACATCACTGTCTCCAGGTCTTTCCAGCCTGGATCCGTGTCAAGCGCCAGGATTTGTTAACAGCCAGGAATGCTATCCCACATGCAACTCCTCTGGCTTTGTTCACACCAAGAGAAGGTACCATCCTTGGAACCTTTCTGCTTGCAATCTTCCATCAGGTGTGCTGTAGAAGGGAATGAAATGAGGTCCAGGGAGGTCCATTTGTACGAAGAATACGACGAAGGCAAAATCAGCCATTAGTTGGATAAAAGGGGAAAAAAGTTCAAGGGAGTAACATAAATTGCAACCAACACTAAGACAAAGCTCCTTTATAAATGATATGACACAACTGCAAAACAGCAAGTGCCCAGCTGCCAATGGGTTTCGTGCTAGACAACATGGAGTTGATAAACTGATCTTAATGCCTAAGTAATTAACAGTCAATTATTTTAATATGACGACTAAAGCTGAGCAATGACTACTGCTGCAGCACTAACAGCTGAGCAGCTGTATCATTATCTGTGTCTTTGCCTGTGTAAACTTTTTAGTGGGAAATGTCTTTAATTTTAGTTTGCTGAAATAGCTCTGAAGGGGCAAAGGAGTCAGCAGACATAAAGTATCCACAAGCTTACGGAGCGTGTGCTTCCATTTATCCGTGGCGGGGCAGGATGAACAATGGCCCGTTATCAATTGCTTGAGGTAAGTTATGTGCTGCAGTTTTTCACGCTCTGTTCCAGAAACAACAACTGTATCTACGTCCAAATCCTCGAATATCCCTTTGTAGGAAAAGCAAGAAGAAATAACACGGAATGTTTCATCTTTTGGCATAGAGCAGCCTGATATAACGGGTATGTGGAGAGTGCTTTGAAATGATGCTTGCATGATATGAGGCTGTGTTTACATCTGAGTACAGTCCCATCAAAAAGCTCTGTCTCTGTTCAGAATGCACTATTTTAGCTGATTATTTAGAAGGTAGCTCCTTAAGACCACATTTATGTTCTTAAATCTTGTGAAGTAAAGGCAAGTGAAAGGTATAGTTTCAAGTTTTGAAAGGATATATTAAATTAATATATCCCGCACTCAAATCATTACATGTTAAACTTTCAGGAGCATCAACATGTAGAAATTCAGGGAATATCATGCAGTAACACACAATGATGTAGCTGCTCTAGGCTACCATTCATGCTGCTGAGTTGTTATCTATGACATTAGGAACCATCAGTTTCCATCAGAACATAAATACCTGGTGCTGCAGCAACAAAGGAGCCAAGTGGATTATGTTCCTCTGTTCCAATGTTTTTCTTGTTTCCTGGGATTTGGAGCACAGTTTGTCTTGGTTTAATTTTTATGAGGGCTTTGGGGCTTTTGTCTCACTTGGCACAGTGAGGTATAGCAAGATTTCATTTATGATTGTATACCCTATGTTTTTAGAGAAAATATGGCAGAAATAAAAGTACTATTTTATGATGGACTCTCTTTCTGCATGTGCAACACATAAACTGAGGTTCCCTGAACACTGCACACAGAGGCTTGGCTCAAACCCTGTTTATTCTCTGGGAGCTGCAAAAACTGATGGTCAGAAAATCTGTGATTTGACCTCCTCAGGGCCATGAATTACTTACCTGTGTAGTCATGAGTTTGCATGGCGTAAATATAGATGTGGGAGGTGTCAAATTTTCCATGTTCATTAAACAGAAGGCAGTAGGATTTGGATGAGACTCCACTTAGCTGTAGTAACTGGGTAGATGGATAGGTCCAGCATAGGAGACTTTTAGAGGTACTAATGCAGGACTGTAGGAATTTTGCATCCCCATCCCCTGGTGTTTATCTGGGACAGATGCCTGACCCCTCATTTCTTAAACCAAAATATTCTACTTCCATTCTGGTCTTGAAAACTACTTTTGCAGTGATACTCCTATGTCCAGTCACTGTAATCTTCCCTAGCTCTTGGACTAAAGAATGTATAAAAGGTGAAAGCAAAAGAGGCTCGTCTTCCCTTTACAAGTTTTCATCCACAGGATTGAGATGGGCATAAAATATATTGTGCATTGACTCTCATATCTGCTGTGATCTTGTCTCCCATAGTAAACTTCTGAGAATTCCTTGTTCTAAACATGATCCTTTATTGTATAAATACAGCTTCAAATACAGATGATAAAAACTAGAAGCAATACTAGAGTTATTGAGATTCCTGAAGGCAAAAATAGCAGGCAGGGAGAGAAGTGAGAAAGAAAATTGAGAGACTTTGGAGTGATGCCTGTGAACATTTAGATGTTCGGTAGCTGGGCCATGTATTGGAAAATATGTGGTTTGAGCAATCAGTATTTTACTTCAGAGGTCGAAATGAAGCTTTTGGTCTGAAACTAATGTGTAAAATTGCTTCCTTATGTCAAATCCCGCTTAGTATGTAAATTAAAAAAAAAAAATTAGATCTGTTTGCACTGGTTTTCCTAGGCTCTTCCTGTGATTGCCCTTCATTGCTACCACCAACAGAGAATCATTGTTGTGTCTCTGCTGGCGCTTTCATTGGAGATTACAGGCATACCTGCAGTAGTCACCTGTTTTCTCATCCAAGACAGGTGGCAGAATGTGGCCTTTGGGGTATCAAAAGCTTCGTTTCAGTGGGCAGTTCCTGATCAGTGTGGTCATGCTGGAGGTGATCAGTGCTGATGAATAGCAGGGCCAAGCTGTCTCAGATGTGACACCGTAGAGCTGAGGCAACAGAAATGAAAAGTAATACTGGAAATCTGTCCCTAATTAACTTTCATGAAAGCAAAGCTCATTGTAGAGGTATGATATACTCTGCATACTCCTGATAATATTTTTGATCGTGACCTACATTTTCTGTTACGTTCCTGTACCTAGTGCTTCCTCTTCGTTTTGTGTTATGAATGTGTGCCTGAGAAAATGTTCCTTACCTTTGCAATTCCTACAGCAGCATGATATGTAAAGAGACAGAAACTGCCTTGAAAAAGGCTGAACTCACAGTTAGTCAGTGAGAAACAAATCCTGTCTGGAGCTGCTGTCTCACAGGTTTTTTGTCCCATTTGCAATTCTCACATCATTTCTGTGAAAGGCAGTCCTGTAACAGAGGATGGCTCTGATGAGTCTCCTGTCCTGGTAATTTGTTGTCTTGATGTCCTTCATGACCAACTGGAAACCATATCCAATATCCAGTGCTGAGATGAGCTCTTGCTGAGCTTATCACAAACTGCAGGAACCTGAGGGAGAGCTCCCCAGGATCACTTAGCCACTTGCTGCTTTGCAATTTGGGTTTTTCTAAGCTTAAAAACAAAACAAAAGAGGCAGGAATCCCAATGACAAATGTTTCTCTGGAATCAGCAAGTTTTACAGTGTGATGAGCTTAATTAAAACTAACAGAATATTTTAGTTGTGTTGTAGTCTTTTTCTCTAATGTGTTACCCTTGCAACCTGCCTCAAACAAAGCCATGTGGTGCATTTTGGAGTCCAATTGGAGCTGGTCTGCAGGCAGTGGTGCATGTCTGTCACATGGGTGTTTGACACACTGCTGCAAGCCAGAGAAGAGAGAACAGCTGTTGCCTGCTGTTGCTGCCCCTGTATGGGGTAATCCATCTTCTAGGAGCAGTATGATAATCTCTGCATGGGCTCAGCAGAAAGCTACAGGTAATATCGGACCTCCCCAGCTTGCCCAAGACAGGGAAGGGCCCCACACTTCCCTTGTCCATCACTGTGATCTCCAGGAAGGAACTCCTTTGGTCTTCGGGGGCCACGGGTTACTTCCCTTGCTCACAAGTGCTCTGTGTAACGCTGGTTCTGTGATGCTCACACCTCTGAGCGCTTTGCTCAGCAAATGACAGAGCTCTGGGTGTTTCCTGCTGGCAGCCAGGGCTTGCCACCATGGATGGGCTATTTTATAAGCAGTGTGCCCAGATGCCTTTCACCCACAGCTGCTGCACAGACTTTGAACTGAACGTGCTCACTCTCATCTTCTCAGACAGGTACACGGTACATGACTGGATTTAGACCGACAGCATGCCCATTATAGTGAGGCATTTACTCCACTTCACAAGCAAGCCAATTAAAACATAAAGTATTTACAGCTTCTACCGTGCCAGTGCTGAACCTGATATCCTGGGATGCACTCTGCCTACTTCATCTCATGCTCTTGAGCATCCCAGCAGGCTCAGGGTTCCATCCGTTCTTTCTCTTGCCTACAGCTCGCCACACGCCTCGAAGTCGGGCTGACTCTGGTGATTGACAAAGAGTGTCAGATGTTTTTTGACGTTAGACGTCACGCTGTGAGTGGAGCTGTGCAAAATAGGTCCTGCTACGGTTGTCTGACAGCCACCGTGAGCGTTGCTGTCAGCTTGCTGGGCCGTGTGCTGTGTCCTAGCACGGGCCTTGGCACTGAGAATCGTCCCCTTGCTCTTGATAGCCCTGTCACCAGATTTGCAGAATGCACGGGTAGAAGCCATTGGTGCTATTATTCAGCTCTCTCATGAAACCAGGGGGTTAATCTGAGTTTTCTGAGGGCAGACTCTTCCTCCTAAGTGGAGGAAGAGAGAGACACGGGATTGATCTCTGCGTCACCTAATCTTAACACTAAATTGAAATATAGAGGTAAAAGGGCTTGGTGGATTATCCTTCTCCTGTATTTTGCTTTCACTATAAGTTCTGGGTGTTATTCTGTTGACAAGATAAAAAGCAAATGATTTGAAATGACTTCTTGCATCTGCCTTTCACTGTCTTCTTCACGTGCACTGAGAGGTGAGTGATACTATCACCAAGGGCTGGAAACCCTGCCTGGATAACGGCAGTCCCATGCATAGCTCCTGGCAGAGCAGATTGTACCTTTTCCACAGGGAGAGGGGTAGCAAACCAGTCACAGGGAAGTGCTTGTAATGAACCTAATCCCATTAAGCAAAGTATTAGTGGAACTGGAGATGCTGTTGATTGCTAGCACCTGCCTGGTGGCCTTCCCAGGAGACACCTCCGGGCTCTTTAAATTCCTTGGGGAAGGGCAGGGGCTTTTCTGCTGCTTATCTCCTCTGAGGTAGGTGTAAAGTCATGAGTACTCTCCTCTTACCAAAATGCAGAGTGTGTTTTGGTGTCCTGGCACCTGCTCTCTGGCAGGTTGCTCAGCAGACCTCAAGCCCGCTGCGTGTTTCTCCAGGAATTGCTGTGATTTGTAAGTTCACTTCCAAAGTGTGATTTCTTTTGTTGTGTTTGGTCGCCGGGCGCAGGTTTTCAATGAAAAGATTTAATTGTGTGTCTAGAGACTGCTTTTGCTCTAACAAAAATGCATGATTGTAACTTTCTGCTGGTCCAACCTTAAGGAGCTCAGATTTGTGAGATACTGCTGCCCTTGTCCCAGCATTTTTTCATGCTTTACCTGCCCTATTATACTTGTTTTGTGCCTGTGATGAGTAATTGCATAGTAGAAATCATAAACTCTGGAGAGAAGGTGTGGTCCCTTTAAAGACTATTTATATAGCGCCCTGGTCATTTGCCCCAAAGCCCCAGATTATCTCCCCTAAAGATAAAAATGAGGTCAAATATGCGTTTCACTTGTGAATGGACTACTGGACAATGTTTAAGTACCAGCTTGTTAGCAATCTGTGATGCATGTATGGCAGAGAGTATGGCAGGCTAGGCATGCAGAAGGAACAGTGTTGTGTGATGGCTTTTCCTGGCAGGAAGTGAGAGTCCTGCCTGCCTCCTTTAGTCCTTGCATCTGTCCTCCTGTGCCCTCATCCCAGTTAGCAGGGGGGGAGTTTATCCTGGGAACAGCATCACTGTTCTGGATTAAAAAGTGATTAAGTTTTTATTTCTCCAAAGTCCTATGCCCAACACACAGCTCTCCAGTTTGATTTGGGTAGTAAGGCATTTGCATGTGCATTATTTTGGCTGGCAGGTACCTGGTTTGAATTGTTGCTTATACCACAAAGGCTTGTCAGTATAGTTTTTTTCTAGCAAGCCCTCAACCCAGTGGACAAAGCTCATAATAATATAATATTTATCTTGTTGAAAAAATTTGAAAATGCTGTTGTCAAAATAAATGTTTCCTTTGAGTAATTTTTTCCCCCCTGTTGATTTCCCATATATGTATATCTTGAAATGCAAATATGACCTTGGAGTTTCAAAGCTGATGCATCTCTGTGCAGCTAATAGAGCACACTTTTCTTCCACTGGGCAGGTATCTGTAAAGGAACAGTTTCATGACAGTGTTTGAGCGTCGGGCACTAAACCCTTTGCCCTGCGTGTTAGTGAGCAGCTGCTGGTAAGTCGGCCAGCAGATGGGAGGTTTGAACCTGCAAGCATCTCTGTGGGGTACAGGGCCTTCACTGCAAAATTCCACTTCTGTTCCTCTCTGGGATAAGCTGCTCCTGCTGCTTCCTCCAGGTGATACTGCAATGGGTCTGCAACAAGCAGAGATGAGGAAGAGAAGGCAGGGCCTGGCACCAGAGGTGTTTTCACAGCAGTTACTTGGTCTTGTGAAATCTTTCAGGGGGCCATTGGGGTTTTTTGCTTTGAGCTAAGGGGCCCTGCCATAAAAAAAGGAAGCTCTTTGTAATGTGGGTGGAGGGCAGAAGTAAAATCCCCTCCTTGGGTTTACTCTGCATGGCAAACTTAGTCTTATTTCTCTTTTATCCACTCTGATCCCTGCCAGCTAGCCAGGAAGCTACCTGCTGCTGCTTCTAGTCGGCTCACGCTGAGATGATTGTTGGCTTAGCAGGATGCACATTAAGTGGCACTAAAAATAAATAGAAAATTGGGTTTTCTGGTTCTCTTTTTGATTTTCCTCCTTTAAATGAAAGAAATTGTTAAGCTCTCAAGATTGTTAAAACAGAAATAAAAGGAAGAAGCCCCTGCATTTTGAAAAGCATCTTCTGAAAGCAGGGCTACATGAGGAGGAGATGCCATCCCTGGTGGGTGCTGCAGTACAGGCATCTCCCAGATGAGCCATTACCCTCCCACAAGGAGCTCCACAAAGTGCTGCCTCTTCCCCATGCAGAGCCCATGAAGCTGCTCTTACAAGCGCCTTCAGAAATAACATCTTTCCACTGAGGCTCCCCAAAGACTAGGGTGGGTTAACACAGGATTCAGTTTTGAATGACCCATTGGAAGGAGACAAATGAGACTGTCCTGAGTCCCTCTTTTCTTCCCCCAAATGTTGTAGCAGTATAGCAGTTGTGCCAGACTAAATGTTGACAGTCTTTAACGTAATTTGTCTGTACTGAAGTTAATGCTGCACTTCATGTACTATATTTATATCCATCTATTCCCTTTCATGTCAGATAAGTTCTAGTGTGTGGGATGCATAATGAGATTGACTGAAAAAATAATTTTTAACCCTGTGAGTTCTACAGCTTCCTGCAGGTGGGGAAGGTTGAAGTTATTTTCCTATCAGATGGTTATGGTGTGCTTTACCTTTTTTTTTTCCTGCCTCTTTATTATGTTGTGCTATTATACAACTATAGCGTGGAAGTTGCAAAAACCTTGGTTGTGAGGTTTATATGCAGTGCAGCAATACAAAACTTAAAATATTGTGAGGGCTGCCTGGAACTCTGCTTAAGAAGTGGCTTGGGAAACCCTCCCAGCTGTGAAGGAGGTTTACCCCTAGGCTATAGCACTTAACTGCTGTGTCCCTTTTACTAAAAGGAGGCTCCTACTAAACCTTCCCTGAGAGGAGGCCTGGAGGCCTGCTGTGATTACAGTCCAGGAGACATTACTATCCATCCTTGGGAGGCAGGAGTAGGATGAAGTTTCCCTTCTCTGGTGGGTGAATTATAGTGTGGAGGTGCCTCTTCAAGAGTTCCCTTTCCTGCCTGTATAGAGAAGCTGGTGAGAAGATTCAGCATGGTCCTAGCTCCTCCTATGAAAGGTGGTTGTCAGCCTCTCTTTTTTCAGAGGGTGAGACAAATGGTAAACACCTCTAAAATTTTATTTATATATGCACGTATTCATGTTGTTGTCAGATGTTTCTTTAGCTTTATGCTGTATAAGGTAAAGGGCAGCAGGAGCGGTGAGCAGGAGAGTCAAGATTAACAGGTTTATGTCAATAGATCTGCTCTCAACAGACAAGGACCAGATTTGAGTAATTGCCTGGCTGTAATTTCTCCAGACCAAGTTCTGCTTTAAAGTCCCCCTGAACCTAAAGCCAAATCCCTTCTCATTTGCCTGCCTTGGTAAGTGCTGAGCACAGATGCTCAGCTGCTGTAAATAATCTCGGCTCTGACGTCAGGGCTGTTACAACAACTGACATCAGCTGAAGACATGTCTATGGCTAAGCATAACCCACAGGTATTACAGCATGATTTACAGGGGCTCTTAGCAGTGTAAACCATATGTTTTATAGCTGCTGAGAAGGAGAAGAAAGTGTCTGACAACAAGCAAAGGCACATTTAGTAGCATTTTTATATGGATGAAATTGCCCAGTTAGGGGTTTTTAGGAAATACATTTGCTGTGCTACACAGCACCACATAGTTCAAGCACGTAACACCCCAGGCATTCAATTTATCACAATCTATCATGTTAACTTGGCTAAATTGACACTGTTTCCTGACGAAATGATCTCAGACAGTTCTGCATTGTCTGCTAATCTCCATGACATGTGACAAGAAAAGCAGACCTCGGTGCTATGGATTTGAGGGAAGGAAGAATAGATCTCAGTAGCTCATAGAATTATAGAATATCCTGAGTTGAAAGGGACCCACAAGGATCATCAAAGTCCAACTCCCGGCCCTTCACGCAACAGCTCCAAGAGTCACATCATGTGCCCAAGAATATTGTCCAAAATCTTCTTGAATTCTGTCAGGCTTTGTGCTGTCACCACTGCCCTGGGGAGCCTGTTCCAGTGCCCAGCCACCCTCTGGGGCAAGAACCTTTTCCTGATACCCAACCTAAACCTCTCCTGGCACAGCTTCATGCAATTCCCTCAGGTCCTGTCACTGGCCACCAGAGAGAAGAGTATTCATTATATTTATTATGCTGTAATATGATATAAATAAAAAGTATAATATAGCATATTATTATTATATTAATGCACTAGTATTTCTTGTAATTTACTTAATTTTTGAAAACAGCTGTCGGGAAATACTGTTCCTCCCATGGTGTGGGTAAATGACAGCAAATTTCAACTAAACATGGCTTGAAGGAAGGGTGACTCTCTGCAGTCTTGCTGTGGAAGAGCTGGATAATGAACTGAAATGTGACTGAGAGGCAGCAAGGACAGAGAGGGGGTATCTCCTGGAGAGAAAGGATTCTGCTTAAAGGTCTGAAGCCTCTCTCTGGGCAGCTCCTTGCTGAGCAGAAACAGGCAACTGAAGCAATGATGTCGAGTCTCTTGCAGCCCCCAGCAGAGACTTCAGTGTTTCCCAGTACTTGAGAACCGATCTGGAGACTGTGTTAATGCAGAGCTGCTAGGAAGCCAGGGAAAATGCTGCCTGCCCAAACTGCTAATCCTGCACATGCACCAGGCTGACCTTGGGACGTGTCATCGGGGTTCCTGCATCCTCTTGAGCTGCAATTCCTCATAGTTTGTGTAAGAGAGAGTGCTAACCCGGCCTGGACAGTGCAGGGGCAGATCTGGAGAAGAGAAAATGAGAAAATAGAGAGCTGCCATCAGAATGGGTGACATTCCTGTGGTACAGCAGCCACAAGTCAAGGTATAGATGCTGATCAAGAAGGAATGTCATCTCCAGCACAGCGAGGGCTGTGTGCCCTGGTCTCCCCCGGAACTGGAGATGCTTTTGTTATTATGCAGCTCCTGACAACATATTGTGACAGTGCAGAAGTGAAAGGGAATGTGTAGTTAGGTTTTACCTTTGTAAGTCTCAAATGTTGATCTATATGAGCTAAACATTCAAGGACAGAAAGGTAGGTAAGGACAAAAAGCCTCTTTAATTAGGCTGCTCAAGCTTGGATATCTTCATTGTTAAACATTTGCTAAGACAGCTGAGGAGCCAAAGGGGATTATTTTGTGTATTATTAACTAGCTGCTGAACATTTCCTAATTGGTACTATATTGTCTCTTCCATTAATACACATTACCAGAGTTTATGCAAAATTAGCACTTGAAAGTATCACCTGTTTAAATGGACTCCTAACTACACGTTAGTGTCAATTTGCTTTTGTAAGTATAAGTGGTAAACCTGGAGTGTCTTACAGCCACTGACTTCTGGCAAAAAAAAAGTGATGTCACCTTGCTTCTCTTGGATGGTCTATCCACAACAAAATCCAGTATGTAGGCATGTCCATCTGGTATATTTAAAATACAAATGGTTTTACAGTGACATTGAAAACTTCTGACAAAACTCGGGGTTGTAACATCCAGATCTGTACTTAGAAGGGTGTCTTTGAGGCAAAATTTGTGGGACCTTTTATTTCTAAAGTTTCAATTGTGAATATGCACAAAGCTCCATCAGTAACTGAGTTGAAAAAAATTCACTTTTTAATTACGAAAGAGCCAGTATTTCTTGGCTGGGTGTGAGCTTTAAGCAGAAAAGTGAATGGAGCCAGGGATAAATACTGAAGCAATGATACTGGAGGCACATGTCCCTGTAAGAAATCCCTCTCTGCTCTGGATGTACGTGCAGAAGCTGTGCAATGCCCTGGTTTTACATTGCCTGCAATAACAGAGCAAACAAAATTTGTCATAACCAGCAGGTGACTCCTACCTGGCAATTTCACATCAGGGCTTGCTCACAATTTACCTCATCAGAAGCACAGGTCTGCTGACGCATCCCCGCTCTCCTGCCTGGGGGTCAGGCTAAAGGATCTGGGGACCACAGCCTGTGTTTTAGGGCAGTTTCTGTCCCTGCTTCTGGTGATGTTGGCAAGGAAAGCAGAACAAGTACTTGGAGCACAGCAGAATTAATCCTTGGTTGACATTAGAGTGAGCTAGTTGGCTGGGGGTCCATTTTTAGAGCTGGATTGAGGGGCAGTGCCAAGGAAACCGGAGCGTGCCTTCTGGGGTGTATTTTCAGCCTGTAAACTAATGGGCTTGTTTACGTGGTTGAAATACAAGGTTCCCAGGTAAGCAGCTTCTGGGACAGAGGTGTGCAATTTGAAGTATGCAGACATAGCAGAAAGGTTGCATGACATTGTGTGTTTGAAAAACAAAACCAAACACCCAAATTGACCCACAGAGGTTCCAGGTGTATGTCATAATTCTAGGTATTTTGTTTAAAAGTGTCTAATAGTTTCTCCTGCGTTTAAGACAGTGTCTATATAAAAAGATAAAAAGAAACAAAAATAAGGTTGTACTGATGAAGCCAGTTCTGGAATTTCCTTGCTTTTGAGACCTCAGCCACCTGTGCATTGGACGGGTTGCTTTGGGTTTGTTTTTGTTGTGTTTTATTGTGAGGTTTTAGAGGCTTCTGGAAACACAAACACAATATATCTTGTAGAAAGAGTTCTGTTTCTTGCGATGTTCCTAAGTGTGGAAGATATACTGCCGGAGGCTGTCATGTGAGCCACCTGTGGCAGGGTGCCATAGATGTCAGCCAGCCACCAGATCAGAATGAAGCATCGATTTACTATTTCTCTCCTGCCAGAAAATAATAGTCCCTGTTGTGACCTCAGGCGCCTGTTGCACTGCAGTTGTAGACTTTTATGCTCTCACCTTCCTGCTTATTCTTGCTCTTTCTGTCTGCAGCCTGCTCCTGGTACCAGCTGATATTCCCACAGACACTTGGCTCCTGTTTCTAACATCCCCACGTCTGCATAGGGACCACTGAGGAGAATGCGCAGAATATTCTCCCTGTTCTGAATCAAGTCCACCTCCAGCAGGCAGGAGCAGTGCTTGCAGGGTAAATCGTGCTCGTCCCTGGAATCTTGTCTTGGGGAAGGCTGTTTGTGTGCAGCAGGTTTGGCACAGAGGAGGGGATGTGCAAGGGGAGCGGGGTCAGCACAGCTGGCAGATCCCTGCCACCACTAAACTCCACCAGGCTTTCAGCTTTCTCTCAAAGTCTACCAGTTTCTCAGTGGATGACTTAAATTCGCTTTGGTTTTCTTCGCGTGGGCATCACATTCCCTCTGTAAACTCACACTGAGGAATCACTCTGTGATTCCTGCTGATGTCTTCAAAAAAAAGAAATTCAGAGCAAGCCAGAATAGCTGACAATATTTTTTCATGCTGCTAGATGGTCTGGCCAGACCTGACTTGAATCCTGTATCCTGTCATCTCACTGCTTTCTCTCACCCTTGAAATATCTTCAAACTGGGGAGTGGCACCTGAGTTCCCGCTTCAGAGAGTGGGCAGTGACTAGTTTTGGAGCAAAACAGGTGAGAGGTGCTGCATGGTCTGTTAGGGTGAAACCAGCCAGGAAGAAAAAACAAGTGGGTAATAAAATGTGGGAAGAGGTGTGCAGGCTTTCAGAAAGATCAGCAGATAATTGAAGTATGTTTTATATTTAAGATATCATCTGGCAATTGTAGTTTGCCCTTAGAACAGCCCATTAAACAAAAGTTTTTTATTTTTTTAATATACCACAAAGGTAAAACTTGTGTGTAAACCTTGTAGACGTATATTTAGAACAAAGAACTTGTCTTAGTGCCAAATGAAATCATTTGGAGATTAAATTTCTTCTTTACTGTAGAGAAATACATCCTGCATACACCTGTTAGTGGCAACTTTTGGCAGCTGTTGTCTAATAAGTAAATTTATCTGCTGCTATTCTATTTTGAGACTTATTAATTTAGAAAAATGTTGAAAAGGAAGGTGTGAGGAATGTTGCTTTCCTCTGAGACACAAACACACATGGCTAAATTGAAGACGAGTTCGTGTGAAATGCCTCTGTTATCCAAATGCCACATTTTAGGTTATTATACATTTATAAATATTGCAGTGGCAGAACAGCTGTAAGAAAGGTGATACAGGGAGAATGCTAAACAAGAGAAATGATGCCTGTACCCTGCAGTTGCTATGCTTTGGGAAAAGGGATGTATGTGCCAGGGGAGCATCCAGGAGCTGGAGGCAGCTCAGAGGAAAGGCTGCCCTGAGAGAAGCCAAAGTTGCTGCTGGGCCCCTGTGAGGACTTTGAAGACGGAACTCATTTATATTGTAGGTAGAGGTGAAATCTGCATTCCACAGAGTTCAGCTGTGGAACTCGTGCTAAGATCAGTGACACCAAGAAGGGGAGGAAGTAGGTTCTTCCTCAACTTGAATCTCTCAGCAGTGGCCTGGCAGGATTTTAAAATAGAAATAAAGGAATTAAAGGCGGACTTGCAAGGATCAAGGAAAGTCTCTGCTTTGCAGATAGTACCTGGTGGTGGAACAAGAGCAGGAGCCAAGAGAGGGAAAAAGCAGAGCAACTTTGTTAACATCAGTAAGAAAATAGAGGCTTCTCAATGCAAAATCTAAGGACCAAAGATCAAAGTTCTGTGGTCCATCCCCTTGGCCAGATGATGTATTGAAATAAAAATAATGGCTCTGCTGACAGATGCTACAAGTTAAGCAACATTTCCATGCCAGCAATCTATGTAAAGATTCAATCATTCAAATGCAAGAGAAGAGTGAAAATTGAATAGCTGGAGATGGAGTAGTCAGAGAGCACCAAGGATGCAGAACAGCTAAAGATAATTAAATTACACAGAATTAAATTAGTTACCATAATGGTCAGATTAGGAAATAAAACACAGAAGCATAATCCTGCCAAGCATTTGAGTAGAGCAGCAGAACTGGAACTTAACTGAACTGACAAATGGGAGAGAGATTTATAGGTCTTGCCTAAATTTACAAACAGCTATGAGTATTCAAATTTTGCTGTCACATCTGAAAGCAATCAAAACTCATCCTGCCTGGACCTTGTTAAAATCCTAAATTTAGTTATTTTCTAGAAGATTTCGAGGCAATTTTACTTGATGACTTTGACTGAAATTGTTAGACCTGATGGGTTTTTGAGTCCGCTTTGCATGTCAGGCAAATTTGCACTCAAAAGAAGTTAGTGTTATAAATATGAGAAATAAAACCTTGCTCATCACAACAACTGTGAGCCAGACTGGTGTTACTTGCATGGCTTCAGTAACAACAAGCTCTTATACAGCACCATGGCTGTGACCTAATTTGGCTACTTTGTGCCTGGAAACAAACCATGAACAAAGGTAAGCAGCAGAGAGATTATCTTCTTTTAGCACTTGCTGAACTCACCTGGATGAATGAGCTGCTGCAATTCGTCTTCCGGCAGTCATTTGTCTGTGCCCCTTCCCTTGGAGGTATTTTTGCCGTGGTCAGAGGGGATGGCCGTGTCTGCTAAAGGGCAGCTGGGCTGAAGCAGGTCAGCAGGTGTCTGATGTCCCCTGTGAACGTTGTGCAACGCTGCTCCCAGGGCCTGGACTGGCACCCAAGGGCGGCTGTTCCGTCGTGGCTCACAGTGGGGAGGAGGGGCGGGGTGCTCCCTTTTGGGGCGTTGAAGGGATCCCTGTTTCCCAGGCACAGGTGAGGGCTGGGACTGTCCTGCCTGCTTTGGGCAGAGAATAAGCTATGGTCACCTCAGGCTTTGCTCAGCCTGTAGCCCTGCTCCAGACCATCCTGTGGGAGCGGGTGGCTCTGGGAGAGCTCCCATGGTGTGATCCGTAGCGGATCATTGTCATCTCCAGCTTTTCCTAGGTGGCAATGCTGAATTGTTTGCCAGATAAATGTGGGGGAGGCTGAATCACCAGGGTGATGAGGGGATAGACAGGGGCCTCAGAGCATGCAGGACTGGGGTGCCCTGCACCCCTCCAGCAGCAGCACCCCAGGCTGGGATGTGCAGGACAGGAGCCTGCTGAGGTGCGTGGGTGTCGCTGCTGAGTTATAGTTGTGCTCCTCCCATGGACATGAACATCTAAGCATAGAGCAGGTTCTTTTTCTCTTTTTAATTTAATTGCAGAACTGTATTGACCTTTCAGGGTGGTTCTATTAGCATCCCTGCTCCTACAGTTTGAAGCTCGTTTCTAGGCTGCTCTGTGTGCAGATCAGTCTGTCTTTCATGGTGACTTTGAGCTGACTGGAAACAAATCTCTCTTTTTTTTTTTTTTTTTTTTTATTTTTTAAGAAACAGCCTTTTTGAGCTA
>VZTE01005753.1:1033103-1059442 GCA_013397775.1 Eulacestoma nigropectus
GCTGCTGTTCAGTTCGGTGCGAGCTGTGCAGGCTGGAAAAGGAGGCTCCACTGGTCCCGCTGGGTCTGCGCGGGCTGCAGGAGGGGGGAGAGGACGCTCCCCCGGGCTGCATGAAGGGGGGGAGGGGAGGCCCCTCCTGATTCAGAACCCGAGCCAGGTGAATTCGGCTATCGGGCAGCCCATCGTTAGTTTAGCTGCTCGCGGCTCTGAGGGAAGGGAGAGGGGTGAGGGGGCCCAGGCAGGAGCCCAGGCCAGGCCTGGGCCGGGCCCGGAGGCCGCCCGGGGCTCAGAGGCCCCCCTTCCCCCTCAGGAGACCGGGAACCAGAGAGGAACTTCCCGCCCTTGCACGGGGTTTAAATATGCAAAATTCACAAAAGTGCATTGGCTTAAAAGCTCGTCAATCAACTCAGTTTCAACCCATGACACTGGGCTATCGTGTGAAGCTTGTTAGGAGCGTCTGTTAAAAACGCATTCATGATGCAAAAGAGAAGAAGGGCTTGTAGGAATGGAGAACCTTTAGTAGGAGAGTAAAAAAGGCTTTCCCTGTTTCACACAGCAAAGCAGGACCTGAGGAGCAGCATGACTGGGAGAAAGAACACATATTTAAGGAAAATTCTGTCTCAAACCTTGCTGGACAGCCTGCAGCTGGAGTAGTAAAGAGGAGAAAAAGAAAAGCTGAACTCTGTAAGAAGACTGATGGGTCCATTCAAGTGTTTGCATGACGTGGTTCCTGCAATGATATGACCTTGATCTCAGTAACCTGGGAGATTCTTTCCAGTCCCATCTTGTTCTGACTGCCCACAAAGCAGTGGAGGGGTCACCAGTATGGTGGTATATTCCAGTTCCACCGAAAAAGAGAGGTGTTACTTTAGTGTTTTGTTTGGCATTGTTTTTCTTTATTTTTTTCCTCCTTCTGTCATACATAACTTTCCTGTTCATTGATGGTTTTTGTCCCCACTTCCCGTTTATTATCCAGTGTAGCCTTAGAACATTGCTGGGCTATTTTGTCTAATAATTCCAAATTTTTAACAGCAATTTTCACATATTATAGTTAGTCTTAGATTGACACTTCCAAATTTTCAAAATTTGAAAATTTTGATTAGTTATTTCTGTTGTGGTTTTTTTTTTTTTTTTCTCATGACTTTTTCTACAGTTTCTTGGGACATTTAAAACTAACAAACAAAACACCAAGACCACCCACACCCAGATGCCCAAAAAGAATGCCACCAACCCTTTCCCCCTTTAAGTATAGATCTTAAAAACCCAAACACGATAACCATTCTTCGTAGTTTTCTTCTTTGCATTATTTTATTATTCTGCTTTAGAAAGCATTTATGCTAAAGAAAATGTGAGAGGAAAAATAGGATTCTGGCCCTCTTTTAAACGTTTCTGCAATTTTTCATAAGAAATTATGTTTGTAGCAGCCTTCCTCCTCTTGGTGTTATAGAATTTGGACAGCCACAGGAGTGTTCCAGTGAAATTGGACACTTTCATGGAGCCGCTAAATGCAAAAGGAACCAGCATCCAGTGAAGGAAGTCCCCTGAGTAGTATTGTTGTAGTCTTTTCCTTATGCATCTTCCTTTTCTGAATGTTACTAGTTTGTATATCCTTCCTAGAGTTTCTACAACCCCCTCCTTTCTGTGAATAGTGATGATAAAAGATCTCATGACAACTTGCTTAATTTATTAAAGGTACAGAGTTTGTAGGAAATTCGCCAGCATTTGGCAGCGGGGAGCGGGGATTTAGGAAGAAGAAAATCTGGCAAAGGAGATAAATTGAATGGGTCTGGGAAGCAGAGGCATTTCAGACTGGTTTTATTGTGTTTCTTGTGTGTTATTTGGCCAGCTTAGGGAAACTGAGAAGTGATTTGGAGAGCACAGCGTGTCTGAGGTAAGGCACAGCTGAAGGTTATCAGTACATCACTGCAGACACGGTTTGGTTGGAAGAAGACAAATCTCTCTGGTTTCACACTAACTGCTAAAGACTTTGTGGCTGACGACCAGCCCAGTGCTGTCTCTGTTAATACTGGCACTGTCCTGAATGATCACTTTCTCAGGATGCTTTCATTCTTATTGGATGTATTTGTAAATTCTAGAATATTTACTCAAGACTGAATGCTGTCATATATTTAGATAACCAAATGATCTAAAGCAACTCATATGACTGACTAATCCAGATGTTCCGTGTGCAGGATTTTTTGCAGCCATTAGCTTAGACCATATTCTCTTTTTCTCTTTTAATTCTATGCTTTCTGAATCCATTTTTTTTACTATTTTGTCTCCTCAGTTACTACTACTAGCATACAATTCACAAATCCTCTTTAAAATAATTGAATACTGATGATCAACTAATACATCAAAGAATGCTGATGTAAAATTTTTTCTGTAATTTCCACTATGCCAGCGGCAAGTGTGGTGAATCAACTGTTTTATCCATCTTCCTCTTTAATATCAAGCATATTGAATTTTATAGACTAACTGAAATAAAAATAAATGACAAGGAAAACCACTTTATGTTCCTGAAAATGTATACTGAGTGGATTTCAGAACTTTGTGATAATTCATAACTTCTTGTGCAGAACAGCAAAGTATTGACATTACAAGCAAAAAAGGAATGATTTCAGTTACACTCAAAATTCATAGTGGATCCAAGTTATATAAATGTAATTCTTGTGGGCTTCACAATTATGCAAAAAAACCTTCTTACTCAGGGCTTAGGTTCCTTTTTTTTTTATCTCATGCACAGGGAGCTGAGTAATTGAGAGTATAATCAAGGAGAAATTCAATTTTTTTCTTGAAAGATATACAATATTGTCAACATGTCTGTATAGGTTTTTACGTATGTGAAGACCAAACACAGAAAAGAAATTAAGTTTACCATGTATCAGTATTGTATCAGGCATCTTATGTGCTCCTTGAAATAAGCTGCCTTTTAATGTTCTAATTATATACATTTTAACTCAATTTACCTCCTGAAATATTTTCCTTAAAGAAAAGTTGCCTGATGAGGTGTTCACACATCAGTTGCCTCACACACAGGGTTTACAGTTCAATAGCTCTGAAAACAATGACAGCGAAATTGCATTAGTGGACCTTTTTCCTTTGTAAGTGCTTAAAGATCAGTCAGACAACTTAAGCAGGGTATTTCTGGAGAAGGAAGAAATTTTATGGACCCATACTGTAACAAAAGAACTACTGTCAAGGTATTTTTAATGTGTTGATAAGCCATCAAGTGCTCTGATGTTTGAGCACCAGTTGATGAGCAAGGCTCAGTTATTCCAGCAAAACCTACCCAGACCCTCTCAATCCCACCTTTTTCTTCTTCTTTTATACTTCATTTTTAAGTATCCTGGATTGGCAGAAGAGAGGAAAATGAGTGGTCAAAAATGTCCATTGAAAATATTTGCACTGAGCACAAAAAGGGAGCTAAAACATTTGGACTTGGAGTACCACCAATATTCTGATTTTACCGATGCACCTTCAGGAGCTCTGGCTACTAATTTTCCACTCCTCAAAGGGAAGGGTGAACATGACATTAAAATAATAGAGCTGTCTTTTCAGATGACGTTTGTTTTGTTTTGTTTTTCTTCATGCTGTTTATATTCCAGACATCACTATCTTCTTCCTGGTCTACGTTTCCTTTCACAGATTTTAAGCTTTTCTGTTAGATGGGATCCTCCAGCTGCTCAGCAGAACAGGCTTTCTGGACAATGATGAGCTAAACCCAAGTGTTACTCCTCTTTTAAGATCAAACCTAAATAGTGGTCAGGCCTCCCCTTTTTGTTTTGTAACACCAACAGAAAAGTTGCCTTTTTTCCCAGAAGAAGGTCAAGGCTTTCCGTGCATGTGTTGTGCACGTGCAGAAAGCCCAGAGCTACACACAGAACTTGACGAACCTCTCCAAAACAAGCATGTCCTTGAGTCCCTGTTGTCTTTCTGCCTCTCCTGGTGTTCTTGGATAGTGTTTCATGAAAACTCAGTATGCCCAAAACAAAATTCAGTGGCTGTACTAAAAGTCGCTTAGGCTGCTTGTACTCTGAAAAGATGTTGGTGTGAGTGAGGCAGAATGTAGTCAGAAATATTTTTTTAAAAAAATCATCTGTTGCTGAGGTTGGGTCTGAGATTATTAAAGTCTCTCACAGGTGGTATAGATCAGGAGAGGATCAGTGAGAACACTTGTGAGTACTGCACAGCAGCGCTCACTTCTAGAGAGATACATTAACACATTGAACATTTCATTGTCTTTAAGCATAGCTGGTAATCTATACATTGCCTCTTGCTTGTTTATCTTCTAAAAAGACAGGAATAATATGGCTGTCACAATAGGATATTCCAAAGCAAGGAAACTAATCTCCTGTGTAGCCAAACTCTCTCAACAACTTGAGAGCTATACAAGGCCACTTTTGAGGAAAAAAAAGGGACATTTTTGTCCTTGGATGTGTACAGATGGTATTGAGTGAAGTGCTTGGAAACCAAGGCACATCTTTGTAGCAGGAATAGTTGAGATTTGTGGAAGATTATGGCTAGAAAAGAAAAAGCAGTTTCTTTTTTTCTACCCCTTTATAATTGGTGCAACTGTGGGGCAGTGGGGAAGCATGAGCAAATATACAACAATTTGCACTATGCAGGAGGGTTTTAAATGAAAAAAGAGAGGAAGAAACATAGGGAGGGAGAGCTAGCTGTTATTTTTCTCCTTAAACAATCAAAGAACTCCTTTCCTTCCCTTTAAAAGTAGTCCTCCTTCTACCAGCACATTGCTGGGCAGCAACATAGGGAGGAGAAGGAAAAACAGTATTTTTCCTATTATATCCCATTCTGGTTTTTTCTGCCCTGCTGAAGCAATCTATTTTTGTAAACAAAACCCCAGAAAGATGCAGTCTACAGGAAAGAGCAGGGCCTCAGGGTCCCCTCTGGAACAAGCAGCTCTAAGTTAAACCCTGGATGTCTGGAACACCTGCCACCACTGACAGTGGAGCTCAGCCCTCAGGAAGGCAACTTGCACAGACCAAAAATATGGTCATTGTGGAGCTGACCATTTCCTGTGAATTGGATAATTACCAACAGAAATATTTAATCTTAAATCTCTAGTGGAAAATGGGAGTTTTGTGAGATTTAGTTTGTGTCCTAAATAAGACATCTCTGTGTTTCTAGCTGCCTGTCATAAACTGATGTGTAGGACTATTGACTAAAGAAAAATCTTTTCCCTCAACCAAGTAAGAAATAAAATAGCAATAGCTGGAAATGTAAGTGCTATTGGCAGGAATGTGCTTTTTAGGGTAATGGGTTGGTGTATGTGTGTGTGTACCTTGGATAGCCCAAGCTGCAGTTTTCTGAAGAACCTTGGACACTGATACAGCTGACAGTGATACTGGTTACCAAGGGTAACATGAAGTGTGGTTTTAAAGACATTTCTGTTGGTATTGCAAACATTTTACATTTTCTCTCCATTGATACTAGATGACACACTGTTGGCACTATTCCCCTTTTTGAGACTCTCTCATTAAAGGAAGTCGGAATTACTTAATTGGGCATCTTTGAACATCAGGAACAGCTCATAAAAAATTTATACCACCACATTTCCCAGGGTCTCTCTCAAATGTTAAAGCAAGTTTAAAATAAATAAAGCAAACCTATAATATTGAAGCCCATAGCTTCTGATAGCTGGTACCTGTGCTAATATGATAACTGCAGAGCTTGAATTAAGATGTCTCTAAGGACAAGCTAAAAGATTGCCTCATCTTAATATTGCTGAAAGCAAGTGAGTAATGTTTCTAAAGCTTAGTATTGAGAAATGTCTTTACCCCAGTACAGGGCAATATCTTTGTTCCCATTTTCACATATTCGGGCTGAATTTTTGTATAGATGGTGTATTATGGCTGTTATGTATAAATTACAGTGTACAGAACTGGTTATACTTATTTCTGTATCACAGGCACCGCTGGTGCACGCTGGTTTTTATGGCGTGTTACTGTTTTGAATGAATTGAGATTATCTTCTGTGGAAGGTCAGCAATTTCAGTGTCTTTCTCATGACAGGAGCTAGACAGTATTATCAGTTGTAATTTTCAGCTCATAAAGTAAACTGCTGCACAACATAACATGCTCCTGTGGGTTCCACCTTAGGTAGCTGAGTGTTATTCATTTGTTAAATGATCCTTAGGTGTAGTCTGAGCATTTTCTTCTGACTCACAGAGTGCACGTGCACTTGTTTGACTGGAGATGCTGGCAGAGAAGACTGCTCAGCTCTCTCGGGATCAAGCCTTGGAATAGGGACAAAGGTTGTCATTTGGGGTGTCTTGGAAATGCCTTATCCCTTATTCTTGGCTGAGTAGGTCCTACTGGGTATTTCTGTGTACTTTCCTGTGCAGTGCAAAAGGTTTGGTGTTTTTTTTTTTTTTTTAAGTTATCACCTGCTGAGACCTTCCCTTTATTTTGCCATGTATGCAGTCATTCAGTATTTGCCTCAGGGTTGCACTCTTGGAACTGAGTGTCGTAATAAAGCACCCAGGCCAAAGATGGTTTCTTGGAAGAGAAGAAAAATATTGAGATAAGGAAGCCAAAGTCCTTCTCTACGCACTGTATAAAACTCCAGCTTGGGCATTTGGCTCTGTCTGCCAGTTTGCAATCTGGTGAAGGCTGTCATAAGTCCAAAATAGGGATTTTACACAGAATGAATTGAAAGATACAGTGCACACATCTTGGGGCAGAAGAATAAGAACTCTGTCACTTCCTGAGTAAACACTAGTGCACCCAAAATGCAAGAGGTAGGACATTTGGAGGGTGTCTTTAAGAAAATTGTCAACTGAGCAGGTAGATTAGGTAAACCTTTACTACGTTTTTTAAAGCTCCAGCTGGGAACTGTGACTGTTCATAAATGAGCTTTACTATTCCCTCTTTCTCAGCTGCAAATGACAATCCCTGTTTTATTCCTCAGTAGTTCATAGAAAGCCAAAACTCTGTAAGCTTCCAACATGTGCAGAGGGTTGGCCTTGTGCGTGACCTCTGTCACCTCTCGAATTGTGCTGCAAAACTGGAGATCTGGATCCACAGCCATGTGGGCTTCTGATGCTGTCATCTGTGCTCATTGTCAGGGAAAAAAAGATAAGAGAGAAATGAATGTTCAGAGAACGGAGTGTCAGTGTGGGATCAAACGCAAGAAATAATGCTTGGGCAGGTTTGTAAAAGAGATGTTTGCTGTGGCTTCTGTAGTAAACAATGTTCTTTTTCAGCCCTAATGAAGTCCACAGACCAGCAAGTAAAGGGCACATCATCAGCGTTAATTTACTTGAATCTCTCAGCAGAGGACCAGTATGAAATATTAATCCCTGTGAAAGAGAAATTACTGATGTGACCTTTGACCATGTCAGAAGTGTGCCCACAGGTAGGACTCCTCTGGTGGGCTGTTGACAATCTGGAGTACAGGCAATACAGTTTCCCTACAGCTGTGAAGTCAGTCTGCATCTTCATCAGAGAAGCTCTTTCCTTTTTTTTTTCTTCCACAATGGCATTATTGCTATGGGTTTTTTCAGCTTCTCAATGGCAGGTGGTCAGGCAGAGGGCACAGAGACCATGAGCAACATCTTGAACTAGGCCAGTTCAGAAGTTTGCTGCAAATGTGATTTGTACCAATGAATACTTGGAGAGAAAGGATGAACAAAGAGAGGCTGCTGGTGTGCAAGTGGGATGCAGTGTTCCTGACAAAGTCCAGCAGAGGAGCAGGTGGAGAAAGTGACACAAAAGGGACAAATGGAATGTTTAGCAACTATCATTTTCCTGCTCAGGGTGCTGTGTGATTTATGTGACTAACCAAGTCAGCAAGCCGTGAGTGTGGATAATTAATGGTGTGCCAATGATTTATGGATCAAGGACTACTTGCTCTAAGCATGGCCTCATAATTCTAAATAATAAATAAACTAATAATTTTTTGGGGGGGGAGCAGCTCTTCATCAGCAAAAGGGACAAGAATTCTTGTTGTTATTTAATGCCTGTTCTTTGCTCAGGTGTATTTAGTTGCTTACACGCGATCCTGGCAGGGGGAAGAAGAACCTTGTTTATGGGATAGTGAAAATAACACTTCTTGTTCTGCCTGAATGCTTAAAGATCGATGAAGTCCTTCATCTGTTTTAACGTGACTGTGAGTGTTCCCCTAACTACTGATTTCCTGGCAGCTTTCCAAAACATGGACTTTTAATCTGAGAAAGAAGTAGGAGAAAAATCCTGTCACGTTTTATGCAGATTTCCTGGTCAAAGCAGGTGCAAGTGGATGCTGACTGCGCAGCCAATATCAGCACACTTCAGCATGCCACAGAAACCTGAGGCAAAGCTGAGGGAGGAGGAAAAAACCCAAAACATAACAGATGCTACCATCATTGTCCTTTTAATCACTGCCAAATTTGCTACCTGTGGGCTTCATTTGTACTGTGGGCTGTGTGAATTGGTTTGACTAGACACTAGAAGATAAAAGCTTTCATAAATTGTAGGTAACCAGGAAAATGGCAGTAGCTGCTTTTTGCCTCATCATCACCTGAACCCTTCTGCGAGCCTGTCAGCTCTGGGAGAGCAGAGGCTATCAAGCCTGCTTTTATTTGTACAGTTTCTGATACAATGAGACTTTAACCCTGACAGAGGTTTCAAAGTGTGACTAAATATTGTATAATAAATAATACAAAGGCTTAAAACATGCAAATTCATGCAGCTACAGAACATGCCTTCGTATTACTCCAGTGGATTAGGAGAGGGCAATGTGGTGGGAGTAGAGAGGTGTAGTTCATTCAGCAGTTGCCCAAACAAGGAAGTTTTTCTCTTTTTTTTTAATATTACTATTATTATTATTATTCTCTATGGGGTTTTCTCTGTTTTTCCTTGTCATCCTCTTGTATTGTTGCTGAATGTAGGAGGTCCACTTGTCCAGTCTGCTGTCCACCTGCACTTCTCCAGGTAGCACAGACAGTGGTCAAGCTGCACCTTCCTTCTCATCACCTGTGGGTATTTTGGCTCATCTATAAGCGGTGGTTTTACTGTGGTTCATCTACAAGAGACACTAAAAATATTTCAGGATTTATATTGCTTTAGTGGTGACATTATGCCAGCACTGTCACCTAGGTAATGGAACTAATTGCCATAGCAACAAGGCTTTATCATTCAGCAGCCCCAACATTTTTGACATATGGGAGAAACTAAAGATTTGAAGTAGGACACAAATGAAACGTATCTGATTGGGCTAAGTCACATTAATAGTCATGAACAGAAATCTTCTGTGCAGAGTAAGTCAAATCAGAGTAAACGATATATCTTTTAGAGGCCCATTTACTTCAAACTAAATTGTTTAATGTAACAAAACTTTCTTCCTCTGGGGAAAAAATAGAGGCATTTAATTAAGACAAGCAGATAATAAACCTGATTGTTTAAGTGTTATTGTAAAGCCCCTGGGTACTGCTCCCATTCTTGTCATTGTATGAGACTAAGGAAATGACAAAGTACTTCTAAAAAATTTCAGCTGAGTGTTCTCTCACCTCAGGGTTAGTCATGTACCTTGCCAAAATGTGATTGCAGTGAGAGTGCTGGAACTGGTGGCCAAGTTCCCTGAGCCGTGCCCTGGGGAGCTCCCACTTGCTTGCCTGTTTTCAGCAGTGCTGGCTCTGCCTCAGCCTTTTTTTTGGGAAGGGCAAAACCTCCTTATACACCTGGAACAGTCTAATCCAGCTAGAATTAGGCCCAAAATTATAAAAAGCCAGGGTGAAATTTTCCCTCACTCAAGTCAATGCAACTTTTGCTGTAGAATCAGTAGCCAGAAGACATTTTAGACCACATGATGGAGGAAGTGGTTGGAAATACCACACCTTCAGCCCCATCTAGAGTACTGCACCCAAAGCGGGGACTGCCAGGCGTCAGTGAACTGGAGAAAGTTTAGGGGAGGAGACCAATATGGTTGGGACAGGAACATTTGCCCTGTAAAGGTGGACAAACTCTGCGAGAGGTTCCACAGAGGGGTTGCAGTGACTCCATCCTTGGAGGCTTTCAAGCCCTGACTGGACAAAGCCCTGAGCAACCTGTTCTGGATTCAATGTTGATCCTGCTTTGAGCAAGAGTTTAGGCTAGAGATGTTCCAGCTTTCTTCCAACTGGAGTTATTCTGTGACTTTGTGATTTTACTGGAAGATACAATTCCTCTTTATTCCTCCTAATCTTCCTACCTATATGTAATCTCTTAAAGCTGTATCCCTATGGTGTCCTGTGAATTTCTTTTCTATAACAAAGGGGAATGTATCATATTTAGTTTAAAAGTAGCTAATCACTGAATATAGTCTTTAATTTAGCGTGTGTTATACTTGCCTGTACTGAGGTAAGCATTACCATTTTAATCAACACAAGTATTTTGGCTCAGGCAGAAGCAGTGAACAGATTCTCAGATAAAGAACAGTGACTCACTCACTTTCTGCCTCCAACATAAATATTAGCTGGCCTTCAGTAAATGTAACTCATCTATGCTTAGAAATACATTACTCTGCTGATAAAATCCTTCTTCCAATTATTTACCCATATTAGACAGGCTCAGCATTAACTCAAGCTTTTCACTCTTGTGGAATTAGACACAACAATTACTTTTAACACGTTGTCTGATTGTTTTCCTTATCAGGAGTTCAGGTTTGCATTCCTACCTTTAGCCTCAAAACCTGTCTAATAAAATAAGAGAATCTGAGCAATTAGGCTGGAGGGTCGAAATAATCCTGACAATTACTTTTCATTCTAATCGAGATCGTAGACACTAAGAATTTCTCTCTGCATCTTGTAAGTTTTTCTCATCATCACCCTTCCAGGCACACTTAGAAATAGATGCTTTGTGGGTTATGTTCTATAACCTCAATGGCTTTGGGGTCTTGAAAGCCGATTTTAAAGGCTCAGAATAATCACAGCAAAACAGCTGCTTGGTTTTATGAAATATAAATGGTATCATTGAAAATGCACAGATGGCTTCTTGGTGATGCATTTCACAAACATGCTTAGATGTTGTTCAAAATATGAATTTGAATAAATCTGTGATTAATAATTTTCTAGTTGGTGGCAGCAGCTATTGGGGTGAGAGCAGGTAGTCAGATGCCATAGGCTTATTTTTCCTCTTTTTTTCCTTTTTTTTTTTTTTTTGCATTTGTTGAGATTAAAATCACTTTCTAGCTTTTAATTAAAATTCAGTTTCAGACATGGTTTTACTTTGGCTTTGAACAGTGTGGAAACATGGTATGGAGGATTGCCAGTGGTAGAAACAAAAGTGTAGATACATTGCAGCTTGAACCGTTGCATTCTTTGTACGAAAAGAGTATGTTTGTGTGGGTTTTGTCTTGCTACACTGTTGCTGCACTCACATGAAAAGAAAAAAAGGAAGAAATGTTACCCCCTTCACAACATGTGCAGAATAATTTTGAGTCTTTGACATTTGAGTGAAAAACATCCAATATTTTATAATATGCTTGAGCAATAATTGCCTTAAGAGGAGCAAAAAAGAATCTTCATTGAGTGGTGGTAGGGATTTCTTCTGTGATTTAAGCAGTCACTGAAAGGAGGTTGTTTATTTTGGCTATGCTACATGTCCAGAATGGTTTGAAAGAAGCAATTGAATGCTTTTCCTTGCATACTGATCATTCATTATATAGCTATCAATAACTGCCTAATAAAACTAGTCCAAAATAAATCGTGCTTTCTTAACTGCTTGGTAAACGTTGGACAACACTTCAAGGCACTTCTCAATACAGTAGCACTTTACAAAAGCAATCTATACTCTAGGCGCCCATTACTGTTACCAATTCATTAAAATGTTAAGTTAATGTATTCAGGCCCCTTCATTGGAAAGTGAAAGCCAGTAACAAAGCCAAAAAAGATGCATGTGTCTAATTATACTATGCCAGAAGTAAATAATAGAGCGTTATTCAATTCATAGCACAAGTAATGGATTTTGGATAGCAGCACGCATCCATTTGAAAAATGATGGACATGTCAAAATGAAGTATGCCATAGGCACAAAGCACAAACTTCTAAAACAGATGATGATAAGTTCAAGACTTGTGCCTGAAATTTTGAGGCTCAAGTAAGTCTTATTTATTTCTTTTGACAAAAAACTTTAACTGACTGGCAATGACATTTTATTTAATTAAAATGTGCAATTTTAGTGAAATGTTTACCGAATTTTTCGGCATATGCCTTGTATCTGTAAAACTTAGAACAATTGGAGGCATGTATTGGAAGTGAGGCAGTACTGACAGGAAAGCACACATGTTTAAAATACTTTGTATTAATTAGAAGTATTCAGCTTGGCACTGAAGCTTCAGGCATGTTTGGGATAGATTTTATTGAAAATAACACGTAATTACTAAAATTCAATGCTTCTAAGCATTCAGGCCTGGCAACCTCAGTGCGGGCATCTGAAATCAATGAATGAAAACTCTGTATGGAAGTGTTGGTCCTGAAATCCAATACAGAAGCCCATATTCACCTCATAGTGTTTTAGCTGTAGTAAAACCTGGACATAAAGCTTTTTCAGTACATTAGCTGAGTAAATCTGCTTGATAAACAAAGTGTTTTGTTCCTTTGCAGCAATGAGAATGGGATAACATTGAGTAATGCATTTGAGTGTCATGAGTGGGTCTGACTCTTTGCTTATCGGAGAGCTGCATTTGTCGGGCAGATCCACAGCGGCTTCAGCCAGTGCTGTGGAGTTAAGAGTTTTTGCTGCCCCTTTTGTGGGTAGCAGTGGACTTTGCTTTTCAAAGACTGATGGTCCATGGCTTAGTCAAGGGAGCCCTCTGGGGTCTAAATCTAAATCATTTGTCTGCTGCCTCACCATCACCTCTTGTGTGTAGAGGGTAAAGGAGGTGGAGCAGGATCTATTGGAACAGAGCTTCATCTGCACGAGAGGGCCACATCTCTGTGTACCCGTGGCACTGAGGGATATGGTTTAGAGGGGGACTTGTCAGTGTTAGGTTTGCAGCTGGACTTGGTGATCTTAAAGTTCTTTTCCTACCTAAATGGAGTGGAAGTCTGGAAGTCAGGAAGTCAAGCAAACCATCTCCTTACCAGCCAGACCCAATCACAGCCCTGTGGCTCAGAGTAGAACTTTAACCCAGCCTGGGGGGGAATTTTGGTGGACTGCTGATGATTTAGAGATGCCAAGTGTTGCTTGGCATGTCCTAGTTGGTCAAACATGTCCCAGGGACTGGATCATCCCTTGTCAATTAGATGGCAAGCACATATAGCTTGTATGGAGGTGAAAAAAGATATAGAGGCCTGCTAAAGCAAGGGGGTTAACATAGCATGAGGAAAAATGTGGTGCACTTAAAATCTGCTGACAGGGTTACAATAGATGGGTAAAGGAAAGGATACTGGTGTGAACTGCTGGAGGAAGGAGCTATGGAAGTGTGGCAGAACTTCCATCAGGGGAGAGGAGCTGCACATGTGGGGAATCTAATGGGCCCTGAGGGAAGGAGTCTGGAGCAAGAAAGTATAAGAGAGGAAAAGTGGTTTTTATCTTCTATGGGTAAATTGGAGTTTTTAGTGGACAACTTATCTGAATCTGTTACTAAAGATCTTCTGAGATGGAATTTCTAAAAATTCCATAGATAATTAAGTATCTTTACTGCTGAAAGCTTTTCCTAATATCTACTCTTGCTGTAGTTGAAGTTCATTAGCTTTTAACTGTCTCCCTTTGTCACGCGTAAGAGCTTTTTACAGTGTTCTTTTGCATAGATGAACACTGTTATATTCTGCCTCTTAGCATTTTCCCTAAATCAAACCAGCCCAAATTTTTGCAGAAAACTGAGATCTTTTTGTCACTCTGTACTTCTCCCCAAGTGTTCCACACCTGCCTAGAAACATGCTGGCCAAACCTGAATACACTGTTCTCACAGAGGCCTTGAGAGCCCCAAGGGAAAGGGGAAGGATTACCTTTGCTAATGTAAAACTTTGCATTTTTCTCTTATCTAATATGTTTACAGATCTTTCAATTTAACACACATACTATATTTTATCATCTAGGTCAGAAACAAATAATGGAGAGACTGCACCTCTCCACGGAGAGGTGTTGTATGGGGTTGTACTTTTGCAGTGTACACTCTGTGGCTTTTTTTCAGGACACTTGGTTTTCCATCCTGTAGTTTCATTTATATCGTGTTTCTTATGAGGATGTTACAGGAGATTAGGTCAGAAATCTTATCCAAGTCAAGATATATGGTACCTATTGCAACTTCTCACTAAATACAAGCCATTTACCCTGCCAAGGAAAGCAACTAAATTGGTGTTACAGCACTTGTTCCTAGTGACTGCTTAGTGGCTATTTCTACTCTTTCTTATTTTTCTTTTAATTGCTTACGCATTCTTCAACAGGGCTTTTTTCACTATTCCTCCAAGAACTGAAATTGTGTGGTCTATAATATTCTCTTTTCTACCTTATGGTAAAGGTGCACTGTTTTTATCCTTTTGCGGTCTTTTGGGTCTCCACTTGTTTTCCAGAAATTCTCAAAGATAACCACTAGGAAATCTAAGACTAATTCAGCCAGTTCTACAAAAGTATTTTACGAGAAATTTAATCAGACCCAGCCACTTGGAAAACATCTAGCTTATCTTTATCTAAGTGTTCATGGCACTGCTCTGAGAGATCATTCATCCTTATCTATAGGTCTTTAAATAAGTAAGCACCTTAATTACAGCTGACCTTTTTAATAAAGAATGAAATGAAAAAGGCATTGATGTTGAGATTAAGTTCACCATCTCAGCTTTCTCTGTTACTCCTTGTATTAGAGCCTATTTTATTCTAACAACTGCATTGTCCATAAAACAAAGAGGAAGAAGGGACCTCAGAAACCTTCCAGATTCCCTGAACCCATGGCAATTAAAAACTCATCCTATCACAGTTTGGATCAAATTTTATTGGAGGCATAACAAGTATGGCTGGGGATGTGTTAAAGGACTTTGTATTATTTTGAGTCATCCTTGACTCAAAAGGAAGGGTAAAAGGGGACTATGGGAATATTTGCAAAGTGTCAGTTGTGTCCCCAGTGGTACAGGTAACGTGAGATTGGCACCAGACTCCAAAGTCTCAGCTGCAAATGGCTCTAAAAAACCTGATAGTCTACCTTGAACAAAAAAAGTTATCTCTTTTTTATGCCACCTTTTTAAAGGTTTTTCATGTCATGCTCTGACATAAGAGAACATTAGCTACAATAAAGAACATCAGTAAGCCAGAGTCATGGATGGGAATATGATAGGAGCATAAAACAAGACTCCATAAATCTTAAATGTTTTGGCAAATGGAAATCAGCACCCACAAACTCTGTAGTTCACAGGATAAGCAGCATAAAACAAGGGCTTGTTCTGATGCACTTGCAGTGCCAAACCCATTATTTTTCCCTTTCACATCCACACTACTCTCCAAATACAGAGTTTGATAAAAGCCTAAACAAGTGTGAATTCTACCATTTACAGAAAGGCTGAGAAATGCAACAGTTTTGTTTCTGCCTCATGCATGGATATGCCTTTTATTGCCAAGGGTAAGGTATGTGGTCATCAGGTCAAATAGGAAAATCTCACAGGATTTGTGTAATACCAGAGGAAAACAGCACAAAGGGCAAGTATTAGCTCTGACATTTCTTTAAAAAAAAAAAAAAAAGACAAGTGCAAAGGCCTTTAATATGACTTTATCATCTTGACGAGCTCCTACGGGAGTCTGGACTTCTCAGGAGGCTGCAAGAAAGCTGTGAGCATTGAAGGAATTGACAGCAATGAAGCACTTGGGACTTTACTGCATTCGTGCTGAACCAATAATTTTCAAGAGTAATGTTTCTGGAACTGCTACTGTGCACAATAAGAAAGATGCTTTAAAAACATATATATGTGTATGCATGGGGAGAAATCCTGTTTCTGCTGAACTCCTTAATCTCTTGTCCTTTCTGGAAAAATTGATTTTAGAGAAGAAATAGTCAAGGGCATCTTCTTGTAGTTGTGTCTGTTGTCATCCTGCCAGGGAGAAGGAAAAAGGACAAGATTTCCCTCACAATCTCATGCTGTAGGATGCTGAGAAGGCTGAATTTTGAACTGGGTGGATGCCCTGAATCTCTGGTTGCCCAGAGAACAATGATGTTTTGGTCTTCTCAGCCTGCTGCTGCCAAGCTGCTGCATTGTCCTGGTGGCATAACTCCAACATCTCCATAGGATTGAAGGCTACTCAGCCCTGGTTTACTCCTCCCCATTTATAAGGCATGGAATAGCTGAGGGGATGGGAAGAAAAAGCACATGTGTAAGCAGTATTCCAGGCTTCTGTAAAATGTCTACTGTTGTGCCAGATGGGAAAATATTAGTTAAACTTACAGTAACTTAGTTAAATTAGGATGAACTTATGGAAATTATGAAGTGATGGTGAAAGGTGGTCCAGAAGTAGCTGGCAAAAGGCCATGCTGAAAGGGGAACTCTTAGAAAGTGTCTAGCAAAGTACAATTATCAGATTATGGCATAATAATCCAATAAATAAATAATCATAATAATGATTTTAATATTTTCATCAACCAACTCAATACCAAAAAGTAGGAGAGAATTAATGATCTTTTTTTTTTTTTTCGGGTGGTGCAGATGTGGGACATATTAACAATAAAAATGTGAATTACCATATTATATAGAAATAATTAGATGACCTTGAGATCAGGAACCATTTAAATGTGATGGAACATTATAGTAAAAAATGCAAAGATATGCACTTTGGGACCATGAACAAGAATTTCAGGCATTAACTGGTGCTTGAGCTGGGAGCAGAGACGGAGCCAGGTCGTCTGTTTTAGTCAGCTGCAGACGTAGTTATGAAAAAGCTCATTGGGGTCATAAGTTATTAAGTTCTTTCTTTAGTGTAGTGACTTCCATGCTGTGTACAAGGCTCCAACCTGTATTTGAAATCCTGTGTGCATCTCTTTGTATAATCTCACAGAAATTAATTTAAGATGGAACGAGTGAGACGGGCACAATGGTCTTAGCAAGTGATCTTATGAAAGGAAATCAAAAGTGTGGTTTCTTCAGGTGAGAAAAAACAAAGGTTGAGGAAGATTATGACTTGTATCTACAGATTTACCAGCGGAGGAGACGCTAAAGGAGGGAGGAGGAAAAGAAAAGGGCTCTTCAAGCAGCGATGACAGCATTGACACAACAGCACTTTCATATGTAGAAACAGGCAGAGCATTTAGGTAGCTTGTAGCTAAAATTTAGGTTTCCCGTGGCTCAGATGGCATGATTCCTTCAACTTGTTTTTAGGATAGGAATTGATGAGTTTTAATTAAGAGTTCATGACACTCTACTACCTAGGACAGCACAAGGCTGCAGGCAGGTGTCCATCTCACTACTGTGTTCGAAGCTTCACTCTGGAGATCCCCATTCCCTCCACTCCTCTGCTCCCCCCCTCCTTTTGTTCCTTCCTACTTGCTCTCATTTCCAGAGTTGCCCAGATATATCTTATTTGTTTTAATTGCGTCACTTATTTTGCACATGGTTTGACGACTTTTTTCTAAGATAAACTTGCGCTTCACTCAGCCCTGTAGAGACGTGCAAGAGCTGTACTCATGGTGTCTCCTGCTCTTCTGATAGAAAAGAAATTCTTCACACTGGGTCTGGCTTTTCAGTTCACAGACAAGAGGAGGGAGATGCACTGAATGTTTGAAGAAGAATTTAGAAATCATACTATTCAATTACTAGGAATTCTGATGTTTTTTGTCTAACATCAGAGAAAAGCTCCTTGTTTTAACATTCAGATAGGTCTGTAAAGTAGTTATTGTTTTCCTGACCATACAGAGTAGGCTGCCATATGTCCGCAGTCAGAAATGGCATGAGGTACTAGTCATAATGGCTTTTATTTATGACAGTTTCTGGGATCCAGGGCTCTAGCTATAATGGCTCAGCAGGTTTCCACAGCTCAGCCGTGAGTAGACCTAATTCTGATTCATTCAGACTGTTCCTGCAGTCAAAGGCTGTAGCAAATAGAAAAGATACTGCTGATAAATTGCAGATAGAAAAAATTTAAAATCAATATAACAATTATAGTTGATCCAATCAGAAACAAGTAGAGAAATTAAGAGAAGTTCAAGAAAGAACAAGGGGATAAAATCCACCGTGATTAGTACTGTGTGTAGTGCTTATCACAAGATTCAGATACTTTGATATTATGCAGCAGGTCGAAAGAATACAGAAAAAGTGCTGCTGAGGAGGAAACTATGTACACTCAAGGATAAGTGTTTTGCAGAGACAGGAGAGGTTTAAAAAAGTACCACCCATGGCATCACATTCAGCTCTGCCTTGCACCATTTTTCCCTTTTCCACCGTTGCTCCTGTGGGATTGTTTTCAGTCGATTGCCAGCTCAGTAGTCAATAAATTGCCAGCTCAGTAGTTAAAAAGATAGAGATTACTAAGAGGTTTTGCTCTTCCCAAAAGGAGCATCTGCTGCACACTTGCCAGGTTACGGAATGCAAAGCAACCCATTCAGTGCTGTGCTGAAATGGCCAGCAGCCCTTGCTACTTTCACGGTCTCTGCATGGGGCAAAAGAGCGTTTGTTGTTCCAGCCAAGGATTTAGCAAGTCCTGTTTAAAATTTACTGTTACTTTGTAGGAAGAACTGCAGCCTCTCAGGAGTTATAGGTAGGGGAAATGAGGAGCTCTGTTGCATCACGTGATGGCATCTCCATCAGCAAAGGCTTGAGGGATAGTGGGAGAAAATTATGCTAAAGGGAAGAGCGTGTTGCCTCTTGAATGCTTTTTCAGCTCTTTGGAAAGATTTAAAAACCAACATATTGGTAATATGTTTAACATGGTCTTACCCATGTTCAACCCTTTTTGACTGTGTAGTTGTGTTTAATTGAATAATTTTTTACCTAGCAGAGGGGAAATCACAGCTCACCAGCAGCAACCTGCTCAGAAGCCCTGTGGACTTGCTGGCATCTATAGGAACTAAGAAGTTAAAATGGTTCCCAAGAACATGCTGCTCACATTTCAGCCCATGTCCTGTCTCTTCTGTTCCTTGTTCCTGGTTGGTTCCTGTCTGTCAGAAGGAAGGATAAGTGCTTGCCTAGCACTAGCCTGAGGCCTCTTGGCAAAATCACAGGTTACTTCTGGGCTGAACCCCAAGTTTGTGATGAAGCAGGGCGTAGTTCCCAGGTGCACGTACCTGTGCAGGTGAAGTCATGAGGCAGGAGCAGCTAAACTCCAATAGTGCTATTTTAGCATTCAGATGGACGCAGACCTTTCTCCTCCCACTCCAGCCTAAATGAAAACACTAAATTTAGGATGTGTCTCCTAGGACTCTGATCCAGGGAAAGTCACAGACCTGGTGGAAGTTACAATAGGTCGCTTGCTCCCTACAAATTGTAAACTGGGATCCAGTCACACACCTTGGACACGGCTTGACTCCCTGCTGGGGCGAGACCTGGTTGTGCAGCATCCCTTTCCCACAGTGACTTCCAAGGTGGGGAAAAAAAATATGTACAAGTGCAGAGAGTCAGAGTGCACTCTAGAACTCCTCTGAGTTTAGGGGTGGCTGTTCACAGCCCTTGACTGCTGGACACTGGCTGTTAATACTGTAGGTCCTCACTTCTATTCTCAAATAGGTATTTGAGCAGAAGTAGCTAGCAGGTAGATATTCATCCCTTCTTCTCTCACTGACATGTGCTGTAGATGGTTTGACACTGACAGTTTTTCCTGCTGGTCACCCTGGAGGGTAATTAATAGCCAGGGTGTCAGTTGGACTCCTGCTCTACTGCAGTGCTTGCTTAAATAATAAATTGTCTCTTCCTTGGATTTTGCAAAAAGGCCGGAATTGAGCAATTGCTCTTGAATGTGAAATACTGTATCTTTTCAATGGACACTTGAATTTAGCTGAGCTCAACCTGACGTGGCACTTTACTGTAATCCAGTCATGATAACCAGGAATGAATTTTTTCTGTGCTGCCTGCCTTGTAAAAGTAAACTTTGACAAGTCACAGATGTCTCATTCTATAAATTCATCACTGAATTTGTGCGAGACCTGAAGTGATGGAAACAAAACAGAAATATTTATGGGTGTCTGACGTCTGTGTGATAGACTGGAATCTGCAGAATCATTGCTTCCCTGCAGGAAATGTCCCATTCCCAATATCAGCGGCCAAGAGCAGTTGGATGTGATCTGTGTAAGAAAGAAAAAAAAACAATCATTTGTAGGATACATGAAGCTGTTTTGGCTAAATTCTGATTAAATATTACTGAGGCTTTTTTTCCCCTGGGCTGCTGGTGGAGAGTCTTATACCCTCTAATTTCAAGAGCAGAACTAGGTCTCATGGGAGCCTGCATCTTTATTGCCATGTAACTCATGTTGTGAGATCTTCTGTCAATCTACCAACACAAACAATAAGATTATTAAATGTAGTGTGTGTTTTGCTGCCTCTTGAAAATAGTTGAAATAAGGATTAGCTTTACTAGCTTTTTCTTCCATAGCAAAATGGAGAAAAAAATTGACTCATATCTAAAACTCTAGTAGTTCATAGTTTGTACTTAAAATCACAGAACTAAGTGACACACACCCTGGACTGGGTTATTCCTCACAGGAAGACAGTTGGTGTCATTTCCATGTATTCTGCAGGCACTACCCCTTGAATTTTGGATGAGTGAAATGAGGGATTCCTCTTCATCCGCCTCCGGGTGTCAGCTCCTCCAAGAGGGAAGAGGTAGAAAAGCAGTGGTGGGGACTTGGCTCCCGATGCTTGCCAAGCACAGAGAAAGGAGCAGGATGCTCCCTCTTTGCTCCAGAAAAACCTGGTTGGCAGGGCTGCCTTCAGATAGGAGCTGTACCAGGACTCCCCCAGGACCAAAGTAGTTTTTGGTTTGGTTTTCTTTTTTGGTTTTTGTCCCACACTATGGGCTGCAATGTGAAAGCTATACCCAGGGCTCAATCTGCTTACTTCAAACATCCAATATCCTCACTTCTTTGCCAGGGAGGATTATACATTTTTCACAAAGTGAGCAAGTATGCTTTCAGAGAAAAAATATTTCCATGGCTACAGATCCTTCTCACACCGTAGAATTGCTTATGCAACTCAGCTAGCACAGAGCTAATGAAATGAGAGGAAGTAATTAAATGAAAGGATGGTGGGGTGTTTGATGTCAAATTTCTGTTTTACACCTGAGACCCTTGGGAACTGTCTCAGGTAGCCAGGGATGCCATCCAAGTTTGTCTTTTGCATGAAGATTACACTCCATTTTTGATCCTGTGGGTTTTTGCTGCTGCATTGTGCAGAGAAGTGGCCCTTGTGCAGTTTTGTAATTGCAGTTAGTCCATATGCTGTTGTGCACTCATCTCACATGTAAGGAAACATACCTGTTATGCAAACAGAAGTTTGACTCACATTGCTGGTATGAGTATGAAAGCGTAAAATCACAGAGGGTCTGAACAGCGCTAAAATACCAAAAGGCATTTATTTCCTTGTGCAATAGGTTTGCAATGTGAAGTACTGGAATTAAAATCTCCCTGGCATCAACAGAAGATGATGGTGCAGGGAATATCTGGCAGATAGTTTTTGCCTGTAAGGCCCTTCTTCTTGATGCCTAGACCTTCATATTTTCTCTGAGATTTTCTGCAATATGGATCATGAGAGCGACATAAAATTCCCTTTTCTCTTCCTAAGCGAAATTGTAGTTTATTAATAGGTAAAGTATACCAGTTAAATATAAAGGACTGTGTAAGTGGGCTCTAAGTGTCAATTTCTTGTTGTTCCTGGTTTATCTTTAATCACTTTTTTAATCACTTTCATAGCCATGCAGACTAGGTAAGCAGGAGGAACTGCTCAGAATTTCTGTTCATCTTTAAAACCCTGTCAAATACTTTTTAAACATCTCTGATCATTTCCCTTAATCCTGCCATTGTAACGACCCTAAGATGGTTCTCCATTTAATTTAATGAGGTGAAGGCATTTCTTAAGGATTAGATATTAGTGTCACAGATTTGTAACTTTAAAAATATCTGGGAAGCCTGAAAGAAATTCTGAGTTAATTGAAGGACAGCTTCAGTAAAGATAAAATGAAATGGTGTAGGTGTGCACCAAAACAGATGGGAGACATTTCACCAACATCTTCTAAGTACAAGTAAATGTGACAATATTAATTTGAGGGAAAGGACATGATTAGTACCCTTTGACTTTTTTTTTTTGTGGCAGCTGAATCTAATGTATCCTATTTATATGACTGTGAAGAGCTTCCAGTCATATTGTAAAGATTTCTAAGGGCCAATTTGAAAGAGATTGCACTATGAGTGTCAAGTTGACAGGCTCACATCCTCTCCTTGATGTGAAGTGCTAAGTTCATGAAGATGTCAATGTGTTGCCTTGCCAAGTCTCCCAGCTGGAGAGTAATACTGCATAATAGTCATGAGACTTCAGATCCAACATTATCAGTTCAACCATTGCAGAGTTTCACAGAGAAAACCACAGCACAAGAAAGTAATTTTCAGATAAGTTACATTCAATGGCATTATCGGAATTGATTTCACATCGCTGGGCAGATGCACGAAATTCACGCTTGCTCTTTCAAGTCAAATAATGTTCCTGGTAACATTCAGTGGAAGCTTTGCCTGGGCTGGCAAAAAAAATCATGAACTCAAAGCAATTTCAGGCTGTTTCAGGAGACGTGCATACATTAGCACATATGAGTAGCACACCTATCTGCATCACAGTTCTAACATTCTCCTGGTTTTCTTACAATGTGAGTCTGAGCTGTGATCAGCAGGGGTTATCTGAATTGGAACATCCTTGATTAAAATGAGTGAGGAAAGATTGGCCAGGCACTGCTGTAATTCAAAGCTCTTGACACCTGGTCTGAAAGTGCCTCCTCTTCTCCGTCTGAGTAAAACAGTGTCTGAGCCAGGGCACATTGTGAAGTCAAGGCACATTATGGGATTCAGTCTTTTCCCTCAAAAGAGCCCCTGAAATTAGTGGGACAGTATGGAAGTGACAATTGAAAGGGTATAGAGCTTATGTGATTGGATTTACTTGTGATGGGATGTCTTTAATTTGGATGGTTGCTTTCGAGATGTGCTCTGAAGCTGTGCTGAGTGTGCCTATCCTTGTGGATAGGAGCCCTCAGCCTCTTAATAGCACTTCTATACATCTAATGAATCAATCAATCAATACCAGCTTAAAGAGCTGTGCTTCTGAATGCTAAGCAGTTGGGGTTTTTTGCTTCACAGTGAGGGTGTTTTCTGTATGAAACTTTTGCTGGTGTTTTTAATTTGTACTTGCTACAATACATATTCTTTTGAAGTGCATGCCTTACAATAGGCACCATGAAAGCTGTCACCAGGCTCGCCTCTCTCTGAGACACTGTCTGCTAAGCAGAGGAAATTGTCCAGCTTGTCAATGCCAAGGTAATAAAACAATGTAGGTAAAGTCCAGAGTGTGACTTTTGTCTCCCTTGGGTAGTGACCTTAAAATATTTGATCTGTTTCACGTCATATTCGTGTCTAGAAAGGTGTCTTTGACTGCTGCAGTGTAGCTCTATCTTATCCTCTGTCTCAAAAATGAATATACGGATGGCTTTTTCCATGCTGATCAGGCCAACAGGAGTCATTCTCAGATCTTCTGGGGTAACCATTGCAAAGGCAGTGCTAGACTATGGTCCAAAGGCTCTCTCCTTTCAAAAAGAGCAAAGGAGAGAGCCAAGCACCCACCAACATCCTTGTACTTCTCCGAGAACTCATTAAAAATCTTCTCCCAGTTCTCAGTCCTGTCTTTTGGGACTTAAAGGGAGAAATATGGGGATTCTTTGCATAGGGTAGTGTCCTGTCAGCCAATGAATAATCCCATTCTTTTCTTGCACTCTCACATTTCAGCTTCTTGCTTTCCCAACAAGCAGCCCTTGGAAACCACAGCACCTGCTTTCCCCTCAGTGTTGGATGTAGGCGTCTTTGCCATGTGTCTGGGAGGGGAAGAAGTGTTGGCTTCGCCACAAAGGTCTAAACAGCAACACTCAGGGTTCCAAAGCCTAAAGAATTGGTGTCGACAATCTCCCATGCTGCAGTACTCCTTGTGTACTGGCATTCCGTCAGTGAGAGGTCCTTATGCTAGAATTACGGGCTAACTAAGAATACAAAAACACCTTGGCAGTCAGATGAAGACTTTTCCGGTTGCTTTGTAGCTCTGAGAGGCCTGAGGCATTGAAATGTGTAGTGCTTTATATTTGTACTTTAACCAAGCAACCATCCAGCCTCTCCTGGATATTTATAAGGAATTTACTCTGGTTAAGGCCCTGGAGAGGTTCTGTAGTAGGAATGTCCACTCTTAACTTTGCTAATGTACCAGGAGACTTCCTTTCATGAGATTTCCCCCCCAACTCTAGTTGAGTTTGTCTCCTGTGTAGCTTTTGGACTTTTGCTGGAGCATACAAAGCGGGTAACACGATCTTTGACACAACTCCAATAACACACCAAAGATTCTTGTCTGATTTACTGGAGACATATTAAAAACAAGGAATAAGTGTAAGTGATTAAGTAAAATGCATGATTACTTGTCCTCACGCAGACCTCAAATTACAATACTGAACATTATTTCACTTGAACGTGTTTCCCTTTGTTTATTTGTAAAACATTGCATGCGAATAAATTTGATAAGCTGTACTCAGGGTTAGTGAGTTATGAGAATGGAAGTTTCATTGCTGTCTTGGTCCCAGAAGACAGTATCTTTATTACCTTTTTAGTTCAGATTCTTGGTATAATATTATGTTTCAAAACATAGATCAAGCAGAAAGGCTATAGTTTTTATGTAAAGCATGCTGCTTTTAAAAGATGTAGGAAACCGAGCTGTTTTTCTTCATATGGATATGAAAACCCATTAGAAAAATTGGAATTATTCACTTTCTGTGCATTAAACCCTCGCTGCACCTTGTTATGACACTTCATGCTAGAAGACTCGTGTTTATGTGCCCCATAAGTTTTCTAAACCACCTGCATTAGAGTAGTTATTCTCACCAACACACGCAGGGTCTCAATTTTTGTGTTCTCATGAGCAGCACCCAGGGTGGCAGGGAGAAGCCCATTAGCCAGCCCCTAAGCAGGCATGATGAATCCCCTCCATCCTGAAATCACCCACAACCCCACCTCAGAGCCATTTGGGAGAGCACCGGATGAATACACGCACACTAAATCCGTCTGCACCTCACCAGGCATTGACTTCCTAATGGAAACTGTTTTCTAACGTGAGCAAAGGCTAATCCATAAGTTACATACTCGGGAAAATCAATCAATAAACACTCCTGTGACAATGGGATTTTTGACAAGAAGCACTGCAAAATCTTATTTACCTCCTCTGCACAGCCAGCAAATATACACCAGGGAAACTGTTACTTTTGATGTAGACATATAACTTAAATAATGCTCAAATGACTGGTGCAGGCATTGGCTACAGAGGATAAAAAAGAAAGCTGGATTAACTAAAAATAGTTGTATTAAAAATCAGTGTATTTTCTTCCTTGAGGAGAAGAGGGGGAAAAAAATCAACCCACAACTCTAATCTTGGACTAGAAGACTACAGGTAGAAAAGTTCAGGTCTTGCCCTTCTCATTTTTGAAAGACACTTTTCTAGTTCAAAGGGGCTTTGGTTTAGCTTCAGGGGAAATATCAAGGATTATAATTGGAAGACTTTTCTAGTTTTTCCTAGCTGGATTTCAGAAATACGGTATGTACTTAACAAAGCCACACACAGAAAAAAAGAACAGAGCAACTTTGAAATAAACCTTTCATTCCTCCTGCTGCCGTGCAGCCTATACTGTCACCCTGCATTTTCCCTGAGAGGAAGGAGTATGGAACGAGGGATGAAAGGTATTGGAAAATTGAGAAGTGCAAGATTAAAAATAAATCAAAAAAGGGAAGGCATGTTGAGAAAGGTGGATTTATGCCAGCTACTAAATTCTACTCTTAAATGGGTACATCTGGAAAGATTCGTCTGCATTTAATGGGATATTTTCTCAATTAATTGCAATGCAATTATTAGGAATTTTTGTGGAGATCATGAGAGGACAGACACCAGAAATAGCTAATTTTAACAATCTGCCAACCTTTACTGTGCTCTCGTCCTGTCCTCACTGAAAGCCCTGGGAAATGGAATGCTGGCCCTACTGCAGTCAGGGGAGAGGTGTGGCTGATTCTGGAGATAGTGGTGGGAGAATTTCACCCTGGGAAACACAGTTTTGACATTAATGACTGTCTAAACACTTATGCCTGTGCTTTCAATTTGAGGTGGGGAGCTGCTAACTTTTCTCCTTTTCTTTTTTTTCTTTTTTTTTTTTTTTTTTTTAGAAAAGATTTGTTTTTCT
>VZTE01005753.1:1059473-1109762 GCA_013397775.1 Eulacestoma nigropectus
TTTTTTTTTAGCAAAGATTGTGTTTTCTTGCTCCTGTCTTTTCTTGGTGCATACTTTGCTTGTGTTCTGATTAGGTATTGTCTTCTGGATACAAGAGCATTAAATATTGAGAATGAATCATTTCATCAATTATGTAGTTAAGGTATATTAAAACAATAAAGAACACACCTTCTTTATATAACTCCCTAGGCCAGAGTATCTTATTTTGAAAACAGCACTTTGAATGGTGTAGCTTGCAGTAAATTAACCACTTCACATATTAAGAACCAGAAATTTTTGTGTTTAGATATTTTAAGATCTCCTAACAAAGAAGACTCTTAGTATTTTTCTATATTGCTTCTGGATTGCAACATAGCTAAAGACACAGGAATCACTGCAGTCTTAAAAACGTCTGAAAAGGTTAACAACTACTACCAATGATCACCCAGAACCACTTATTCACACTTTACTAGTTGCTAGGAAAATGTTTTCTTAAATATATTCTCATCTGTTTGCTGTTCAGAGTTAAAAAATGAGGTTTTAAAAACCCATGAGCTAAGGCTTCACAGTATTCCTGAGTTATCAGGAAAGAGGGGAGTGATCAGCTGGTCCTTTCATTCAGGTTAGCTGTTAGAGATGTATCAGCCAGAGTCCTTGACTATTTCACAGCTGGTCACTTCTGTATACCCTCCAACTCCAGTGGTACTCCTTCTGCTGAAAAATTTTAACATTTTATGACAGGAACTTTATTTTTGGTGCTAGATCTTGGATGGCCTGACAGTTTGACTCCACCTTTATGTTCTTCCGTGAGACCACTTAGTGTCAGAGGTTTGTGAATTGTGGGGATCTTCTCATTCAAAAGAGTTTAGATGATGACATCCAGACACAAGCGGCTTTAATGTTTGAGAATCAGTTTGTCTGATGTTAACGGCAGTGGGAGTCGGGGCTTGTGGGTTTTATTCCCTGCTCTACCACTGATTTTTGTTATTGCTGAAGACACAGAGTACCTTGTTGTCAAGGCTCAGGATGTTTCATGCTTTATTCTGAAAGCACTGGTTCCCACAGTCACTTTACAGGATAGCTCAGCTTGCCATTGTTAACAAGAGGAGACGAAAGAAAGGAGCCAATTTCTATTCAGCTTGCTGGGAAGAGTCAGAAAAAGTAACTTATGAATATACTTTTTCTTTAAGGGTGTTTTTAAAATATCAAAATAATTGTTTCTAACTCCAAAACCAAAGCTGGATCCAAGCATGACTACTGCATGCTGTCAAATTCTGGATTGTGGCTTATGCTCAGACCTTTCTGTACTAACTAAACTCAAAGCAGTGTTTGGTTTTATCTTCCTCCACTTTAGGAAGTGTTCTCTTGCAAGCTCTTGGCAATATCCTGAATATTAAACTTAAGTAATGATAGAAGTCTTCACGCTGACAGTGCTGACAGTGCTTAGCGGAAACTTGTGCTGCCTTCATTCCCCTTTTCCCTTCTTTTGAGATTTGAAAACTATCATTGTTTTACCCAAGAACATGGAAGAAGTTGTCAAGGCCAGTCTCTGTTACCAGTTTCCCAGTGAGAACTACAAGAAGTCGGTGTTTCTATTCTGCAGAATACAAGATGCAATGGTCAATGCCATGGTGTGGCCAGTGTCTGTAATTATGGGGCTCTGGTTTGAAGGGAAAAACATGGTTAGAACTGATGGACACAAAATAGTAAAGGCAATGAATGAGAGGATGCTTTATATTATGATTATACTGGAAATCCCTATGGGAATGTGACCAGAGTGTTTTTTCTTCTCTTTTGGCTTTTCTGGACTAAAACCCTTTTTTCATAAGCTCGTTCTAAACTGCTACTACAGCCTATAGTGAAATTTGAGACATTGGCCACGTGCTTTTTATGCTTATTCCTATTGTGTCAGGAATTCCTGATATGTGGAGCATGATGGACAGGTCCTTTCTCGTCATGGGTGATGTAGCTGTGGGCATCATGGTTATCTCATACTGTCTGTAATGAAAGAAATGACACATTTGGAAATAATGTATCATAAATCTAGGTAGAAATTATATAGTTAGAGGTTATAAGATGTAAAAAGGCAAAACTAACTAGAAAGTAACAAACAAAAGAACATCTATCCACCATCTGTACATCTACTTTGTGCTTTTCTAGCAGCGACCAACTTTTAGCTGTGTTTCTCCCCCAGGAGAACATCCCAAATCCTGAATACATAGGTAAGAGGTGACTGTGGGGAAAAAAAAAGGCTGCTTCCACCTCAAAAGAGTGAGAAAAATGTACCTCTGAGGGAGAGAGGAAGCTTTAAATCTCTGTCAGACCAAGGAGGTGACTGAGCTGAAGTAGCCACAGGGTGCAGTTCAGCCATTCTGCACAGCCTGGGATGGAGGGAATGTTTTCCCCCCTAGTGGGCTGTATATTTTAAAAGTCCTGTTAGGTCTATATTTTAGAAAGCCCAGGAGAACAGGCACACAGCAAGCCTTGGCAGTTCCTGGGCTTTGGGGGACAGGGCCATGACAATATTTTGTGAAGGTCTTCAAAACTCAGAGTGAAGGTGAGCTCCTCAGCTCGTTTCCAGTCCAAGGTTTTCCTGGGTATGCACCTGGAAATAAAAAGTCAAAAGCATGTAGTGACCAACGGCCTTGGATATTTACAGGTTTGTGCAGGGGCTGGTTCAGGAAATCCTCAAAATTGTCATATTGTGAGAAAAAGTTCAGTGCAATCTGTCACATTACTTTTATTGATATTATTTATATTGATATTTTTATTATTTATATTGATATTTTATATTGATTTTTTATCTTGATATTTTATTGTTGTTATTGATTATGCTGCAGAGCCTGGCCCTCGCTCATGTTACACTTTTCCATCTCCCAGGAAAACACAGGCTGTTTGTAGGGCTGGAGCTGTGCAAAGAGGCTTCTGTTGGCTCTTCTAGTTCAGATCCTGATTATAGATAAGTCTGAGTCCAGCTCTCTGAGTTATTCCTCATCTTAGCTTGACAAAGTAGGGAAGCTTGGAGATGGGGAGTGCATTTGATAGAATTAAGGGGAACAAAAGGGCAGCTTTGATATCATAGCTTTTGACAAGGAGAAGAACTAAAGAGAATTACGGTGACCTCAAGTTGCCACAGAGTCTGCTTTAGCTTGGATTTTGTTTGGCAGGCTGGCTGGGAAAAAAAAAAAATCAATATTCTATTCTAGGTGGCAAACATATGTTTTTGCCTTATCTGTGATTTCTAAGGCATGAAATCAGCATCTAATAACACAACCTCTGTATTGAAAACAGAAATTTTTGAAGAAAGTTCATCTCTTTTGAAGAAAACGGGGAAAACGTGATTTCCCTTCTAGTTTCCTATTATTACTCTCCCCTCCCTTCCCTTCCAGGATTTGAAAGACGCCACCCCTATAGGAATGGCCTAGTGGTTGTAATGTTCTGTGACTTTTTCCATAATTGTTCTATTGGAGAGGATGCCTCAGCACCCTCCCAAGGCATTACTGGGGAAGGAAGGTGGGAGGAATAGCAAAGGTTGAGCTGACTTCAGGACGGATGTGATCTTGCAGTTGACAGTGGGAGGCTTTTTTGCTCCTTTGCAATAACATTTGCTGCTATTGGAACTGTCAGTAAAGTGGGAAAAAAAAGCAATTAATATTTTTGCATCTGTCTTTCACAAAATCCTTACTTTTTTGCAAGCAAAGCTCCTGAAAGAAATCATAGTTCACCTTGAGGAGCGATAGGAGAAAAAAGAACTATAAGAACTCTTACATGTCCTTTGCTCATTAGCAATGACAGACTGTGGAGGAAAGATATTCCACAGCACGAGTTTTGTAAATACAATTCCAATAAAATCTAATTTCAGGACAAATAAAAATCAGAAAAGGAAGTTAAATGGACATTTCTTTCAAAAGCTTCTTTTTCTTCAACTTTTTGTATTAACAAGTTCAGCCAAAATTTTTGACAGCCTGAAAGTGCAACACAGAGAAGAATTATTATACTTTGTGCCCATTAGGTGGAATGTTTTAAACAAAATACACCTGCCCCTTTTGCAGAATTTGCTGAGGAAGGTGGAAATCTGCCCCTGTGAGTGACTCACCGACGTCCCACTAGCAGTGCATTTATTCTGTTATGTGCATCACTGATGTCCCGAGCCAAAAGGGAAGCAGCAGGAAACCACGACCTGTGCTCTGAGCAGTCAGACCAAATCAGGCAGTTTGATTTTCACAAGGTGATGAGCTGCTTTGGCTCCCATTGGAATCCCGAGCTGCCTTTCTCTAGGGCACTGGCGATCCAAGTAGACAGGAGATTGCTGCCCTCAGCAAAATCCCTCGCTGGGTGTCCTGGGAACAAGCGCTTTTCCAAGAACCTGCTGGTCCCGAGTCTCCACTTGGAGCTGGGATTGCTTTTTTTGACCCTGAAAAGCTTTTAGAAACTCACCAAAATATTTGTAGGGGTTTGCTTTTAATTTTCCTCTTCAGTGGAATTGCAAAGAGCAAAACTCACACTGATGCAACCAGATTTAGTGCTTCATTCCTGTTCTTGAAACCTTAAATCTCTACTGCATTAAATCGACTTTAAATCTGGAATATTTGTCAATGTAAATAATTAAAGCACATAAAGGGCAGTGCCGGAAAAGCCAAGCTGTGTTCATGATCCAATTTTTCTAAGCGTTAAGTAGGTACCTAATTAAAATCCAGCTCTCCTTGGTGTAGGATCTGCCTCGGCTGGACGGTTGGGATGGATGGAGACGAGAGATCTCTGAAGTTGGGTCTTAGAGCATGAGGTTTATTGCTCAGGGCTTGGGTATAGGGGGCCTGCTTAAAGCAGCCAGCCGCTGCTAGAAGCAGGCCAAAAAGCGTGAAGCAAAGGAGAGAGAGAGAGTAAAGAAGAAGTAGTGCAAGAGAGTATGTAAGAGATGAAAGAGGGCTAAGAGCGAACGTATAAGAAGTAATAGAGCTACGAGAGTATATGCAAGAGAGCGAGGTTCTCACTTACAGTACAATAAATCTTCTTCTGTGTTGAATATTCTAAGTGTCATCAACCAATCTAGTACAAGATACAAATCCTATAGCATTTACATACAGCCTATAAGAATCATTGCATTACCATACTGCGCTATATTTTAAACCCCAAAAACTACTCTTTGGACCCCTTCTGCCAAGCTAGCAGGGTCTGCTTTGACCCTTGGACCCTTGTGCTAGCAGAAGGTATTGTTCAATCAAAGGGGATTACCTTCAGTCGGCCATACCATTGTTTTCCAGTAGTTCAGTGACTAAGGCCTGGTATCTCAAAGTATGCTTTCATTTCAATGTCACTTATCATTTCCATATTCTCAGCATCTTTTGCCAGGCAATCATTTTTATAAGGCTTTCCTGTTTCATCTTTCCCAACACCTTGGGTTGCGTAGGTGCTCAGTAAGACTCCCTGAATTCATTACAGATGATGCACAACGCCTGATTCATTTACAAGAGTGTTAAAGATCCCATGTAAACGTCTTTGAAATGAGAGTGTGCCTTAAAAATTTTTAAGTCCTTGGGATGGTTCATAAGCAGCAAATGTCTTTGAGATGCAAATATTTCCTTTTTTCAGTGAAGGGCCAGATGTACCCAAAAAGTCTGTGTGTGGGATGGATAATGGTGCTTAAAATCTTCAACAGAGTGTTAATAAAAGGAAAGAATTTTCTGTGACTTGCAGATTTTGTACGGTATCTGCAACCAAGTCCAGCCTGTGTCAACCCTGACCTTAGAGATTAATCTTCAGCCACATCAGGGACAAATGGATGGAACAACCAGGTTTAGGGGAGCCAGAGCCAGTTTGATCCCAGCAAATATTGATGTGTAGATGAGTAACAGCTATATTTAATTTTTTTCCCTCAAAACCCCATTAAAAAAAAAAAAAAGAAACTAAAGGGTTAATATATTTTTCTGACAAGAATTTTTAGGGCATTTGATAAAGTCAAAAAAGGATTTGATAAAGTCAAAAAAGGATAATTATTTAAAAGTAGAAGAAAATTTCTGAAAACCCAGTTGCATGTCTGTTGCTGAGAAATTCCTTGATAATTTGTAGGGAAATGAGTTATGGCAAGGAACTGAAGAAATACAGCTTGCCTTTTTCATCTGGCTCTAATCAAAATTCTGCTCAGATGTTTCTCATGAGTTCCTCAGTCTGCCAAACTTGCAGATTTCGAAGAAGAGAGAAGGGCTGCGGGAGGTTTAATCTGGCTTCTGTTTTCCCATTGAATTATTACCACTTTAACTCTTCTTTGCAGCTCCTGCTCTCTGTTTCCTGCTGTTTGATTACCAACCTGTGCGCAGGCGGAGCCGCTCGCTCCGTGCTGCCCCTCCAGCATGCCCAGGGCTGGGGCTGCCGGGCAGTGCAGCTCCCGTGGGGCACACCCTGCTCAGCAGCGGGGCTTGGTGGGGCTCCCGCCCCTCCTTCCCGAGTCACCCGGGGGCAGGGGGAAGCTGCCCTGTGCTGCTGGTGAATGCCAGAGCTGTACTGCTGTGCACAGGAGCCAGGAGGAAGCACGGAAGGAATTGTGATTTGGAGAGGTTTGCTGGCAGCACAGGTTAGACCTCTGCTCTGGGCTGTGCCTAAGAAGTAGCTGTCTTTTCTTTCCATCAGAGAGCAAATCTTTTGTATAAAACTTGCTTTAATTCAATTATGGATCTCTTGCTTGCTGCACTCCCTGTTATAAAATCTGTGACCGTGCCGGTATCACACACAAATATTGAAAGAGGGTTGTTTTGCTCAATATTCTGTAGCATTTGTGGTTACATGCGGGGGTTTTATAAGTATAGCTTGACAGAAGCTACTGACTTCATTGACTTTTTCTTGCCTAAGTAAGGAAGTCTCTGTATGAGTCGTGCAGACTGGATGTGAGTTTTCTTCTACTTCTACATTGTGTAAATCTGAACCTGAGACCTACAGACCTGCACTCCGTGAAAACCTACCTTATTTGTCACTAGACAACTCGGTTCTGTCATTTTCACCACTAATGGGATTTTGTGACCTTGTTAATACAGCAGTATGTTGCCTGTCATATCATCAGTAATGATGCTCCAAATAATAAAAGAGGGGGTAAAATGCCAGCCGAAAAAATGGTGGAAAAAAAATTACTCTAGTTTCTTTATATTCTTTTCCAGGAAAGAAAAAGCCTCCATTATCTTAAAAGAATTATATTACTTTGGAATCCTACTTAATGTGATGAAATAGTTAAAGCACTGCTCTTCTCCAGTACAATTTGACAAAATAGCTCTCTAAAGATCTTCTTAGGGAAAGGAGGACATAAATATGGAATGGATCTTTACAGCATAGCAAAGCCCATCATTAGATTGGGAGAATATTATGACACCAGATACTAAGAGAAAAATTTTTGTGAATGGACTTTATGATGTATCACGGCTTTATGTCAGATGTTTATCATCTCCTAACATTACATAATTCAGTATCTTTTACCATCTTAATGATAAATATTGTTCTTATTGAAGTAATACCAAGTCTGACTATTTTATATATGTAAAGCTGATATGCATATTACGTAGTTAGGAGTGACCTGATGACTTAATGTGCTGAATAAATAATGGGAGGTAGGTATAGGAAAATGAAGTGACAATCAAGTCTCCTGAGTCCCTGTCCAGTGCTGCTTTTGCCAGACCACGCTGCCTCTGGATTTACGACTAAAATCTCCAAGGAAAGTTTATATTGCTGCCTGTCAGAAGGATGTATGAAATGAGGTTGGAACCGCATTCATCACCACTCCATGCCTGACACAGCAAAGGAGGAAGTGAAGATCTGTTGATCTGGGCAGGATCACATAGGCAGAACTGAAAAGAAGGACTTGAAGATTCTTCTAATTATCATTCTCTTGTAACAAGCTAAGAGCTACGCCTTCAGAAACCCAATAGGTTAATTCAAAGGCAGGCTTTTCAGGAGAGGAGGCGAAAGAGTTTCTGGGATTAGTGACCTGTGGGGGAATGCCAGGGTCGATGAGCAAGTCTCCACTGCTCAGTGGAGCATCATGATGATCACTCAAGCTGGAGCTTTCCTCTGCTGAGCCTGCCCGGTGTCATGGTGCAATGTCACACTGAGGCCCATCTCTGATCAAAGAGCAGCACAGCAGCACTGCTGCACGGCAAAGAAGTTACCAGCACAGGAGCCTGCTCTGTGCTGCTTCCTGCACCATGGGCATGTCAGCAAAAAACAATTTTGTTACCCTCAGGGTAGTACTTTCTGTTGGATTCCAAACCCCTTGTGATGTCAGAGCCTTTTTCTGGCCTATGGAGGTGCCGTGTATTTTATCAGACCCAAAGGTGATGTACTGAGGATTTTTACATTATTGGGCATTTTCAAAAGTGATAAAGTTTGAATGCTAGCTAAGTTACTCCCTCATACGAAAATATCCTGCCCAGTTGGTTCACCTTGAATTTTCTGCTGGATGTAGTACTTAGAGCTGTTTACACATAATTAGCAACAATTCAAGGAAGGACTAAGTTTTGATAGCATTAATTACTGTACCATCTTTTACATGTGCTGGCAATTCTTATGTAGGAATTCATAACACAGTGTGTTCCACTGATCAGTATCCATGAAACTCCTGGACAAGCATTAAAAATAACAGCTAAACAAGCAACAGTCCCTGAGCTTTTGATGAATCCTTGTTATATTACATATTAATTGTCTCGAAGAGCAAATAGTCTTTAAAGAAGCACTGGAGTACATGCCTAGGGAGTCTGTGGAGTCTCCATCCTTGGAGATGTTCAAAATTTGACAGCTGTAGCTGGCTTTGCTGTGAGCAGGAGGGGTGGAACAGATGATTTCCAGAGGTGGAAATTTCTCAGCCGTTCTATGACTCTGAGTATATTCAAGATTTCATCCTCCATGGAAAATGGCAGATGTGAAATAAGGAAACAAAAAATAGCTGAATATATTGACTGCTTCTCTGGCCAAGCCGTGGTCCAATGAAATATGCTTATTTTAGGCATGCAAGTTGTGTAGCCCATTAAGCAGGTTTGCCACTTTGCCTTTAAGTAAATGGGGTATTCTTGTGCTTGAATCTAACATCCTTAATTGCATTGTTGAAATCCAAGAAAGAAAATAAGAAATTCTTTTTAGAAAACATACAAATTTTCCCCAAATTAAATATGTATGTTAAGTATTGCTTGAATATATGTCTTAGACTAAATGCATGCAGAAGCTACTATAACATTACTAATTTGGGGGTTTTTACTAAAAAGAAAATTGAGGAAGGAAAATCTAGTCAGCCTTTTTCTTTCAGCTTTTACCAGCCTGAACTCCTGGGTTTCCATAAACAAGATTTAAAAATTAGTCTTTACAGGGTGAGTCTTAATAAAATCTGGACTCTCTAAAGGTTTTGTTGGGGGTGGGGGGTATGTGGGAGGAGGGTTATTTCCTTATCTTTTTTCTTAAATCAAAATAGTTCATGATAAACAACTTCTATTGTCAGCCATCTTTTGAGCCAGGGATTGGTGTCAAATGGGGTTGTTTAATGCACAGGGCCTGCCAAGTATGCATCTTTCTCAGCAGACAGCTCTAATCCTTCATGGTCCACCAACTCTGCCTTTATGAGTTCTTTTGATTGGTAATTGAGAGAATAAATCTTTGAGGAACTTACATAAATGCAAAAAAGAAACCCCATTAAGATTCAAGCGGTAAAATGCCTACTGGCATATTTTATATGGTACCTTCTCAGTCTTTTGCCATTTAAATTCATTTTGCCAGACAAGCATTTGAGATTGGCATCCAGTTATGGATTTTGTTTTCTTATCCATTGTCATCTGCACCCTCTATATTTTAACATTTAATACCACCACAGTGAGTGGACTGTTCTGAGAGCTGCATTGTTCTGAAGCATTTTGCAGTACTGAAGACGCAGAGCAGAATAAAGAATTCAGTGTGTTGAGGCACTTATCCCCCCGTCCCTATTTCAGATATACAGATCAGACATTTTCAACTTTTCAGTCAAGTGACCACAAGATCCTGGGCAAAAGGTGACTCAACAAAGGGGAAATTGCAACTGAAAGCCCTTGAAGTTATATTGACTGTTTTCAATAACGAGCGTTTTTCTGAAGTCTGTAGTGTACAGCTCAGCCCCCATAAGTTTGCTTACTTACCCTATAGGTAGGAAGAATTATTTCAACATAGCTTGTTAGGTTAAATGTGACCTCATACAGAGCATAATAAAGGTTAAATTTGAAGACCTCTTGGCTTTGTGCTGTTTTAGTTACCAATTTATAATTCCTCCTCCTCTGTATTGCTATGATAGGAGGAGCACAATCACATACCAAAGGGGAAAATTGAGATTTTTAGTGGAGAAATGTAAGGGATTCATCAAAAACTGAACCATTTTCATTGTTTATATATTTGGGTAACAGTTCTAAAAGCAGTACTGTAGCAAAGTACCCATGATATTGCATGTTTAAAAGGCTGTATCACAAGAGATACACCATAGACAGACAAAAATTGTAATTTCATAGCAGATACACTGCTCATCCTGTTGGATCATGACTGTAGAACTTGCACAATCTGCATATCGGCTTTGCAAAGAGATAAGTTTCATTTTTACAGGCTAATTGACTCAATCTTCTTCCAAGGTTTGCTACAACTTCCGCTACAACTTCTATAGAAACAGGCGTGCTTGTTCATGATGTACAATCCATTGTGCACTGTCTTTAATATTGAATAGGTCATACCCTGTTTGTAGAGTGGGTGAAATAGGAGTAGGCGGCCTTGTTTTTATCTGCTGGTGCTGTAGGTAGCCTTGAACAATATGCAGATGCAGCCCCTGTGACAAGACTGTCATGTTCCAAACCTAAGCTCCTTAAAAAAAATAAAATAAAATTTCAAAGCTGAAACTTAGATGGGGAAATACTTGTTCCTATTTCTCTGCATGAATGTCCAGACCCGGACCAGGAAGAAAATTTTGTGATAAGTACTTCAGTAATTAGATAAGCAGTAATTGGTACGAGTTCTTAAACTCTTTTGGCAAAAACCCATGATGAGTTCATAGAACTTGGGTGTTCAGTGCTTTATAAACCAAAAGCCAGAATAGAAAGTCCTGCCTTAAACTTTAATTCATAGAAAACCGTGATACCAAACCAAATGTCTTTCTATTGATGCAGGCTGGGGAGAAGGGAGGACAGAGAAGTACTTCTATTTCTCTTTCTCATGGAATTTAATACCCATGAAGTTTTCACATTGGTATTCTCAAAGGCCAAAAGTTTCTGTCTGGCTGAATTCAGCTTATGCAGCACTAGTTCAGATATTGCTGTGCTGCCACATCCACGCCTGCTGCTCTGCACAGAGAGGGAGAGCATCAGGGGGTGTTTGCAGGATGTGACCTGGCTGTCAGGCTGACATGGCTTGTCCTCTCTCATGGACAAAAGATGCAGCCAATATGGATTTGGTGAAATGGAATTGGCTTTGAGGAGTGGGCAGTCCCAAATCCTAAATATTACGAATACAAGATAACATCCAAAGCCTTTATTCAATCCTCTGTGTTAGTAAAACTTTCATTCTAAATGAAGGTTGTTTGACCATATTTGACTTACTTAAACTTTTCTATTATTTCTCATGTTGGAATACTGTTCTACTCCCTGCCTCATAATTTTTCTATGTAATATCAGGTGTTTAAGAACTTCCAGTAAGGAAAAATCACACAAGGTCTGGGGTATAACCCATCTGTAAATTGCTTCGTCTACCTGCACTGACAGTAGTCATGAGATGACCCTTCTTCTTCCAGGAGTCTTAATTCACTTCTGGTGCTTTGTAGAGCAGCTCTGAATCCAAAACTGACCTGCAGATCCTACCAAAAACCTCACATATGTCATCAAAGCCTACTTCCTTCTGTCCATACCAAGAATTTGTAGACAATAAGGACACCATGGGATGACATTAATCAGAAAACTGTGGTGCCATTCTGAATGGGAGCTGTAGTGGGCTCTTGAAGACCTTTATGTCTAGCTTCCCAGTGCTCTATGAAAATTTGCCTGAAGATGATCTTTCTGGAAAGCACCAGTTTTAGCTATATTTAAAATTACAACTAAAATAATTTTTAAATAATTAGTATTATTATTTCGCTTTACTTAATCTCCATGTCTGCCCTAATTTCACGTTCCTGTCCCCTTTCACATTTTCTTCCCCCTCAGCCTGAACGATTCCTTGCTTTTCTGTCTCAACCACGACTCCTTCTCTTCCCTGCCATTCCTATTTCCCCTGGAAATGTTATGCAGCTGCAGTATTTTTTCCTTCTCCATTAGCCATAACGTCCTGCCTTACAGCTGCTGAGCTGAGCGTTCCCATGTGCTGCTGTCTAGATGTGACATGCGTGTTTCCAGTTCTTGTTTCCTTAACTTGCAGCAGCATTCCCTAACAGAGGCAGCTGTAATGGCTCTTCCATTTTGTATTAAATTCTTTTTTAATGAGGGCAGTCTTGCTGGTTCTGCACAGAAATATGTGCACAGTTAACATAATATATTTCAGATAAATTTTCAGATTGTCATTAGAGCCATGACAGCCTCACAGTAGCTGTTCCTACTGTCCCTAAACAGGGACTGAAAAGATCAGCAGCTTTTTAAGAAATTCCTTTCTACTGCAGGGCAATATTCCTTGGATTGCTATGTATTTAAAATTTATACATTTTGTATTGGAAGTTAAATTATAGATAAGTGCAGCGGCATCAGCGTTGCGTTCATTTCTGGGTATATCTAAGATAAAGGGAGGTAGACGCTGTCAGCTTTAGGTACCTTTGCCATTTAAGCTGTAAGGGTAAAACTAGTCAGAGTAAACTTAAATTTCAACATTCCTTCAGCCCACCCTTTCTTAAACCATTAAATCCTACAATATTGGCCAAGTTTGCACTGTGGCTTGCTTTGGATTCAGTAATTTGGATGATTCTGGGATGGAACGGAGGAAGAGGCAGATTAGATCTTTTGGGTAGCTCTCATGTCCCTACCCCACTCAAGAGATGGTGGTGGTTGGAGCGAAGCTCCCCCCCCCAGGATTTATCTGGGCAGAGAAGCAGCTCTCCGTGAGGCCTGGAAATTCAGACTGGATGTGCTCTTCTCCACCTGCTGCACGCAGTCTGTCACAGGGACCCCACCTGCCCACCAGCCTAATTCAGCTTAGAATTAATGTCCCCCGTGCTGTCCCAGGAGCACTTTGGGCACTGTGGCTTCAGGCACACACACATTTGGACAGGCATCACCACAGTGATTATACTTGGGCAACCTGTTGAGCTTTCTTTAATTTAATTTAATTTTTAATAGAGCTTGACATATTTCCAAAGTATAATCAATGCAGGGACATCTGCTTGAGTCCTGGCTCCACAGGTCCTGTCTAGCTCTAGGTCTTATTCCCAACCTTAATTTAGCTAACTAATATGCATATTTAATGATGTGCACACAGTTTCCTGATCTTGGAATGCAGTATCATGTCTGGCTGGAGTGATTTCAAGTCGTTATTGTCTTGTTTCTGTCTTGGGCATGGTCCAAGACTCTCTACTGCTGCCTGTTAACTTTCCACTGTCCCTAAACTCTGAGCAAAACCATTAGTATTTTTATTTACAAGTGTAAATGAAACATTTCTGGGAGAAATAAAATAACAGATTAAAGCTGTCATAGTCTACAACCTTCTCCATGTCAGGTACATGTTTTCCCTTTCCTTTAAGATCACCAATTATGCTGACTGGAAGGTGAGAATGGATTTTGTCTTGTTGTTAGCGTTATTTTTTTTCCTCTTTCACATTAAATCAGATATTAGAGCCAACAGCTATATATTAAGTGTTGTGGGGAGTTTTCCAGACCTCTTTTCTCTCATCTCCTGATAATTGCTGTAACAGCTGAGTCCATGGGAACAGTTTCCCTGAAGTGCATTTAACAATACTAGCAGACTCTGCCTGCTTGGTTTGCTGACAATTTCCTTTATTCTTTAATAATGATTTCATTTAACACCTTAATGAAAATAATGTAGGAGATAAAACTTTAAGTTATAGTTAAAGCGTTCCTGTACTATAATTGGCATTGACCTTACCAATTAAATGTAATAAGAATTAAAAATTTATGTATTTTAATTGTACATTTAGTAAGTGAAGAATATAGCTTGTCTGATAAACATACAAAGATTTGTTTAGTTATTGGATTAAGTCCTTAATTTTGTGGAATTCAATTACAAGCATGGGGAGAGAGATGATATTATGGCAAAAAAGGAAAATTACAAATACTATTTCTTAAATATTTTCCTTTTAATAATGAATACTGCAATCATAAAAGTATTTGTCAGCTCAAAGCTTTAATTTATCCCATTCCATTAAAAGCATATGGAGGAATTGTATACCTTCCAAGTGGCACGTTTAGGTAAACTATTTGAATTCTTTCTGACATTCAGCATAAACCCATTGCAGGTAACTGGAAATAATTAATTTTGATGCTCCTGATGGAGGCTGAGCACGAGGTTTGAATAATGTTTTGTATCAGAAGCTCCATTTTTCTTTGGATAAATGACCTTTTTCCCTTTTTGGTATTCCCAAATCTCACCACCAATTCAATGTGGTCGTAAAAAGGAAGTGTTAGTGTGGAACACCAGTCAACTTTTTGACTAGAAACACTGTACGCTCAGCTTGATGGTAATCTGAATCACGATCCTTTTCCAAAGGGAGAAGGCTGCTTCCATACATTTAGGAAAACCATTGCATTTGAGGTGCTCTTCTGGAAACCAGTGTTGTCTCTCCTCCTGTTCAGGCAGCTGCAAGTGCCAGATGAGCATAGCACCCATCTTCTCTGTCTCGGAGTTTTTGCATTTCTTGTGGGACTGCTGAGAGACTGTGGCACCTTTGTCACTCTGTGCTCCCAAAACACAGGAACAAGCAGCATTGGGAATGTATGATGTCAATGTTCTGTAGGAGGGAACTCAAGAAACCAGCAAGCTAGAGCAACTTTTTTAAAAGGGAAGAATTGATATGTGAGGCCTGTCCTTTTTCAATTTCTTGTTGCCTGCCAGTCTGCCTAGAGGGAAAAACAGACTGTGGCTGTGCTTCCAATTAGCAATTCCCACAGCAATTTTTGACCTGACATAAATAACGTGGCACAATATGCAATCCATGCCAGGTAACTTCATTTACAAACAGATTCTAGGATACTCAATGATGATTCTTGATCAGGACACTGGGGGAAATCTCTGTCAAATGCAATATGGCAAGTCTGAGGGATTGAAGATGGCAAGTTTGGAGCATGAAATATCTGGAAAAACACGGGGGAAACCTTGGCCATGGTGACATCAGTAGGAATTCTGCCACTGGTTTCCACGGGACCAGGGTTTTACTCTGACTTTTACAGGCAAGAGATAGAAATAATAATAATAATCAGATAACTCATTCATGGAAAAGGGAAATTGGCCTTTTCCTAAACCAGACGACACACACTGTGTGTCCTCGCTAAATCTGCGCTTAGACGCGCCAAAAGAGTCCTGCCAAAATGATGTTGTGAAAGCAAGCCAAGCACAGCTCCAGCAAGGGCAACACAGTGTCGCTTCTGCCTAATGGCTGTCTCTACATATGACAGTCGGAGAGATGCACCAGAAGTGTGCCTGTGTGAGTTAAGGACTCACAGGTAAGTGTTTCTGTGGCACTGTGTGCTTTCCAAGCCATCCTGGGTTAGCCTCAGCAGCTGTGCCAAGTGCAGGATGAAAGTCGACTTGCCATAAAAAGCTCTGTGAATTGTGTTGGAATATTTCAGTCTTTGGAGTAGAGGCTGGGTTCCAGGGGAGTTAGAAAGTGCCAAAAGGACCAGATTAGTTATGTCCAGAGAGCTCAGGTGGTGTAATGCCTTAGAGCAGTTGTAACATCTCTAGGGACTGCAACCTTCCCCGGAAATGTTTGAGCTTAGGAATCCGCTGGAAAATGTATCCTTCTGGAAGACTCCCTGGTTCCACAGGCGTTATCTTCCACATCTCCCCAGCTTTGAACCAAAGCCAGTGCTGTTCTGATCCTCCTCCTAGCTAGCAATGCATTTGCTTCTGTCTGATGGAGCTAAAACAATTTTAGTGTCGTACTTCCTGCCCTTTCATTACCGGTGTCTTTTATGATTGCACAATGTTCTTTATCTCGCTCTTGAGCAGAGCCATGCAATTCCCAAGAATTGTTGTTCTGTGGCTGTGCCCAACCCAAAAGGCAGGCCTGCTGCACAGCACACAGTGCAGTCCTGCCATCTCTGTTATTTAGGGAATTTCTGGAATGCATCATCCCCGGTGCTTGGTGCTGCTCACTGTCCCACCTGGTGAATGGAAAGGGTATGCACTATCCTCACATCTGGGTGTTGGAAAATACTTCCAAACCAGTTTAAGTAGACACACTTTCCTGATTTCCATCACACTCACTCTTGGCCTTGACTTCACCTGTATTCACAGGAAATAAAAGCCTCATTCAATGAAAAGCCTTGAAACTCCCCCTCTACTGCCCATAGGTACAGTGACCTTTAAGAGTGTGTTTAGTGGACTTCTCACCTGAGACACTCAGGGATCATAATGTACTTAATCCTCCTGGGATTAAGATGTGAGGGCTGAGTATTATTCATCTTTCCTAACATCTGAGGCCTAATCATCCCAGAGAAATCCATTGTTTCTTTTGCCTCTTGCAGCCTCCAGCTTCAGCTGGACAATTGTGCAGTGCCACTTTGAAATTCGAGGGCCATTGAAATTCAATGGCTCCCAAAGCATTACAGACACAGCCTGAAAAGAAAAAGGGTGAGGGGAAGCCTCTGGAATCAGTGTGATTTGGTAATCCTTATAAAATTAGGTTGGATATTAAGACTCTTTTATCGCAGGGTTTCTGCACTGCTAAATCAATCCCCTCAATAACAACAGATCCTTGTCATACTCCTTGGGATATTTTATTATTTAGGTTGGGAGCTGTGCAATGACTTCTCGAAGGATTTAAAAGACAATTGGCATTTTGGCCAATAACTAGATAATGTCTTGCAAGGTGGAAAAACACATGCATGGGGCTTGAAGTGAGGAAAGGGGTGGCAATCTGCACTCAGTATTTGCTTTCTGCTGACAGGTTGGCAATCTACCTCTGTACCTTAGCCATTATAACATTCACCTGGTTTTGGAAAGGAGGGGCTATCCCATCTTTTTTTTTTTTAGTCTCCTTGTGCTGACTACATGATAGTAGAAAGATGGCAGATGAGACAAGGAGAACAGGGGTATTTATTTTTTTTTGTGTGACAAGGTTTGTCTATAAAGAATTAGGAAAACAGCTGACGATGGCTGCTGGTATATATCAGTTAGAACATGCTTCTATTGGAGGCATTGTAGTATATTATAAATTAACCTACATCTACTTGCTTATATTCTCGAGATTATGGCCTCATCTTTTTCCTACATCACCTTTCCTAGAGGTTTAAAAAATAAGAAACCTCAAAAAGGCACCTTTATAATTTTTTTCCCCACTATTAATTCTCATCTTGAACTACCACATGTGAAGTGCTGTTCTCCCTTGCTTCTCCGAAACACAGGTGGGGCTGGCTGGGCAAGTGCAATTGGCCCCTGCATCTTTCAGGGGCAGTCCCCACCAATACTTATTCCCCGGTGGGTGATTACATAAAGGAGAGCTTGGAGTGGATCTACTTGGTGTAATGTGAACTCCTGAGGGTGCAGAAGGGCTGGAATGGAGGTCCAAGCTGCTGGAGAGTGGGCTTTGAGGGTCTGCAGGTCGGGTGAGGGCATCAGATGGGCAGTGCCAGGAGCTCGGTGGCTTCTTGCAGGAACAAGAAAGAGTTTTTTCAAATATATTAATGTTAATAGGCATCGTAAAAATAACATCAGCCCATTACAGGATGAGGAGGGTCACCTCACAAACAGAGACAGGGACAAGGCAGAGGTGTTTAATGCATTCTTTGCCTCTGTCTTCAACATAGATGGGAGACCAAGGGGGTCTCAGTGCCCTGAGGTGGAGGACCATGACTGTGAGATCATGAGATCAACTCCCAGTCAGCCTTGAAATTGTGAAGGGTCTGATGCTCCAGCTAGATCCTTACAAATCTATGGGGCCTGAAGGGATTCAACCAAGAACCCTCAAAGAGCTGCTGATGTCATCTGTCTACAACTTCCTCGTGAGGGAAAGAGGGGTAAGCACTGAATTCTCTCTGGTGACCAGTGACAGGACCCGAGGCAATGGCCTGAAGTTGTGTCAGGGGAGGTTTAGGTTGGATATTAAAGAAAGGTTCTTCACCCAGAGGGTGGTTGGGCACTGGAACAGTAAGACCAAGGTGGCCCAGGGATGATTTCCTTCTGAGCATATGAAAAGAATGCCTGTGTGTATTTATCACAATGAGCCTTGCCTCCTCTCTGGCTGAAGATCTGTATTCACTCTGCATTTCGGCTTCTGATCAAAATCACCATTGGCACCAAATTGCATAATAGGTGAAGTGTGTTTAACCCATGGTTTATTTGGCAGCCATTTGCCTATGCGGTTTTATTTATAGTGTTTATTTCAAAGATTGATGGCAGCTGACAGGAGGTACTGAAACAATTGATAAAGGCAACTGACGTTTTGTCAGCTGTCTGGGTGACAGGAATATATTACTTGCATTTAAACTGTTTTGTGTGAATAAGTCATCATTCATGCCAAAATTCACCTTTGGCCGTTTCCAATTGGTTCTTGAAAAGTGGCTGGGAAACGTGTTTCCTTAAGCCGTGAGCAACTTGCTGTAAGGAGCAGATGCTTACCCTCAATGAAATTCTTCATAGCGATACTATTTAAATATTTAAAGCATTATTGAAGTAGTTGATTGAATTATGTTCATGGCAAAGTTAAGGACAACATATTATTCTCCTCTTTGAATGCTCTATGAAAAAAACCAATTTGGTGAAACCCAATAGGGCAACTTAATATGGATGAGAAGGAAGCCTCTGTGCAGTGTATTTTAGCTATCATTTTCTCTTTGAAATGGTGTTAACAGTCTTTGAAAGGACTGAAGTCTAGCACTTGCCAAGGTTTTCCACCTGTCCATGATTCTCCAAGTGATGCATATTCCAATCCCACAGTGTTGTGGAAGTGATCTATTTGATGAGCTTTGATCTCTTTGTTTCTTCACTGCACCTCGAAGTCATCATAAAACACCTAAATGGCAAAGTTCTCATGTATAAATATCGCACAGCAAATGGCATAAGGGGTTTACCTTATGTGGGTATGCAAACACTGAGGTGAGGGGAGTCATTTTGAATGACAGAGGTCGTGTACTACCCTTCAGAAAATGCCTTCTGCTGATACAAACGCCCTGTCTGCAGGGGTCACTAATTGCCACCGTGTTTCCCAGAGGAGGGTAGTAGCTGAGCCAAGGATAGATGTGATAGAGTGCTCCTGCCCTGTCCCTGCACAGCTGTTTGTCTCCATAAGACACTAAGGACATGATTGAAAGCAATGGGACATAGACAAGTCCTTTATCAAACTCTTCCAATGAGGAAAGAGGAACGTCTTTTCCAAGACATGACAATCTAGTTGCACGTGTTAGAGTTTTTTGCGTGATGAGAAGAACATCAGTACTACTCTAATTGCCTGTACATGCACTGACAGGGCCAGTGAATCCAGATGCTTTCCAGATTGATCTGTTGTTCAGCTGCCTTCCTCCCCTGGCATACTTTTCATTTCTTGGTACTCTTCTTCCCATCTGAACCTGATGCTGTCGTGGAGAAATAAGAAGGCACCTCTCAGAAATGTGAATGCAGAAAGAGACTGAATCAGTTCAGCTCCTCAGGCTAGATTTTGGGTAGGGTGCACAAATGTAGACGAAGCTGAAAAGTCATACCCAAACACAGTCTTTATCACTGAAGACTGTTACTAAGATGTACCCAAACAAATCCTCGGTGCTAATGGAGCAACATCAATGAGTAACAGAAACTGGGGAGGAGGAGAAGAGAAAGATCATTTTGAGCTGTTTCCATTGCCACATTCATTGCAGAGACGCATTGGATTATTTTAACAGTCCTAGAAATAAATTCATCCAAGATAATTAAGTTTTCCGAGTTCATAGAGTCTCTACATTGTGGTTAATAGCTCTGGACATGAATGCCAATAGATATCTGCTTCTGTAGAATGTGCTTCAGGAATTTTTTTCCCCCATTTCTCTCTGAAACTCTACAGCTTTTCACAGCTGGTATTTTTGCAGAGCTGCAGGATAAATCCCCATCTGGGTCTTGCTGTGCACCAGCACACGGAGTGTATTTATTAGAAATGGCTTGGCATTTAGACTTTTTCCATTGGCACTAATATGCACCATGTCAGGCTACATCAGGCTGTGTTACAACATGTGACTTGATGGGACTTGACATGACCTGACATAGCACAACGTATGTGTCTCCTTACATCAGAGGCTAACAGAAATACAGCCTAATAAGGAGTAATAATGCACAAAATACAAAGACTTTATTGCTGCCTTTCATCAGAGGCAGGTAACGCATGATAGCTTTCTGGCACACATTTAATTGTGAGGTTTTTTTGCAGTAAACTCCCATCCTGCTATTTGTAGCCTTATGTAACTACAGATTTGCTGCTGGGTTAAAGATCACTTTTCATCATTCCCTTTTGCAAATGTATTGAGAATGCAATCATGTAATAGTTCAGGCATTTTGCCATCCTAAGTGATTCAGTTTATCATTCTGGCCCATAATGTTCTCATTTCCCCCTTCCCTGATATCTTAATTTGTAGTATTGCTAAAAGTGTTGTATTTAGTATGGCTTTCAGCTTCTATTTTCAAAGTTTGTCTTTGCATCTCTAATGCTATTCTCTATCTGCTCTGCCATCTTCTTGTAATCTACTCACTGCTCAATACTTCACTAAAAAAGTTACTTAGGTGTGGTTGAGTGACCTCTTTTGAAACTATCAGTAACTCATTTTGATTTCTGTATTTTTAGTGAAGGCTTGCACAAGCATTGCTTTGAAAAGTGAAAATCTGAAAGAAAGCTATGCTGATGACTCACAGGGAAACTTTCTATTGCTTTTGTGGAAGAAAATACTACCGAGATGTCATTTCCTAGAGGAATCTGGGGGACAAAGGAAGGGAAGTCCTTCAGCTCTGTAAATGATGCAGGAGTGAGTAGGTTTTTGTCTCTGGGGGTGCAGCTGCTTTTGATGCTGAAGGCCTGCTTGTCTTCTTCAACTGCAGTTGTCTGTTGGTGTTACACATTTTCACCACCACCAGGCAGGCACACACCAGAGACAGGGGTGCATATAACATAAAGAAATGAGCATTAAATAGTCTGCCACAAATCACAGATGAGGCCGATTCAAAGTTTTTGTTCATTTGGTGGTGTTTGTTTGGTTTTTTATTGAGTTTTATTGTTTTAAAATATATGTGTGAGATTTCTTAAGAATATTTGAGCTGGATCTGCTCTTCTAACCTGGAGCTTTTGAAACTCCTGCTTGGTGTTGCAGCTCTTTTGGCAATGAGCTCATCACTTCAAATCTACATCCAAGGGTAACTGTGTCCTCTGTTTAAATTCAGTTCAAACCACATAATTTGAAGAACGAATATACAACAGCAAATATATTTCAAGAAATGCTAATAAAAGGCACAAAACCATCACTGCCACCTAGTATTTGGGGAGAAATATAACCACAAAAAATTGAGTGATGACTGTAAGTGTGGCAGTGGCAGATTAAGTGTAGTGTCTACAAGTACTGATGTGTGAATGAATGAATAAAAATTCTAGCTGCATCTCATGAATAAACTCTGAGGCTGTCTGAACTGCTCAAAAATATTCTTCGCGTGAGTACAAAATCCCCAAATATTACCATTTTCAGTTTATGAATTTTAAATTAACCCTAAAATTAACACTTGTATCACAGGGGGAAAAAAATCCATATTTCAAAGAATCAAAGGAAGAAAACGTGAAGCTGATCTTATTGACTGCTTCATAAAGAAATTGAGAAACTCACTTTACATCACTCTTTGACATCTTTAAATGGTAATTTCATCTTTCAAATGTCTTTTTATTCTGTGTCTTCATCTTCCTTCTTCAAAACTCCCTTTCAAGCTTCTGAAGGTATGGGACTTTTCTTTAGTATCAGGGAAAAGAGTTTGGAGAATTATCAGTTAATATATGGAAGTCAGGCTTCCTCTCTTGAGCTAGAGGCATGTGAGCAGGGAGAAACATTCAAAGTCAACTACAGCAAGATGATTTTAATCTGACAGTTTGGCTGTCTGAAATTCTGTAATTTTACCCATGTGATTCTTTTAGTCTTCTTGTGCTATTCCTTATAAATATGGCATAGCATAATGGGGACTTCTGAGCTGTTCTTCATTTTAAGAAAATTAACTGTTTCTGCCTGCTGACTGTTTAAGGCTGTTTCTCCTAAAATTAATTTCAAAGGGCAATTGTAATCTGCCTTTTCAGTCTAAATAAAGTGTGAAGCTTCTGACAATAGCCCTTTCCCTCCAGAAGGACTGGTATCCAAAACGGCAGCAACCAGCTCGGGGAAACATCTGAGTGCTGAAGCCTACAGTAATTATGCAAAAGGATTTCCATTCTTCCAAATACATGTGTTGAATTTCAGATTATATTCGTTTAAAAAGCTTGTAACCTTCTGCATTAGAACGTGGTTGTTTCCTCATGCTCTACTCTTAAAACCTGCACATAGGAAAGCCAAGAATGGAGTGGAGCAGGTAACCCACCACCCTCTGCACTCCAAAGGTCTGCTCTGGGTATTGTCCCTCCTCACCTGTTCCTTAAGGTTATCCTCCTGCTTCCTTAAGGTTATCCTTCTGCGCTGAATGATGTAGGAAAAAGTGACATTTTTCCTCTGATGTGACAGGGTAAGGGGAGCTGTGAAAATCAGCTCTGAGCTATTTAGTGGTAATGGAGTACTTTGGGTAATTGCAGTACCAGCCACTAGACTGTACCACACCAGCTGTGTGGGAGATGGACTTTGGAAATTTCGAGGCAGGTACTGTTGTCATCTGAAAGCAGAACAGCTGCAATTATGTTGTGACAAGTGATAAGAATTTTCTATTTCAGGAATCATTTGCTTACACTTGGGATGTGTTGATCAAAAGCTCTGGTGTGAATCACAGTCTTCCTTCAGGAATAATTTTTGTCTAGACAGCAGGGTATTATTCCTTGTGCCCCCAGCGAGTACTGCAACTTTACTACCAATTTTGAATGAAAATGAATGGTTCAAGTTATAATTATTGATGCACTGTTCTTCCCAATTTGAATAAACATTATGCTATTGCCTGCCTAGAGTATACCTTAATTGTAGAAACTCTTCATTCTATTAATCTTAATTACCTCTGCTTCAATACTTGAAGGCTGAGGATGGAGTCAAAATAAAAGCCACCAAGAAAACATTTGTTTCTAACTGTCAAATGGCCAGTGGTTTCAATGGAGGTAGACAGCTACCCTGTGGAGGGTATAGAACTGGGGAATAAAGAACTTATGGAGGTTTTAATGGGGTCTTTTCCCCTAGAGTTAGCTAAAATTTTGCCCTGCCTTTTCCCAGTGTTGATGAAATGGGCTGTTCAGATCCTATGTGCTTGGTCAAGACGTGTGTGTGAGAAAGACAAACTATAATTATTTTCTTGGAGTAACTTTTTTTAAAAAATCCTCAATTATTGTTAAGAGCAACAAGTTAATTTAAAGGGAACCTTATTTTGGCTGCCAGCATTTAATAAGAAATGATCCCCCTATCCAAACAGGCATCTCCCTCTACTCTGACTTGATCCATCCCAAATTGTATTTCTGTCAATCAGCACATGTTCTCTCCATTGCCAACATTCCTGTAACCTTGGTGCCAGCATGTCTGTCCTAACTTGTCATGGCTTATGAACACTTTTACCCTTCAGCCTATGCAATACTCACCTGCGAAACAGAAGTGATATGATTGGAGTAAGTTCATCTTTCCATTGGCTTTCATAAGTTGCAAGGAGTCATCTCCTTGTTGCTTTCAAACTTCTCCAGATTAACCCTCTTCCTCCCTGCTCTGCCTGGATCTATAAAGTGGTACAGTGATAAACATTATTAGTATTCAGGACAAGTCACACTATATCCTTGTGTGACAACTTAATTTCAAGACAGGGCTTTGCAGAGTTGTAGTGTAAAGAGTGCCATCATTTATTCCAGTTATATTAAACTGTTTTGTTCAAAATTTTCTTTTTTTTTTTTTTTTTTTTAATCCTCTGCTTTTGGAGAAAAAAAAACAAAACACCTGCTGTTGTAGTTAGCAGTTTCATCTACCAGAAGTAAAAAGCTACTGCATTTCATAGATTATTATGTCTCCTATTTCTGTTAGCATCACATTAACATAGCACTATTGTGCTAAGAAAAAGGTCCTGCATGTGAACGAAGCTTGAAGAGCAATGAGATATGTCATTCCAGCTCAGAATGAGTGTGTATTTTCACGGGTGATAACAAACATAGATTCTGCTCAGTCTGCATCCCAGGATAGTAGCTGCAAAGGAAGAAGCAACTTTGTAAATGCTCTGAAATGGTTTCTGATTCTTTCCAGTGAATTGCACTGGAAATGAAGGCACAGCTTTGTGACTCTGCTGTTCTGAGGACACCCCACAGGAAAGCATGAAGCAAAATTCTAGTAAATTTACCAGGAGATTTTTTTATGGGTTTCATCAGTGGTCATTGGGTCAGCCCCTAAAACTGAGTGTTCTTTTCCTGGGGAAAACAAATTTTTGAACAACACAATATGGCTCTGTCGGCTTTTTGCTTGCATTATTTATTCTGGTTTTAAAGTTTAAGGTAATAAAGTAGTTTGGGGGTTTTCTCTGTATCTGCCCAATCTATTTCATAATGAATTTTAAAATAATTTGGAGTGCTACAATGACAAATACTTTACCCCTTCAGAGAGACCTAGCCTAATGTACTTTTCAGGATTGATAAATAGAGCTTGCACTTTTTGACATCAGCCTATTCCCTTGAGTGAATTTTAAGTTGCATTGTATTCACTATGGGGCCATCTTCTGGTCAGTTTGCTGCTATAAATAAGCACACTATTTATAACTGTATGGAAGAGAAAATGTGCATTAGAAACATTTATGGTATCTACTGGCAGTGCTAATTAAATTATATGGTGAATACGTGCCTCATTGATTTAAGTATGTTGAACACTTCACAATATGATTTTAAATAAATAAACATATGCTTTCTTCTCCCTTGCTAACACTCTTTCTCATTATCCTGTTAAACACCTTAATTTTAATTGACTCCTCTGCAAAGGCAAACAAAAATATCAAAATTCAAAGCTCCATACAGAATCTGTGGCATTCTGGAAACACATATCATCTTCTGTAGTCTTTTCTTTTTTCTTCATCAATCTCTCCTATTGCAAAAAAAAATCCATGGTGTATATAAAGCAAAGAGTGCCAGATCATGTATGCAGACGTTTTATTGAGATTTGCCATTAAATCACTGATTTTTCTCCCCTTATCTACCTAGTTTTTCTTTTAGCTTTCATGAATGGGGAGCTAGTTAACAGAATGAAGCTCTTTCTCTGATGTACTGTACAAAGAATTCACCCTTGGTCTTAAGAGCTGCTTGCAAACTTTTAGAGGTCACAAACATGTCAGTCATAATCCATTACCTGTCTTTATTATCCATGAAAAATATCTAGGTGCAAAGCTATTTTCATTCTTGCAATATATCCTGTTATGTTCAGTCTGATTTCTAGCCTACAACAATTGTTTTCTGTTTGTAAAACCAGCAGTGAACGATCTTGCAAACCTCCGAAGCCAGGCTCTAGATTGAGGTATTCGTATTTGTTGAAGGCATATTTTTTATCCAAGCCTGCACAATAATTACAGCCTATTCTTTACTCCTATGTGTGTTCATCTGTGCAGTTTCAGCAGAATAATCATTTTTTCTGTGTGACAACTGTCTACGGGTTAAGATGCTTATTAACAGCATTCTCCAAAACTTGCACTGGAGTCAAAGCATAAAACACTGGATGGAGTGATTCCTGCCCACTCTGTGCTTTGGGCTCAGCCAACAATAACTGAAAGAAGTTTAAAATTGAGGGTAGTTACAGAGGCAAATGGCCTCAAAGTGATGATGATGATGGTGGGTGATGATGATGATGATTATTATTAACTGTAATTACAAGTGTTAAATCAGTAGTGTTAAATTACAGGTGACACGCCCTGCTCTTGGATCAAGTAAACACTGATAGAGCACAAATAGTAAAGTCCCATCAGTCATTGTTTGGAGAAAGGCATCAAAATAAGATGGATTCCAAACATTCAGCCCTACTCACTGGGGAGGTGCTGCCATTAAAGCCAACAGGGAAATCACTATGGATTGGGGTTTGTATCTTGACTAAAGAATCCTTTAACTACAGACTTGCTGCAGGAGGCAGAAGGTGGCGAAACCCTAAATAGCTGGGAAAGAACCACCTGGATTTGAACTTTCTGATTTTCTGTCCCTCTTACCATCCATTTTCCTTGGCAGTCCTGGAGTGTGTAATCCCGAAGTGTGTAATCTCTTGGCTACTCCTTTTTGTTTTTGTTGTTGGTTTTTTGTTTGGTTGGTTTTGGGGGGTTTTTTTGTAGTTTTTGCAACTTATAGCAATCATTTTGCAGGGATAAAAAAATAAATTATACCATACCTGCTTTCATTTACTCATGGTGTTCTGTAGGTTATGTCTATGAAGTACCAGTGATCACATTATCTGTTAGGATAAATTGGCACAAGAGCTGTGTTCCAAAATAAAGAAGAAAAAACTGCTGTACTTGATAGTGCATTCGTGGAAGAAGACTGTGGAGGTGCAGATTATAATGATCAAGATGATTAGAAAATTAGGGGGATCATGGTTGTTTTTCAGTGTCTGTACAGTTTTGCCAGTTCACAATGTCATTGTTTTTGTACTCCATCTTAATTTTGGATGAGCTTGAGATTTATCACTGAATGCAGTTCTGCATTTGGGATTTCTTTCAGACTCCAAGTCCTTTGTTCTTTCTTGTTGTTTCTTGATTTTTCATTGTTGCTGCTGAATTGTTGTTTCTAGAAAGGTTTTTTACCTGTTGCAAAGGCAGATCTTTTCAAGGAAACTGTTGCCAGCGTAAGCATGAAGTGAGGTTTTGGGCATTTACCGAATAAAATGTGGAGGGGGTTTTTTATCCCACAAAATGGAGGAGAGGACAGATTTGTGTACAGGTAAAACACTTGCAGAATATCTGAGGGATAGAGGAAGTTCTAAAGACATTTGTTACAGAGAGCCTGGAGGCAAATGAGAAGATGAGGAAAGGAAAGAGAATTGAAGCTCTCAAAGCAGTGGCAGTTCCGATAGTTTTAGCTAGCACACATGACAAAAAAAACTTAGTGGTGTGTTTGTGTGCATGCATGCACACACTGAGGTTCTGCAGTGGAGATTTAAGCAAACAGTATTGTACAAAACAGCGAAATAAGTTATTCATTGCCAGATAATACTAAAGAGAGAAGCATCTTTACTTACTAAATGTTGGGGGGGAAAAAAAAGGCAAAAAGAGCCTTTACCTCGTAAAGGAAATTGTAATTCTCTCTTTTCATATACAGCTGCATGTCCCTCCTTGAAAATTTGGGGAGAGCCTGGGAAACTCTCTATGGTGGACAGTTGTACAGGTGCAGTAAGATTTCCCTTTTGGTGTCTTGTGTCAGGCTTGGTGCCAGCACTGTCACTGTTAGCACAAGAGCGGGAAAATCGTTATAAAGCGGGATAGGAGGGACCCAAAATCTTGTAGACTTAATGTCCTCTACGTTGTAGCCACCCATCTCTGAGAAGAAAGTAATGTTGGCAGTGTAAACAATGTCTGCATGGACATAAAAGCAGTAAGGAGGAATGATGCCAACCCATTATTCTGTGGGGTTTTTTGGTCGTTTGGTTTTGGGGTTTTTTTCTGGCTAGAATCACACAATGGTATGAAAGGCATTTAAAAAATATTTATGTTTATGAATTTCATGCTCCTACATCAAGACTGCCCTAAGCTATGACACCTGTAGGTTGCAGCAGGTCCCTCTCAAACACTGTGTTTGAACTGTTCTGTTCCGATAACCAGAGGCTGAGATCCAGGTAAGAGGCCCTTCCATGAACCAGGGGAAAATTCCTGGTTTACACCAATTCATCCCTGATAAATGCAGTTTAGGGACACTTGCTCATAAGTGCTCTGGGGCCATATCTGCTAACAGAAGTAGACAAGTATGGATCATAAAGAAGTCAGATACTCAGCTGAACAAAACCAAAAATTCCGAAAGTGGAAAAAAAAAGTGAGATTACAGTGTTCAATATTTAATTTACAGTCTTTTTTAATAGGATGGTGCTGTCTGTGTCCTTCATACCTTCATGGAAGCCACGAAGATTGAAAATCATAGAAGAAAATTGTTGCAGAATGATTTCCATGCTGATATCTCCATTTTCCTCCAAACCTGGCTGAAAACATATGAGTGAGTGTTGCTATATTTTTCATCTCAATCACAGAAGTGAAATCTTGGGGTCCCCTCTTGTCTCTGACTTCTGACTGACTTGTTGCCCACCGCTGCAGTGCCTGAGCCTTTTTGGCAGCATATTGAGAGATGTCACTGATGCCTGTTACTTGTGTTTCATCCTCTCCTCTCTTCACTGCTTGGCTCGGTTTTATTAGATTTCTGTGTGGTGTACATATGTCCAATTCATTAAGACAGGTTGAAATATGGTTTTCTCTTGGAAGTCTGCAGAAAATGTTGAAGCTTGTGATAGAGTCGAAAGTGTTGATGCTGCAGGGTTGTACTTCACAGCCTTGTAAAGCCCCTCAAGGAAGTCTGTCTCCTGCACAAATGAGATTTACCCTTTGCAAAGAGAGTTCCTCTGTGCTTGAGGAGTAACAATGCCTGTGATCCTCCTCTCACGTTTTACATGCCACCACCACTCCTGGATATCTTTCTACATGAGCCCCTATTTGCATCCATGGCCTAATGAATCTCAAATCTTCATATTGTACCTTGCCAGTGCTTATACGGTGGAGGATGACTGCTCCAGGGTATAATTTCCTCTGCATATGTAAAACAGGTGAGCAGCCTCCAGCCAACCTGAAAATTTACTGCAAAAAGTCTTCAGCAGTGAGAACACTTTCTCCTTCCTAGTGCAGAAGATATTGGAGCCATGATCAGTTACTTCTTGTTTCTAGAAATGACACACCTTTTTTGGTAAAAACTGAAGAAAGTGGTCTTTTTGACGTGTTGCATGTGGGAACAAAAGAAAAAAAAAAAAGAGCATTCTTTCTGGTTTCTTCAGGAAGAGCACTGAGCATTGTTTTCATGTTTTATAGCCTATATAAACTCTATATATAGCCCTAGAATTCCTGCTTACCATATAAAAATTACAGCTATAACATACATGGAAACATTTATTCCCCTGAAACACTGGGGCTGCATGTTTTCCTGCCTATGGGAAAGAACAGTCATTCTCTTCCAGGAGCCCGTTGCCAAAACTTGGATTCCACCTCCAAAATTTAATACATTTTATTTTGCTCACAGACAAATGTGCCAGCATAGAAAGGTCTTGGTGGTTACTACATCCCCTGGGCAGCCTCTCATCTACACCTGAAACCCTGGGACTGCCTGCTAGGGTTAGAGATAGGGTTAGTGTTAGGTTTAGGGCTAGGATTAGGGGTTAGGGTTAGTGTGACATTAGGATTAGGATCAGGGTTAGCATTTGTGTTAGGGTTTGGGGTTTAAGTTTCTCTTTCCTCAGAGAATGTATTTTGGAGCAAGCTTCATAGGTGACCTTGATTCAGCCCTAACCATGTCCATTTAAAAATATTTTTTGTACTGGCCATTTCAGCTTCTTACAGTCTGAGTTTGCTTGCTGTGGAGATTGCTCTGGTTGCACGGATCATTGAACAGAGAACAGATATGCCCTTTGTTGCTCTCCTCTAATAACCAGTAAGGAAGTTGTAACTTATGTTTCCCTGTAATGAGGTTCTCAAGAAATCAAACAAGTGAACATGCAAGCAAAAAAACTTCTCTGTAGCTCATGGGAAGAGATGCTCTCTGAATTTTCTTGCTGACCCATTCTCATTGCAAGTGCTTATGATTTGAGTCCCATGGCATTAAATCATGGAATGGATTCACACTTAAAATTTGCATCTCTGTTGTTTTCACTTGCTTATCACTATGTGTTTACCTTCATCCACTTGAAATCTGCAGACTTCAGTTTTCATGCCTAAGAAAAGAAAACACATCGAAAAGCAAGTTCTCATGCACACCTAAACTTATCAATGTCAAAAACCCCTTATGCTTCTTTTTAAGATCAGAATTGATTCTTTCCTTCAAGATCTTCATATAGCAACGGTGGCTCTGATGATACTATCTTAAACAGCAAATAATACTTAATAGCTCTAATGAAATCTCATCAAGAAACTTATCCCTAAAAGGTATATTCCTTGGTGCGTGCGTGAAAAAATAAGCCTGTTTCAAATCAAACAAATTAGTTGCTACCAATTCCTTTGATGTTACTGTGTTACTGAGAAATATAAAATCCTCAAGATCTGGCACATCATTCTAAGTCTGTGTTTCCCACTCAAAAGAGAAGCACTCCTGTCTTATTTCTCATTTCTTATTATTTCTTATTTCTTATTATTTTTTTATTTTTTTTTTATTATTATTTTTCTTACTGAAAAAGTTTCTGTTTATGGGCATCTTTGTGGTGTTTTGCACTACTGTGTGGGTGACATAAGGCACCACATTGCTCATTCAGATCCCTGGCCTCTCCTCTAACTAATGTCTCTGTGACACTACAGGTATCTGCTGAAAAAACTAACTCAGATATGACAAATAAAACCATATTAAGAGATTGCATGAGAAAGCAGTGATGCAGCCATGAGTAGGCAGCCTGTTTCTACCTCTTGTGTCCCTTCCCTATCCAGCAAACAGGACAGTTCAGCTTTCCACACAAATTTGCAGCAGACTGACGATATTTCTGTAGCTTCAGAGTGAGGTATTTTCAATAGCTTTGGAGGCAGGAGATCTAATATTGAGTTGGAATTGCTCTGGATGGAGAAGTGCAGAATTCACCTGCCAGCACTGAATTTAGGTTGATGGCAGCTTTCACATCTGAGGTCGCTCTCCAAGCTCGCTCTTCTTCAGGGATAGATTACTTGGTCTAGATTAGCCTCAGCAACAGTCTCTAAAAGCACATCAATCTGAGCTATATAGACCACTTCTTATAGCAGCAACCTCAGCCTTTTCCTCATCCTCTGTCACTGTGTTTAATCTGGAATAAGCAGGAGTAATTGAGGCGGAGTGATTGTTCTTGTTACAGAGTGAATCCACTACTCAGGCTTATTTCTGTAGAGGGAAAAGCTTTTGTGTAAGGGCCACCTTGTCTGTGCCATAGAATATAGAGGTATTCAAGCAAACCTCAGCCTTTTGCATAGTCCTGTTGTCTGCCCAGGCAGAGCTGCAGTGATGAGGGGCCACCTTGGGAAGTAGGGTTGCCACTCTGAGCTCCACGTGTCCCTGGATGAACTAGTTCCTTTTCCATACTGCCCCTTGCAGCAGTGAAGCACAAAAAGTAAATGTCATGCTGGCTGTCACTGCAGCTCTTTCATGGCCAGCAAGCCTTGTGACAGCAAGCTGTTAACCGGGATGGCTGGGTACTAGAGGAGAGGGAGCCAGCAAAAGCAGCTTTCCCTTGATGCTGTACCTGGGAGCAGCGTGGGAATGTGCTGTTTGCAAGACAGTGTTCTGGCTTGGAAACAAAGGAGGAAGAAAACTGGGGAGACTGAAGGCTAACTGCTGTAAGAGGGTGAACATTGCAGTCAAAGATTCTCTACAGGGCTTTTGCTTTATGCTGGCTCACAAGCTAAAACAGAGCGGTTTTTCACAGTTCAGAAAGCCAGGACTGTGGTAGAACCCCCAGAGCCCAGACTCACACAGGATTTCAGGAGTACCTGTTGATGCCTGCTCACAGTTTTCTTTCCAGGACAGGGTTGGTTTTGATCTTGTGCTCATTCCACTCCCCTTGCCATGCAAAGGCTTGGTCATTGCTTTACAGCTTCAACTCATGCACAGATGGTTCAAGGGGAAGTGCTCAGTGCCTCGTGTAGAGATGTGGAAAAACACATCCTCCCTCCCCAGCTACTCCCTTCCTTCTCACGGCATCTGAAATCTGGCAGGGATTACACATGGATTATTGTCATGGTTAAACTCCAGCCAGCAACTCAAGCCCGTACACTCAGTTCCTCCTGGAGGAACAGGGGAGAGAATCAGAAGAGTAAAAGTAAGCAAAAGGGCAGGTTGAGATAGAAACAGCGCAATAATTGAAACAAAATTAAAATCGTGAATTTTAAAGAAAAGCAAAGTCGCAAAAAGAGAGTGAAATGAAACTCAAGAAAAACAAGTGATGCAAATGAAAGACAATTTCTCCCCACCAGCTGACCAATGCCCAGCCTGTTCCCGAGCAGCAGCTTTCCCCCCGTTTATAGGCTGAGCATGACGTCATATGGTATGGAATATCTTTTGGCCATTTGGAGTCAGCTGTCCCAATTGTTTCCTCTCCCACAATCTCATGAATCCCCAGCCCGCTCCCTGGTGGGGCAGCATGACAAGATGAAAAGTCCTTGACTTAGTTTAGGCACTGCTCAGCAACAATTAAAACATGTTATGAACATGTCATTGGCATCCAAAATCCAAAACACAGTACTATGCAGTTACTAGGGAGAAAATTAACTCTGTTCCAGCAGAAACCAGGACAGTATCCTTTAAATAACACCAAGAGTAGAGATAGCAAAATCGCAGCACATTTCAATCATAGAAGGCTCAATAACGAGACTTGCTTTTGGATCCATTGTGGCTTTTGCCAGGCTGAACGCTCTGGGGTCAGGGATAAATTGGGCCGGTTTTGCCCTGAAAATATTGTGGCTAATCACATAATGACTGAACCTTCCTAGGAAAAAGCTTGATTTTTCTTTTAAACTTTACTTTTTTTCTCCTCTCTCCCAGCCTGCTGCACATTCTTCACCAATAGTTCAACTGGAAGACAGAACAGACAAAGCAAAACCCAAAAGGGCTAAGCTTTTATGATTCTTTTACTGTAGCAATTAAATTACTGCAGCACTGTATTGAGCCAAATGATGTCAACATTGAGAATGTGGTGTGAACCTTTCTTTTGGGAGTGAAACTAGAAATATAAATCTTGATGAAGGAAGTGTTCAACTCATCATTATCTGTCCATTTTCGCTGAGAAAATGGACAAATATTGTTACATGTTTCATCTCAAGGTCTTCCTAGTTTAAGGGATCCTGGCTTTCCTAACATAAAATGTTCTCTGAAAACAATAAAAAACCCAATAATAAAAAGAAAAAAAAATCTCTAAGCAAACAACAGGCTGTTATGAAAGGACTTTGTTCCATTTAGACGCTATTCTTCACTGCTATTACTTTTTCTATTGAATTTTTTCAAAGCAAGAAAGGATTCCTCACTGCAGCTCTTCCCTTGAAAAAGCAGCAGTCAGACCCTAATCCGAGGTGGAATTTTTGGGTACTAATTCAATATAAATAAAACATGAAGACAAGGAATTCTGGGTTTACCACTTGCCTATCAGTTTTTCCATCAATCAACAAATTCTTGTTTGTGTTCTGAATTATAGCCCACAGGTAGGGAATTGACTTAAGCATGACCTGTGATGCAAAATAAGAGGAATTCAGCTAAAATCATCATGTACCAAATATACCTGCCAGGCTGAGGGCACAGCCTAAACCAATTAGTCTCTGGTTTCTGCAGCTCTGGCACCTATCACACCAGTTTGTATTCTAACAGCTGTGATTGCCCAGAGCTGCAAAACCTAAGGTCTCTTCACGCTTAAACATTCCTCTCTCAAGTCATGCCCTTCTGACATCAGGAGGACTTGGAGTGGAATGCACTAAATCAAAAATATTTGTCCCATATGTGTCTTGTCATTTTCAGGTTTTGGAATTGTCTAAGCATTTACTAGATCTTAATGTTTTGTAAGAAAATCCTGGGTGAGAAGAGGTGTTTTCCAGCCTCTTTGGTTTTTTTTTCATCAGGTTTCATTTCATGGTGTGCTTTTCATCTGGGAAAATTACATTGGTTTAAGTTTATTTTCATTTCTGAGGCAGTTTACAAGAGTGACAGTTTTTGTTTTTGTCTTTCTTCCTTCATCTTAAAATATTTATGTTACAAGCATTGTTGGACATATGCCTTAATTGTATAAATAACAAGACTTCTCCCATAGAGGAAAACAATGCAGAGTTAATGTACTTGCATATTTTCACCCCAGGGCTACATTTGATCCACACTGTTGTGACAACCACACTGGCCTTACCAGCTAAATGAATCTCTTCCTCCTAAAATGCAAAATCCTTGCTAGTCATTTCAAGATATAGCGAATACCAGCCATGATTGTGCAAAAACATCTATTGCTTCCAGATTATTGGTGTGTGATGCGTGGGCGTAACAATCTCAGTCTTTGAGGAGCGTAATGTTGAGGAAGTATTGAGAGCAGAGAATGAAAGAAGAGTGAGCAATAGCCAAGGGCACTCCGTTTCCACCAAGGGACTGGTCAGTGATGAGCTGTGCTTGGGGAGAGGGGGAAAGCAGCACACAGGATCATGGCTGGGGAGAGCAGATGTGCACATGTGATTATCCTGCATCTTTTTTTCCCCCCCTCTCCCATAACAGATATGCTTCCTGTATAGCTCTTTTGGTAAAATATTCGATATAACTTTTGGGGTTCTTTTTATGAAGTCTCTGAAGGCACAGGTAAAGGCTTCAGCCCTTTCCAGTTCACATTTTCCAGCTTAGTTGCAGTGATGACAGGAAAAATCTTTTTGGACAATATTTTTTTGAAGTGCTCTAGTGGTGCTGTTGGGTCAGCAGACACCTGCAGAGCTGGTGCCTGTCTGCCATCACACAGAGATGTTTCTCTGCAACCAGGAGGAGCCTGGAGCACATAAGGCCCTCAGAAGATTTTCAGGCAATCTCACCAGGGTGGTTTCCTCACCGCTGCACGCCTGTTCCTAGTCCAGGGAATGCTCGACATCAGTAGAGACTCGCTGGTGTTCACAGGATTTCTTCAGAAAGCAGGGAAGAAAAACATTCCTTTCAAATGTGCCACTCCTTTAGGTTTGAAACCATGTTCAGCTGCTGTAGCTTTCCCCATCTCCTGCTCATTTGATGTCAGATATTTCACCTGCACTTTCTGATCTGCGGGAAATGCTGTATTAAACTGAGGTTTTGAAGAGCATCCTTCTTCAGATTCCCCTCAAGAGGTGTCATCTCAGCCTGGTTCTCTCTGCACTTTTGAAAGCATGAATGTTCTTAAAAGCCCCACTAATGTGAGGTTCATTGGTGCACTCTATGTTCCTAGTAATTTTTTTATGGTGAATTAGACTTCCTCTGTAATCACTGTGAAACAGGGAAGGAATGAACTGTAACACGGGGAAGGTATTCTGTGCCAGTTTGTATGTCTGGATAGGTTTGCAGATGGTACAGGGTTTAAAAAGATCAAGAACATTGATCTTCATTCTAAGCCCCTGAAAAAAATGAATCTGATTTATGTCTTGTGGAAATCTCCCAAGTCGAATGACATTGAAATAAAGGGAGAACTGCTGCATTTTCTGCAACCTTATTTTGCTGAAAGAAAGCACAGGAAGCAGTTTTGGAGGGTTATTTCTTGGTTGGTTTGCTCTTCTTAGCTTTGTCTTGCATTTACAAAACTGTTGGGACGGATTGGGATGGATTGTTGCCTATAACGTGTTTTATCTTCTCATCTACATTAGAAATTTCATGCAAGGCAAACTCAGATAACAGAAAAGTGATAGCTGATTAGACCTGCTTGTTAGGTGCTGCTTGATTCTAGTAACTGAGAAAAGCTTGGGGCAAATTGCGTTAAGATGTCTTGCCTTTGCATTTAAAATTAATATATTATCCCTACTGGAAATGTTAGCATCCCCCAACAACGCTGGGAAGGGCAGTGTCAGCATTGAAGGTTGTTCTAAACAGAAAGACACTCAAACACCTTTACTCCTTAACCCTGCTGCCTCATTTCTCGAGGATGGTCTTCCATGATTTCTCACTGAAATCGGGTTTATCAGAGGTGCAATTAAATAGATTCTTCTGCACGCAGGCACGGCATTACAGCACGTGTTTGCTTGGTTGCCAAACTTAGGTTTTGCTGCTGGTAGACCATTGCTTCCTGTGCCTGTGCACCTGCACTGCTGCAGGAAAAAGCCTGCACTGTGGCTGTGCAAGGGCCCTCCTCTTTCAGTGCCACTGAACTCCAAGCACCTCACTGGCAACTTTAACACAAGCAAAAAAAAAAAAAATTTAAAAAAAAAATCTGTATTTCAAACCGTAAAAAAGATGCAATCTATCTCAAAGCCAGGAACTGAATGCTTTCTAATTAATGTCCATCTTTCTTGGGTTTAGTTTGGGGCATTATTTTGATATTTAAATGAAATTAAATTTTATTGTTGAGAGGAATCTGGTGGAAAAAACCCCCCTGTCTTAAAATGGCATTGAAGAAAGCAGAGCTGAACATAACAATTTATTTCTGCATAGCTGGGGGGGGGATTAATGTATTTGCCTTGAGCTCTTGCATTAGTATTCCCAGCTACTGAAAAACAAAAATCATAGGGTTTCAGTTTGGTTTGGGTTCTTTTTTTCTTTTGAGCAGTCTGCCTAGCCCTGGGTGATATGCTTACTAGTTAGAATTTAAAAAGCCATTAATTTTTACCTAATTTATTTCTACCCCTGTAGGCTCTTAGTTTCTTGAAGGAAATAAGGAGGGCTCTTAGCAGCCTTTATTTGGATGTATTATATACTTTTTCTTTTTTTTCTGTTCCCCAAGCATGCTGAAGCTGTAGTGGCTGGGCACAGATCCTGACTCTGAACCCAGACTGACTCATTTATTACTACAGACTCATGTAGGTCTCAAAAGCCTTTTCTTTGTTCTGATACATGTACCAGTAATGCAGAGATTTTGGCATTATCACAGGGTGACACCAGGTGAACAAAAGCTTTTTTTTTTCTTCCCAGTAAACCATGTGGCCAAAAAAAAGAGAATCAGGTCTCTTCTGAGCACTTTTTTTTTTCCCCTCTCCATAAAAACAGAAGCATTTGCTCCCTATATTACTTGGGGGATGTTTTATAACAAACTGCTGCTGCTTCCCAATGCCAAAATGTGAGTAACTCAGAGAATGCTGAAGACAAAATATTTCACACACAATACACAAAATCTTGGGCTAGCCCAGTATTTGGACACTCACTTGAGACAAAGTACAGAGGCTCTTATCTAACAGGAAGAAAAGTGCTCATTGTGTCTCCCTGCATGCTTGTGTTTGTCAGTGATACACATAATTCCTACTAGGTTTTTCCTTTCTTTCCTATGCTTTTGGCTAGGAAAACGTGAGTGTCGCTGTTGTACCGGGGACGAAGAGAAACGAAACGGGCAGATTTCAGGAAAAGCGGAATTAATTATTTATTTACAGACCGGTTTATATCCTCTAGGTCGCTTGAATGGCATAAGGTCAGTGGTTCTTTGACCGTCTACCTCTCAGGATGATTGGCTAGATCCTACAACACCCATTTGAAAACAATTCTTCAGTTAACCATAACAATATTGCAAAACATCTGGCAGGTGCAATGATAAAGGGATTATTTACAAAAACTCTCCAGCTGTTTCTCAGCCAGCATCCGTGCGAAAGTCTTCGCTTTCACACGGACGCTGGCAGAGAGCTGGAAAATCTCTCTGCAACCAAGCTTTTAGCATCCACACGTGAGAGCACAGTATTTTTGAAGGCCTGCACAAAGATGATGGTCTGTGTCTGGTGCAGTGATCTGGTACCTGCTGATACCCTCTCGTGATCACAGTGGGTGTGATGGTGGGAGTCCTGCTCCCATCCAGGCATGAGAACCTAAAGAGAAGAGGGCAAGAAAGGGACAGATCTTGCTTAGCACAGATCTTGGCAGGTGGCAGAGAGACAGGCTGAAACACCCACTGCCCGCTCCTCTGGGGAGGATTAAAATTACTCTGGTCACAAATAGTTCAGGTGAACAAGGATGGAGCTGGAGAACTGTTCCAGTTTTGCTGCTTCAGCACAGTGAGGAGGTGTGAAAACAAGGGCACTGCTTACCCCAGCCTGCTCAGCAATGCCAGGAGTTGTAAGACCTGTGTTAGGTTGCTTGTGGGCTGGGTTTGCTGCTGGGAGTGTGCTGGTGTTGCTGGTGATGCAGCTTGGGAAGTACCCTTGGGAAGCACCTCTGCCAGCGGATCCTGCTATAAACTGCATTATCCACGGATTTGCATGAGCATCTGGCATTTGGTTAGAGACTGTCAGCTGCATTTTATTCCTCTCTTGGAAATTGAGAGGCAGTTTTCTAGGAGAAATTTGTGAAAATGAGAGACACAAATTCATAGGGCCAGCTCCCTCCCTTCTTCTCTGCCTAACTCTAGTCTAGCGGCAGTCCCAAGTTGGTTTCCTTTGGAGACACCTTTTTGGGAGTATGCATTACCAGAAGCTCTTGCTTGTACCGGTTTGAACACATGGATTTGATAGCTGTCCGAATCTGGAATGCTCAGGGAGGTGGATATTGGCAAATGCACTGGGTGGTTGATTGCTGCTTGGCAGCCACAGCGTGTTCACACCCTGGAATAGGTGAGGAACGGTTTTCAAAGATAAAAGGGTAAATAAATATAAGACCCTTGTAGGGTCTTACATTTGTGACATCAAGCTCTTGGACATTGGGCATTACTGGTTCTTCTCGTGTCCTAGGAGACAGGTATCATGCAAGAATTGTACATCCTGAAGGATGCTGATCTGCTAAGGAAAGTATTGCCTTTAAATGTAAGGGTTAAAGTGAAAGACATGAGTCCCTAAATTCTTGTAACATAATTAATAAGATAATTGTGGCTGTTTATTTGTATTTTTAAAAGGCAGCAGGTACATTGGATGAATTTTTTTTCAGGATATGATGCATATAAACTGAATACATTTGTGCTCTCTACTAAATCTAATTCACATTATATTTATTTTGCTTTCAATTAACCAAATAATAAAGATGCAAACAAGCTAAACAATTAGAAATACTTATGCATTTATTCTACCTCATTTACCCAGACCTACTCTGGTTCCTTTAGGTGCTGCCTCGAGATTCACCTACCTTCACCAAAAACCCACCAGAAGAACATTTTAGCCAGGCTCTGACCTTGAGCATTATTGTTTAAGTCCATGGAGAAGAAGCCTCTGTTATCAGGAAGGGAAAGGAGCCCATCTGGAGAGTTGTGTGTGTGAGGCAACAAGTGACAATGGCATACACCTGGTGGCCTCTCAGGTAAGCCACTGCTTCACCAAATTAACTCATTGTACTAAATCCAAGCCAAAGAATTACCACTCACTTTCCTTCCTGGACTGCCATGTACAAATAATGCTACAGTTCAGCACATTGCTTTCATCAAAATTCAGTTGTACTTATTTTCTAGAAGCTGAGCTTCCACTTGCTGTCAGATTGACTCTCACTAAATTGTCTCAGCTGCCTCTGAGTAGCCAGCAAGCAAAATGTCTCTCCTACCAAATGAAAGGCTTTGCTTGAGAAACTACTCATTGAGAGCTAGGTCAAAAAATGCTGATGTTTGACACTCTTGCAGCATATTGCCTTTTTCTTTTTTTTTTTCTCTTTGTTATTGTAACTGTTGTAACTGTTCCATTTTCCTGGTAAATGATTAAGCATGTACTTGTTCTAATTTTCAATGCCTGCAGGTGGTAGTGAGCAGAGCTGTCTCCAGCCCTGCTCTGTAAACAATACAGGTATTATTCTTCATGAAAATCACAGTGTAGCTTTCTATGGCACAGAAAGTAGCTCTAGGCACTAAGCTTTGAATTGTGAAATAACTTTATAATTTAAATGTGGGCTCACGCTAACAAAAAAGAAATACCACAGTCAAAGTGGCTACTATGGCACAAATTGTTCATTCTGGCCAACAAGGCGTCTGTAACTTGTATTCTCATGGGCTGACAAATTCAGAGTGCAGGTGGTTAATACCTGAAAAATGTACTTGAAAGAGCAACTCTTTTCCTGCATTTCTACTACGAACCCCTGTTTCTGGCGTTGTAGGGGATGGCCTTTTGTTGCTGAGTAGGTTCTGCTCACCAGCCTTCATCCAAACAAAAAGGCTTCACAGCTGTGTACACTTCAGGATTGCACTGCTGTACTTTGCATTGGGAACGAAGGAGTAAAATTTATTTGAACCTGGGACTACCTTTCAAATGCTTTATAGGCTTGCATGGTTGGTTATAATTAAATTGTCTCATCATTTCAGTAATTAAATATAGTGTTGGTAAAAATAACTTAATCCAAGAAGTGTTTGTTGTCTTCACAAATGGTTTTGAAAACTGCAGCTCCAGAGTTGGCACAACAGCCTTTCAGCAGTTAAAGATGAGTATAAAACACACCCCCTAGCCCATGAATGCAACTGAACAGGGGTAGTTTGCTGGGCAACAAGCAGATGAGATAAGTGTAATCTTGCCTGTAACAGCCCTTCTGTATTTTCTAGCAAGCGACTGATAAGTGCTTAAAGGTGAGATTTGTTTTGGTGAGATGGGTGATATTATAATTTTGTCTGTAGATAAGTAACAGTAAGAAAGGAAATTCAGCAGCTACATGCATCAATTCTGTCCAAACTGAGATGTGTGTGGTCAGAATTCTCTTTTTGTTCACGTACTTCTGATCAAGGCTTGTAACCACAGTGTCACTATCACACAGGAGTGGACGCTTGAGTGACAGGACAGTGTAGAGACCCAGTGCTGCTGCTTTGTGCTCACAAGATGGGCTATCCCGTGGTTGTTCATCTGGCAGTACACATGGATATTCATTCTTCAAGGCTAAGGCATTTCTGCTCCAGAACTCTGAAGTGTGTTTCTTTATAAAAATTATGCCTATTCTATGAAAAAAACAAAGCAACAGTGCTTAAGTCAATGATAACCATCCTTTCTCTACAAAAAATATTAGGCATCACTAGAGAAATCCTCCTGTTGTAAAAACATTAAAATATTAATCTCTTTTTTACCTTTCAAAGGACTGTGGGAGGGAGAAAAATGAAAAACAAAACTTCAAAAATCCTGTGCTAACAACTTGTTAATTGAATGGGATCTTGTCTTTGTATTTAGTGCAGTCACTTTAGACTCTCAGCCCTTGCTTCAGTTAATGTTCATTAATCCATACACTAATTACTGAATCTGACAGTGGAGATGTATAAATAGTGAATGCAAAGTGTGGACACATGAAAGTAGAGTTATCAGAGGTGTATTTTCAGGTGAGTAATAACTGATTATGAGATTAATAGTTTTAGCTTTCCATAAGGTGCCAAAAATGGGGCAGAAGTGATTCTTATCACAGGGTGTTAGAGACAAACTGGTGTAGAGTAAATTTCCCCTTTCAAGAGGAATGTGCTCTGACATTGAGACAATGGATAAGCAAATTATTAGAGGCAAACAATGCAAATTCATTGACATATTTGCAATTCATTGCAAATTCAGCAGTATCTTTAGAGCACAAAGTTATCTCTACACCTCTTTGACATTGTTAAGTATCTCTAATGACAAACATAAAGAAAAGTCTCTTAAGTCAATTTTTTGTGCCTTAATGCAGGCCAGTGCAATGCATTTTCTACCCAGTTAATTACTTTTTTCTGCTACCTATATACATAGTATAATTGTTACAAATAGACAGCAGAGATTTTTCTTGTGGTAGCTGGTCTGAGCGTCCCACCTTGATATACTTTGTTCCTTTATTCAGTTAGAAAAAAGAGATGGAAATTAAAAAGGGTACATTTTGATCATTTGCACACTGCACACTCACTCTACAGGAACACTGCTTCCCCGATCCAGGGCTGGTAGCAGAAAAGAGCTCACACGTCCTTTCCGTTGCTTCAGCATCTTTATGACAGAAATAAGATTCTAAACCCTACTTTCTATTTTAAAAGCCATAACATATCCAATAACTAATGCAAGTCAGGTATATTTTGTGATCAAGAAAGTAAGAAATGTCCTATATCCAAAAGGATAAGAATTGTGAGGAAGTCAAAGTTTGTAAATTCCCCTTCTCACTAAACTGCTCGCTTGGGATGGGATAAAGTGTTAAATTTCTCTAGGAGTGAATACGACTTTCCCCCGTTAATCCCAAAATGCATAAAAAGCTTAAATCCTTTTGGCTTGGGGGAAGGGTCGGAGAGGCTTGACACTATTAGAAAATTGTGAGCAACATAAAATGAGGTTAGAACAGAAATTCTGAAAGCACTGTGAAACCCAAGCAAGGCATATAATTCATCTAATAAGTCTGAATAGTTCTTTTTTTCTAAAATATGAGGGTGTTTTCCTTTTCAGTGCCCTCTAGTTACCTGGAACGGCAATACCTCACTCCTATCCACAGCCCAGCAGGCAGCTCCCAAAATGCAGCCTGTTCTGAGATGTGTTGCAGTCACTCCTTTGAGAAATTAAATGTTACTTAAGAAACTCTAAGTGAAGGTAAGGGCTTTCAGCAGGCTTCAGGAACCTTTTGAATATCTTTATTTGACAGAACAGCCGACTACACAGAAAACATGATCAAGCTTACAAGGTGCAGGAATGAGGATTAGAAATGACAAGAGGGATTAGCCCACTGAGACAACAGATGAAAGTCACTACTTGTAACATGGGACTTCAAGTAATGATTTTTCAAAATCTACTGCTACTAATGGACTGTTGATGTATGGCTTCTAAAAGTCCTGGCAGTTCAGCAGAGGTATTGACAATGCTTGGTTTGCATTGAAGTCATTACGCTCAATTTCACTTTTTCCCCCCCTTATCTGTTTCTTGTTTCCTTTTTTTTTCCTTTTTGCATTATCAAGTGGCAGTTTATTGAGCTCTTTCTTTTCCTTAGACACTCACTAGACTTAGGAATACTGACAGAAGAAAGAGCCATGAAGATTCACATTGTGAGCCATCTCCAGCTGCTGCACCTTTAGGGTGATGAGTGGATGGTAACTTGCCCCTACGTAGCTTTGGCTGGCAGCACCATTTGGCTTTGTGCTGCACTTTGCTGGACAATATCAGAACTCACTGCCTTTTTCTTCAAGGCCAAAACATGCCAAACAGATGACAATGTTAGTGCTTCTGAAGCCAACATAGGAAAATAGTGGTAAATATCCTGTTCTGTGTAGGCTCGGCGTCATTTCTTATCAGTCACAGGCACTCGTTGCTGTATTTAAATACAGTATATATGGTGTAGCTATACAGCCAGACTCCTTGCTTTGTTCCATTGTTGAGGATAGACACCAGTTACACTCCAGTTCTTATCAGACAGGTATCAGCTGGGTCAGGACTGGGTTCCTGTGGCGTGGCCCTTGAACAACTGTACTGACCCACAGCAGGCACCTCAATCACGGAAGCACAGGCGCTTGTGCCTCCCTGGAATGACAATATTTATGGCTAAATATCTGTGTGAAGGCTCTGTTTGCCCTGTAAGTCCTTGGGCCGGTGGCTCACACCCCTCTGTGAGTGTAACACTGTCTCACTTGCAAGAGAGGCACTGAAGATGAAAGAGAACCTTTATAGAGCTGAGCGTGGCCCGTTCCCCATGATGAGGAGTCTGCAGTGAAATAAAAGCCTGTCTCTGTACAAACCACTCGTGCACCTACGTCGCCGTGGTAGCCCCCAGTGTACATTTTTAATATTAACACAGCATTTTTAAAGGTCTGCTCTCTATGAAGCAACCTTTCTTTATCCCAGACATGCTATTTTTTTTTTTTTTTCTGGATGTCAATCTCTCATTCCCCAGAGTGCAAGCTCTTCAACGCAGCAATGCATATGTTACAGTAGCTGAAATCTTCTGACCTCTGAAAGGCCCGTGTGAGCAATATAATACCATGAACCTGCCGTGATATTTTCATTATTTGGATAAAAATCCCACTGGTCCAGGGAGAGTTATGCTTCAATAAGAACGAGAGAAGTTCCCGTCAGCTCCCAGCAGCACGCAGTACATCTGAGGGAGGAGTAAAGGCACAGTCAGTGTCTGTGCTAATTCTGTAACTTTTTGTAAACAACACAACACCTCCCAGGCTGCAGCTGGACTCACCTCTCCTTCTTCTAGACCAGCATTAAAAGGGAACGCATTAATAGGAAAGCTGGGAGGAAAAAAACAAAAAAAAAACAAAAAAAAAAAACCAAAAAAAACCCACAAAAAACAAACAAACAAACAAAAAAAAACGTAAGGGGAGGGGAGTAAAGGGATTGATCAGATGGGAGGCAACTTCATGGATCACATCATGGCAAAACTGAGCCTTCCCAAGATTAGCAGCTGGTGCCTGGGGTCAGATGTAGCCCTACTGCTCATCACACCTACCTGCTTTCTGGAAGGTGTGTATTGGATATCTTCAAAGATAGGAGGAAAAGTAGATTCCTGGACCAGCCAGCTCCTCCATTTTCTGTGGCCCATAACATGCCAAGACTCACTCAATTGACTGAGCCTAGAATTTCCAGAGTCACTCAGGTGTCATTTTACCACAGCATCTGTGCCAAAAGTACATCAGGTTTTTGGTAAGCCAGTACTTACCTTCTATTCCTAAAGTATTCTCTGAAATGGATAATTCAGGAGACAGCTGTATTGCTTGATATAAAAGTAGCAATGTAAATGTCTTTTGAATGATGTCCTTGTGGTTTTAGTAATAAAGAAACTGGCCTAAGAGAGAGGATGGAAAAGAAGGAATGCTGCAGAAGTTTATATGCAGACCTCTAGGTTTCATTAGTAGCATAAATTTAATGCAAAACTTGTCAACCATCCTGAAAATTCACCAGCTGTGTAGGAGCAGTTTCACTGAAACCTAAGCTGTAGGTGCAGTTTTGATTTGAGGTTTTATTTCAGTTATGCACACTTCAGACAGATAAAAACTCACCCATGTCAAACAAACATGAACAGGCTATGACAACAAGAGCCTGCATTTTTTAGAAATAGAGCCAGTTTTCTTTCAGCTATACTTTGAACCTCTCAGTATAAATGCAGAAGAGTGGTGAAAACATCCTAACAAACCTGGCTCACAAGAACAGGGTTTAACACCCTCGACACTGTTTTTAAAAGGTGTTCATCTCAAGTTGCATGGCTTAGGGAGGAAAATGTAATGATATGTGGAAAAAATAATTTAGAAAAAGCTTTTGTTAGTGCTCTGTGTAACGTGCATTTCTTTGTTTTCTGTTTGTTCTTGGCTGTTAAGACAAATGAGTAGTTAAATCACTCTCTGGGTCAAGTCATCTGGTGAAAGCTATTCTTCTAGGAGAAAACTGCATGTGTTAGCTTGGTCAGTTCAAGACACCAGAGAAACAATCAAGAAAAGGGTATAAAGAGCCTGTCCTGGTGTGTGATGAGTGAAGGCTAACAAGGAGGGGCAGGCTGGAATGCAGGGAGCGAGCTGAATTTGTGTCTATGTATATCAGGATACCTAATGGATGATGGATGATGACAGCTGATAAGTGCAGCATATAGGTGGATTTGTTGGGGGTTTATGATTTACTTTTTCTTTTAACCCTTTGTCTGTAATACATAGAATGACACAGAGCTTTCTGAAAGCTAATGAGGGTTCCATTTCCTACCCCTATTGCCCCTTGAAAGAACACAAAGGCAAGGGCTTGTGACAAGGTCAGCTCTGTAGGGGCAATCCCAGCAAGTCACCACGGAATAGGAAGGCAAAATCGCAGTCCTGGGGGAAAGGAAAGAGGTGATCATGGCAAGAGAGGTGTGGGTTTATACATGGAGGCACTAATAGGAGGCAGGCAAAGAATTTAACCCTAAATTATGGCACTTGGGTTTTCTTTTAAAATCACAGTGAGCTGCAGTTTTACCCTGAATTCAAAGACTATGAAAGCAAGCCTATAATAATAATTAGTTTGACTCAAAGCATGGTAATTTATGTGAAGTGAGCATAAAATTTCGACAGTGAATCACATTTATGATTCAGTAGGAGAGGATGGTTCATTAAGTCAGGGCAACCCCATACACAAGCTGATAGGGCCCAAAATATTCCTTTTGAAGAGGATATCTCATTCTTTTCCTTGGCACAACAGTGCCTGTTTGTCGAAGAGCAAAAGTTGGTCTCAAGGAGGGGAACATCTCCACCTGATACTTCAGCCCTTAGAGGCTACTGGTTCTCAACTTATAATTAACACTTCTCTGGTGTATAAAACACAGCAACACAAGTGTGGGGTCAAGCATTCAGCTTCTAGCAGCTCATCTTATTATCACCCTCGTGGAACATCTTAAGCCATGTAAAAAAAAGCGAGAAGGCCACATGGCCTGTGGCAGAGTGCTGTGCTGCAGATGGACTTCACAGCCCCTGGACTCGTGCTGGCAGAAACAAAGCAGCATGAAATTCCCTTAACCTCTTCTCCTCTGGAACTCAAGGGATGAATGGGCTGAAACAGCTCTCACAAGTTTGGTAAGACTAATTCTTACATAAATAGGCCTCTAAGCCAAATGTTTCACATTTGGGTGTCTGATTCATTGAGTGTGATTCTTCACTGAAAGCTGTGTCCGTATCAGAACAAACACCATCAAAACAGCAGACAACATTTACAATTAAAATTCAAATGTCTCACATTCAAACTCTCTTTAATGTCAAGATTTTTTTTTAAATCATGTGATCAGCTGCAACTTTAGTTATTATCGGCTGAGGACTACTATAAAAATCCTCTTATTCTTTCTTCAGCATCCTTGTTTTGAATCAGCTGCAAGGACACAAAAAACTGAAGAACAAAACATGAATAGAAATTTAATGTCCTCAACTAGGGAACATGCAGTACAAAACTGAAGCAAGAACAAAGAAGAGAATAAATATTGGAAGGCGAATTATTTTCTGCACCTCAATAATGCAAAAATACACACAAATATATATACATATATAAATATAGAGTCTTTTTGGACTAAATGCAAATATACGTCAAGACAAATTTTCCTTATCTACTAAAAAGCATGTGTTTAAATGAAAGGTATGTTAGATTGTTTCTACACCATTTCTCCTGTAAAGTATCTTGGATTTTACTTGACCAATTTAGATCCTTCCTGACTTCCACTGCTTTCCAGCAGATGAGGTTCTGACATGTATAATTCTCTATTAATTCCTCAAAGAAATTAGTCTCTTTTTAAAGTAAAATGCAATAGAACTAATCAAGAAAATGTGTGAAAGCAACCAAATTTATTTAGACAAAATGTGTCAGCAGAAGGACAGAGTCTCATCTGTGGCTAGAAACACAGCTGATTTTTTTGTTGTTGTGTGCTTGAACTTAGAAAAATGTTACAGTGGAAAAGAATGTCCTAGTCTGAAATCAAAAGTAATTAGGAAAATTGCAGGTTTTGCCCTCACATCTGATAAAGTACTGCATTTAAGTACTTGAAACACCAGGAAGAGTAAAAAATTAACAATTTCAGGACTTCAGGATTAATGCTATCATTTTATCATTTCTCTTCAGACAGAATATCATGGTTGTCATCTTAGTGGGCCTCAAAGTTTCTATTTGAACAGAACTGGAATCCGATTCTCTTCTCTCCTGGTAATGGGCTCTGGCTGACAATCTCTTATAAAAATGATTGGCTGAGTTTTCAGAATAAGGCTCTTGCCAACTTGTCTGGTCTAATTAGCCCTCTCTGAAAGCCTAATCAAGAAAAGGCATGTGCCTTTTAGTGTGTTGAACCGGTTGATTTAAATCCTTTTAAGGAGGGCACAGTCATCTTCACCTCTGCTATATGGTAAATCCATACATTTTCCTCAGTGGAAGCAAAACTTTTCAGTGGGCAGCCAAGTTAACAGCCCTCTATTCCAATGACCTGTGTTGGATGAGTGTGTTTGTCTCAGGGCATGGGGTGATGTGACACAGCCAGCAAGTCTCACATAACCCACTGCCAAGTCCTAGAACAAGGACTGCTCTCATTTTAACAAGGAGACAGTGGGATAAGGAGAGCCACAAGTACTCTTCACTTGATCCCTCTGTCTCCAGGTAAGTTCCACAAGGCACTCCTTGCCATTAGGATTTTATGGAGGTGGCTAAGATGCACTTGTGTTAGCAAGAGCAAGCTGCCCTTTTGCAGTGAAGCTAAAAGCACTGCTGTGTCTCTCTGCTGAGGGAGGATTGCATACAGCTGAGCTTTACCCTTCAGATCTGGTCGCTCACATCCAAAAGCAGATGGCTGCTTCTGCTCTCCCAGTAAAATGAGGCTGTCTCCTTGACAGGGCATGCACAAACCTATTGCTACACTCCCAAAGGGAAGGAGGAAGAGGAGCAGTACAACACTCACGCTGCTGCACCAGTTCTGCTAAATGAGGGGACAAAGTCAAAGTGTCAACTTTGCATCTTGCTTATTCTGGGGTAGTGACCCCAACCCAGTGAGTACTTCAAGTCTCTTTGCATGAAGGAACTTGCCAGACCCTGGGGAAGGAGAGCTGTGAGAGTCTGACCTCCCTTTGCACGTCTGAGCTCTCTCTCCCAGTGTTACCCAGTGTTACTCAGTGTTAGCCCCTCAGTTCACAAGTTCCCCACCTCGGGAGGATTTCTGTGTCTGTCTCTGCCTACTGATCTCAAGTTAAAACTCAGAGGGACAGACACCCAGGAAAGGTAGGTCTGATAGCTTGGTTGCAACTTAGCAAACTGCCAAGTTTGCCTACCATAGGAGCCGGACAGAGTCATTTAACTGGTTAAAGACCCCAGTCTCAAGGTGTTCTTTCTCTTCAAGAGCATCTGAATCTCTCTGAGAACAGTCTGAATTTCACCAGCAGTAAAGAAAAGAGTTGCCACGGATGTGAGTTGGTTCTTGTTTCTTCTGTTTCTCAGCTTCTTCACTAACCTTCCTTGAAGCGCTAGCACAACACTTGTGTTCCTTGCCTTTCGGTTCCTCACCCTGACTTTTCCTGATGTTCCCTCAGCTCCTTCCAGCGCTGGCATGCTTGGAAAGATCTTCCAGCCCTGACTGTGCACTGGCTGATTCAGCCACCACAGCTAGCAAGCTTCCTACTTGTAGCTGCTTCCACTTACTGGAGCCTCCTGTGAGCCAGAGTTGTCCTGGAGATTAGCAAAGTGACAGGTTTTGTCTTCTCTTGGCCAGGAACCTTCTCTCTCTGCTGAATGCCAGTACTGGTGATGCCCAGCATGGAAGGGTGGGTTTGTACCTTGAGTGTACTGACATGTGCTATGGCTTTTGTGCCCCAGGGAATTTGGGAGACAATTTCTACCAGCGCTGCCGTGTTTAATTCACGTGGGGATAGAAGCCAGCCATATGCTGTCCACAAAAGTTCTTCCCCAAGAGCCAGCTAGCGCTGATGCCAAATGCAAATCTGATGCTTCAAAGCAAAGACTGGGAAAGGATGGATCTTTTTTTGCCTGGTTTTGTGACAAAATTGTGTATATCCACCAAGTGAACTGAATTTTGCTCTACCAACACACATCACACTTTTCTCTGGAGCCTTTAGCCAGCCCCAGTGTTGATTCAGGGCTGTGAAAGTCAAGGCATTCTGATTCTAAGGCCAAAGATTTATTCCCAGTAATACTATACTGAGCCATTGTTTTTTCAGTATTTTTGGCTTTTTCTCCTGAGGTCTCTGTAAAGTGGTACAGGAAGGGATATGAGCTGTTTCTGCTGCTGATGCCAAGTAAAGCACTGAATAAATGTCAAAATATTTGCATCCCAAATAAGCTGCCCATTCTTATTTTTCCTGTAGAGCATAATCATCTTTATTCCAGACAGGTTCTCTCACTCCATCAAGATCAACCTGGCCTAATTTATATGTAAACTTAAGTTTGCCTAGCTAGATGCTAATATATTTTTTATTTTAAAACCAAATTGGAAAATCTTTGAACATCCAGGAGGAGTGAATGTTGCAGAATATGGTTCTCCTCTTCTCCTGAGCACACTTCCTTGGTCCTGTACAAAGTAGGCTGAGTTTTGCCAATCTGGTCTTCTCTGAGAATTTACAGCCACACAGGGAAACAATCACAGGAGTTATAGGCAAAACAAGCTGTTGTTTTTAGCAAGAAATTGCCAGTGTGCTTTAATCCCCAAAGAATGTTGCTTTTCTCCCTAGATACGATCAACTCACTCTTGTAATTGTTAAATGCAAGCATGGCTGTTATTGTGCTCTGAATGATTTCTGTATTTTCATTATTTTGCTGCTATTACTAATGCAGATTCACTTGTTCCTGTGGAATTGCTCTTGGCTTCTATGCAAATACCTGTCATCTTTATGTCTCAATCAATCTCATTAGAAAGGGAAGGTAAAAAAATAAAATGAAAATGTGCTTTTTTTTTTTTTT
>VZTE01005753.1:1115111-1286065 GCA_013397775.1 Eulacestoma nigropectus
GGGGGCGGGGGGGATCATTTGATTGTCTTTATCTGTTTTCTTCTGCTGCTCTATCCTTTTAGATGTGGGGTGCCTAGAAAGACATGCAGAATTCAATCTATGGGAACACCACGGGTTTATAAAGTGGCATTACGATGGTTTTGCTCTTGTTTTTCATCCTTCATTAATGATTCTTGCCATTCTGTTTTTCTTGCTCACTGCTCCTGATCCATGAACTGTCAATAATGACTCCAAGATCTTTCCTGAACACTGGGGGGTAATTTAGAGTACATTAATAAATATATTTAGACTATTTTTCCCTCAAATGCTATACTTTAAATTTCACCTGACATTGATTGATTGTCCCATCATTCAGCATTGTGAGATCATTCTGCTGCTTCTCGTAATCAGTTTTCATTTTTAGTGCCCTGAATAATTTTGAATCATAAAGAAACTCTGTCACCTCACTATTTATTCCTTTCCTGAGCTTTAAATGCATTGGGGACGATTCATATGGGCTCACGGTTTAACTTCCCTACATTATGAAAATTACTATTTATTTTTTATCCTCTACATTCTTCCTTTTAATAAGTCATTTATCCTGGCAAAGACCTTCCTTGTAGTTCCATACAGCTTAATTTTTTTAAAAACCTTTCATGAGAAAACTTGTCAAAACCTCATTGGAAATCCAAGTATGGAAAATCAATTGAAATGGCCTCATCCCCATTTATCATCTCTTTCAGAGAGCCTGAATAGCCTCGTGGGACGTGGCTTTGTGTCCTGGCTTTCCTATGTTGTATTTATTTGTCTGTGTGCTGCTTCTTTCTTTATCACAATTTTTATATAATTCACTTAGTATAAAAAGTCAGATTTGCTGGTCTAGCTTTCCAATGATCTGTTAAGGAAATACTCAGGATTCTGTATGTACGGAGCCTGCTTAAGCTAGGAGTACTTCCATGTGTGATTTCTTTCAGGACTCTTACTGAAATACTATTAACTTCCTCTTTTCTGATCTAAAACATTGCTTGTTTACATTTTGGGTTGAGGCAGTTGCTCTGGCTTTTCTCCTGCAGAGAAGCTATATGTCATCTCTCAATCATTTCCTAACAGGCACTGACTGCATTGATTTCACTCCTCTAACAAAGCACAATCCTTTTGACTAATTGTTGCTTCTGGAAACTCTTTGGCAGACACGCTTCTATTGACACATCATTTTGGAAGAAAATCTTTGCTTTTTGTTAATTGATCCTTGACATCTCTTTTGCCTGTCCATACTATGATTTTCAGATTTGACTCCCTAACATGCCCTATACCATTTTCTTCAGCTGAGTATAGCTTCCAGTTCTTGATTTGTTGAGTTTGCTGGAAGCTTGAAACTAGATTCCAATGCGATTTGTTATCCTCCTTCCCTTCCTTCATAAGAAAAAATGAAATGGTTAACAGTATTGACATGTGAATTATCTCTGCAAGACACTCAAATCAATCCTGTGCTGAGGGATTTCACATCCCCCACCGCTCTATGGAGACTTGATGAAACATGAGGATAAATGAAGACACGGCAGCGTGGGCTTCAGTCTGTTGCTAATGCGCTGCTGGCTGAAGCCAGTGCTGCTGTACCTTCGGTGCTGGCACTGCTGGAGATGTGTAGATTAAAGCTCAGCAGCTCTGCTGCCTCCTCCCCTGCCTGCAGTGTAGGCATTACTCAAGCATTGCCTACAACAGTGCTTCTTGCCACCCCAGCTCTCAAGAGACACGTCACCTTAGAGGGACACTGACTCCAAACCCAGACACTGTATTCAAAGTCCACTTTGTGTGCGTGGTTTCTACCAAATATCTGAGTATGTCCTGGAATCAGTGTCATGAAAGAAGCTCCATGAAGGCATTTGTTATTAATGTGCCCCGTTTCTTTTGCTAGGAATATGCCCAGTGCTGCTACTGACATCAGTAAAATATCTTGCAAAGAAAATGCCTCTTTAAAAGGAGGCTCCACATGCTGGCTCAGCATCTCAGAAACACCGAGGGGGAAAGCTGTAGGTACACACTCTCTGAAAGTACAGATCTCTTGCTCCTCAGTTTTGAGAAGGGGAGACTTTACTAATAATCTTGGTCAGAGCATGCAAGGGCAACGACAGGTGGTAGAAGTAAGAGAATGTTTCTATAGGAAAAGGTTTTACTGGCAGCAATCAGATTTGAATTTTCCCCCTCACCCAGTTGACGGAAAAAAATAACCCCAAACCAAAGAGAAACTCAGAAAAACCTCTTCCCCAAACCAGGCTTCATCAAGAAAATATTTAAGGATACATTAAATATCAAGCTTCTCTGATTGAGACACTCTCTTTGCATGTATTTAAGGTTTGCTTCATCTCCTGAAAGACCTAGCAACTGCTTTTTAGATAGAATATTCTGCTCAGTGCCATAACATCTTTGTGATGAGGTACCCTGCTGCCTGCCAAGTCAGCAAACCTGGACCTTGCAGCGTTTAAGCTTCAGTTTCATATCCTAAATACAGGCACTATATCCACACAGCTAAATTTGCCTCAGTTCAGAAGACACAGGAGTTGCTAAGTTCAGGAAGAAACATCCAGTATGTTATTCATGCAAACTGAACTTTGTGAAAAAGCCTTTCCATGAAGACATCTAGTTCAAGAATCTTGCAATGTTGAACAAGGTATTTAAGCAACAACATTGCAAAATTTTAAGACTGTAATGTCTGACTGAATTAGGAGTCTCTGCTAAAGAAATTATATATAACTGCCAGGATGCTAATAAATGCAATATTTCAGTTTTCAAGATCATATTCTGTGAAAATACTCATACTTAGGGACTCTAAATTTGGAGTTTTCCAAAGCTTTTTAGGAGTTTGTCTTGTACTTTCTGTTTGACACTAAGATCAGTTGCTTTTACAATGATCAAACAATCCTCACTGAGTATGGTTTCTGTAGTCTTGGGCTTGCACCAGCATTGGTATCTTTCCATTTCATAGTAATGACATTTGTTGGCTACATGTCATTCTTTATCAGTTCTTCCTATTCACTTCAGCTCCACTTTTGCATGTGAAATACTATTAGGGTTGGAAGAAATCTCTAATAGCTCATTTAATCCCCTTTTAACCCTAATAAAAGTAACTTCCCTACTGCAGACCATCTTTAATCCATGGATATCCCAGTCTAGGATATTACTAGGATATTACTAATTTGCATGATAACTTATTCTTAATGCTATGTGTTGCTGTCTTTATTTCACTGTATTTCTTCACAATTTTGATGACAAAGTGGATATGGGCGCTTGTGCATCTGGTCATACATTTTTTCCTGAGCAAGCAGGGTGTAATTTAATATTTTCCATAGTGTTTTAGGCACCTCATTTTTTTTTTGGCACATCAGATAGCTCTAGTCTAGTCTAGTCTTTGCACTGGAACACTGATTTCTGTTTGCTGTTGGCCTTAACTTTTATTCCTTATCCTACTTGCACCCTCAAAATTTGGTCCACCTATTCACAAAATGCATTCATTTCTCATAGTTTGAAGATTTCCAGGGCAAACCTTGAGTATGGAGTAAGAAAGAGGGGATTATTCTTACTTTAAATATTCTTTTAAAATATCTTTTCTTTAAACTCCATTTCTGCTGGTCTCTTACATATTTATACACAATAATCAAATATGTTTTTGAAATGTAAAATATTTTCCCATAACTTTGAAATTATTTCCTTTTCCATTAAGCTATCTGGAACAGCTGCCACTTGTCTTTTACTCAGTCAGGGTCTTTCTCACGTCTGAAAGGCAGAACTTTGATACACTTCTTTTGCTACATCTAAAGTAGCTCTCTGTCCATGCACCAGTAGATAAAGTAGAATATAAATGTTGAGATCTGTGATGCAAATGTCAGAGAAAAGTTTGCACTAAAAGCTAGTAGGGAAGGTACTGGAGCTCTAGAAAGTTTCCAGTAATTTGTAGTAACAATCTAACTTTGTAGGTAATTAGGCAATTACCCTGTCAGCTTGACACAACGTGCCTTAGTGACCACCCTTACGGCCAGCCCCGGTGGTTGGCGGCCGGCCCTTCTCTCCGCACGGGAGGAGCTGGTGGAGCTGTTCGCGGTGCAGGAGGGTTGGCGAGGTCGGCGAAAGGGCTCGCCCAGCCCACCGATGGTAAAGGCGCAGGAGGAGACGAAGAGATCAGGAGGGGCTCTTTGCAGGGTGAACAGGACGGGTTTATTGGGGTGCAACAGTCAAGGAGCCCAGGAACAGGGGAGCAAAGAGTCAAGAGCAGGGGTTTGACATGGGGTTTTATACCCCTACAAAATGGGAGGCGTAAACTGCAGAGGACCAATCAATACGGGGCAAAGGGGTTGTACATAGGCGGGGAAGCATACCATGAACCAATGAGGTACAGGGTAGGCAGGGAAGGATAACTGGGAGTCAGTGGGATATTGAAGGACCAGGAGCTTTCTAGAACATAACCATAAACAAAGGAAGAAAGGAGAAGAGAGTGGGAGCCAATGGTCGGGGACAGATCTGCATATTCAGGCAAGGGCTTCTGGGCTCTCACCATAATCTTGAGAGTCCTGACATTCAACTGTGTCCCACCACTGAAGCTGCTGGGGTCTGTGCCTTGCCAGGTGTTGGCACACTGAACACACCACAACATCAGCTCAATATGAATCAGTTTTAGCAATTTGCGTGTTGACCCTTACCCATAAAAGACATAATACAAATAATGATCTAAAGGCCTGTGTTAAGATGACAATGTTTTGATTACTGCACCCTTTTCCACAAAGTTAACAGGAACTTTTATGAATCTGGAGTTCTCCACAAGTAACTCAATCATAATACAAATAACTGTATGATTCAATCCCACTCAGGGAGAGAAAAACAGACAGGTTATGCTTGGACTTTTTCCTCCACTGGGAATACAGAGCAGGTTGGTTGCACTTCTCTTTTTCTAAAATAAGCCCAAATTTCTGTGTAATGCAGAATTGAATTCAGAGCATTCACATTCAACAGAACAAGCACTGTGTGTCTCAGAAAGCTGTAAATCCTGGTGCTGGGCTGAAACACAGCCCAGGGGAATGCAGCCTCAGCTGGCAGTGCCTCTTCAGGCTGACAGTTCCTCTTCTCAGAGAGGAGCAAGCACCTTCCTGTGTTTCTCCTCTGGTTGTAGACTGGGGTTAGTTAGTATGCTGCAGCTGTGCAGATTTTCATTTCTGATAAAACTTAGCCTGAGAGGTATTTGTTGATGATTGTCAACAATCAGATGAATTATAGATGATGTTGGTAAACAAAATGCTGCCTTGATGAATGATGACTTGGCTATACTATGACACGACTGCTAAGTCATTCAAAGCACTGATTAAACCCATTACAGTAAAATAATCACCATCCATTACCTTTAATGTCATGAACTGACAACCTAGTTAAGGCAGCTGATGGTGTCAGCAAAATGATTTGTTGGTCCTCATGTCCAATGACAATAAATCACTTCGATATATCAATGAACAGTAGCAATAAAACAATATATTTTCATTTTTCTTGACATTCAATTACAGACTGTGTATACAGACTTATTCTTAAGCATTCAGTGATATGGCAGGATTCAGCATCCACCAGTAACTAATACGTGCAGCTGTTGAGATCTTGTTTTGTCCAATCATGCTTTACCCTTGGTTTTGTTTTCTGCTGCATCTGCTCTTGTGATACATCACTTGTCTTACAGAGCCAGATTCATTCTCAGGTATAAAGGCGGAATTTTTATATTGCTTTTCACTTTGTCTGAAGAAGTTTCTTCTTCTAAATAGGTTTCTGTAAGTATTGCATTTTTTGCAGAACTTCAAGGATAATGATCACATTCCTCTTTTTCCACCTTTCTGGTATCACCTCTAAGCTAATAAAGTCTATAATCTGGCTTGCAGGTTAAACAAAAAGTGAACTTAATCATTTGATCAGCAAGACCTGAGCTGAGGCTCCCGTGCTGCTCATGAATAACAGTGGATGACACTGCTAAAACCCAACTCAGCCGACAGCCACCGTCTCCTCTCTGTTCTGCTGTCATTGGGGCTGTGCTAAACGCCAGTCCTGGCAACACAGACAAACAGATTTAGGAGCACTGGATTTTATTTTAGAAGTATGCTTCTGTATCTACCTCTTCCTCTCTCTTGTCATGGATATATTCATGTGAGGATGTGCTGTTAGCAAATTTTGGGCATGCATAGAAGTACTAATCCCTAGAAATCAATCATACACTCCCTGGAAATTATGAAAGGCAAGACACCTCCCAGATACTTGAAATTATAATATGTCTTTATTACGTAAGCTCACATGCTTTATATCTCAAGATTGACAACTTCTTTTATCTTAAAATCTTCTTTTATTCTTTTTGGCTAAAGAAAATGAAAAATAAATGTTTCTCTGGATTCCTTCCTCTTCCCCACCCATGTGCACACACTCCCCTAGACTCTAAAAATATCCTGAGGAATTCACAGGGCATAATTTTTTAAACATAATTCAGGTAGCCTATTACCCAGGTGGGTAATAAGAAGGCAGAGATGGAAAACAAGATGGCTCTGGATTCTGTGGATTCTCTGTTCTGAGGCCTCCTACCATTCATGTGCCTTGAGTCTCTACTTGGTTGGACTTGATTTGTTTATGTCACGCTTGCATTGTAGGAGGTTTGCTGTTCACCAAGAGCAGGTATTTTCCACATTTGTACAAAGAGAATATTCAGCTTTGGTTTCTGGTAGTGAGTTAACATGGGATCCATTTCCTTGAGCACTTGCCTGCTGCAGACAGAAAGAGCATCAAGATGAAACTTTTCCATGAGGCTACGTTGCAAGGCATATGAAAGATTTTCTTCATTTCTTTCTAAAAATGGATCTGTCAGTGGAGAATGATTGGTCTCGGTGGACATATGGGCAGTTAGAACTAGGAAAGCTGAATGTCACTATGGGATGGTAAAAATGAAATGTTTGACTGTAAATTATTTTTTATGTCATATTTAGATTACAATATAAAAAATGGAAGTAGTCAATATGAGTTATGTAGCAGACATGAGAACGTGTCAAGAAATGCTCCATTTTTGATGAAAGTGAGCTATAATGGAGACTTGCAGTGACTTTGCAGGAGACATAAGTTGGTCCTTATTCCAAAAGTAATATGTGCAGCAAATACTTGTGAAATGACGACTTTCAGAACTTTGTGGGCTATGTGCTGTGTAAGAGTTATTAAGAGGTTATTTGAGATAACAATCATCAATTTGGCTCTGCAAAAGCTCAGCAGTTGCTCAGAAGAGAGGCAGTAAAACAGACTGCTGTCCTGTATCGAATCATCTGCCTGAGAGGTCTGTACAAGCAGTTATAGTTTGTAAAAGGAGGAAAGCACAGAGCTTTTGTGAGAAAGTTGAGTATTTTCAAAGCTTGTATTAAATGCAAGAGATTATCTGTGCTACCATGGGTGAGAACTGCATTCTTTCCTGTAACAGTGATTCATTTAGCTGATCATATTCCACCCTCCAAACCCTGCACATCTGTATGTTCAACCTCATGGCCTTTTCCAGGAACTTCTTGACACTGGTGCCTTGCCTTGCGAAGCAGAGCCTGTGCCTGTAATCACTGGGTGTGCTTTCACCTAGAATTTTGTGCTTTGGGGGCCTCTTTTGGCTGGTTCACACTTTCACACTTCATCTTAGTCTGTGGAGTCAGCTTCAAAATGGTCAGGACAGGGCTGGGAGCATGGCTGAGGTTCCTTCCCTGCTGTCAGAGGACCACTTGGGCATCATGGATCAGTCAGTGCTCCCTTTCCATGTCACAATGCTGTCACTCCTGCTGCTGAAAGGAGAGGAAGGGAACAGGCTCTCCACAGACCTCTCTTCTCTTGACTAAAGTTTGGACCAAAACCTGCAGGACAGCAGGCTCAGGTGTTCCCTCATCTCAGCTTTATCTGAAACATGATGCCAATGGCTTCTGGCCAGGTAGTTCATATTCAAGGCAGGGCTGAAATCAAATGACCCCACAAACATTGAGATGAGCACAGTGCTTTGGAGTCCTCGCCAGAGACTGACAGCACCAGTTTCCTCAGCTCTGGAGGAAAGTTAAGATGGAATTTCATTTTAACCTGGGTCAGCCTGGCCATCTCTTTAAGTTTGACTAGGCTGGGTGGTATTTCTGCTGGTGTAGACACAGACTATTTATTAGACAGTCTGCCTGTGGGGAATGAGAGGACCTAGAGAGCAATTTTCAGGTTGTGCTGTTCCGTACCTCGCTAAAACTGCAAAGGACAACAAGAAATCTTGTGATGCACAGCAGACGAACTTTGAAAATAACGTTTAGCTGATGATTCTTTATAGGGTCCTAACTCTGTCTGAGGGGTTGTGTAATTTTTTTTTAAATGAAGCCATCATTTTTTGTACTGCCAGTAGCTAAATTATGAGATTCTTGTGCTATGGTGGTACTTACTGTGCCTTTGGAAAACATTCAGCACTGTGTACTGGCTCTGTCTGAGAACATACACCCCAAAGGGTTGTTTCAATGAAGCAAAGAGGCAAGTTGTTATGAAATTTGCTCTCCTACATTCATTTTAAACTTTCGAGAGATCACGCTTCAATATTCCTATTATCATCGCCTTGAGATTAACTAGACCATAACAAAAAATATTGATTTAAAATGTGTATTTTTACTTAGGAATTAACATTTGATATAGTTTTAAAGTTTTCTATAAAACAACTTTCATTCAGTATATATATGACGACACCCTATTACATGATAGTCTGTGGTCCCCCTTAGCTCAGAATAAGATGAATGCATTAACCTTTTTCAAATGTCACCTATAAAATCCATGCAATGAAATAGTTAAGCACATAAGCTCCAACACAATCAATATTTCTTGGTGAAACTGGCTCTGCAGCATATCTTTGCCATCTCTATAAACATTTGTATAGCAACTTTAACATTTTTGTCTGTTTCCTTTCAAGCTGATGTAGAATTTCTGAAGGTGTCCTAGCTTGTTAATAGCATCAAATATTGAAAGCTGACCCCGAGGTTTCCTTCCCAAAGTCCTTCTGGTCTTGCTCATGGCTGCAAGAAATGAAAAATTAAAGACTGAAAACACACAGATCCTGTTTTTCAGCTAGAAAGCTCTAACAAACCCTGGTGATCCCTGCAGTGCATCATTCAGTATTGCTGCATGTGGCACAGGAAAGACTGGGCAGATTTGGCTCATTATGGCAAGTACAATTTAAAGGTATGTCCTAAAACAGGGGGAGAAAGAAAAATAATGCAACCACCATCAGCAGACAGATAGGGGATTTAAAACAAAAAAAAGTAGTGGACAGCATCTGAAATGTAGCTGATACTAGGTTTTTGGTCACATTTCATGTCTCCATGGGCCACTGTCGCCGTCAGAGCAGCAGTGTGTGGAGTGACTTGTGCCACAGCTGGCAGCCAGCAGTGCCTCAAGGCTTGGGCCAGCAGGGACCCCGGCCACTGAAGCATCCTCAGAGAACGAGCATCTCCACAGACTGGGACAAACACCAGGATAAGGGTAGAGAGGGGAGAGGAAGGTGGGAGAGGAGGAGTGCAAGCACACCCAATTTTTGTAGCTCTCCCAGCACTTTTCCTTTGACACCTGCCCTGGAGAACACACAGCACACTGCTGAATCACATCTTGTCACCAAGACCAAAGCAATGATTACACTGTGACAAGGTCAATAAGGCAATTTCATTTCACTCTTGTCTAGTAAGTTACAGAAAATAACTGTATGGCAAAGATGATCTTCTGGGGAGAGAACGAGAGGCTCTTTAAATTGTCCAGATTTTTTTAATACCTTGCCATTGAAGCCACCAGAGTGCAATACTATAGTCTTATAATAATATTAAAAAAAACCAAAACAAAAAGCAAAACAACAAAAAAGCCCTCACCTTTCTCTTTTCAACTTTGTCAGGTCAGCATAGGATGTTCAAAACCTGATTTTTTCATTTGTTGTTTTGATAGGGGCTGGGGTAGAAGGATGTAAACAGCTGTTAAAAGCTTCCCATGACTTGCTGGGAAAAAGAAGTAAAACTTACATTTCATCATTGAGTTTGCTGTTTTGATTAAAATGTTAAAGTTGTTTATTGCCTTATAAGGCTCTCCCACTTGCCAGTAATCTCAATTTATTCATTTCTCCCATAAGAAGAATGTATTCAGGACTGGAAATCTAGTATATAATGAGACTACATTTGTATTTGAATTCTAAATTGGTAAATTGCAAAGATTTCCCAAAATATTGGCAAGATTCAGAGCAACTTAATGATCAACTGGAAACACAAGGTTAAGCAAATATCTGTTTATATACAACCTACCTTGCAGAATGTCTTCCAGAATAGCTTTTCTATTAGATCTGTATTGGAATATCTCTGGTAATGGAGTTTAAGAGCACATTTACCTTTCTCACAGCTGTAGCCAATTGGTGACCCATAGTCCCTGTGAAGTAAATTATGTTCTCGTTATTTGTGCTACTTCTGGCAGTGAGACATCATTTACTTTAAAGGCAGGAGGGGGAAGGAGGAGAGTAGAGTTTCAGCGTAAATGGCGAGTGAGCTCTCTGAAAAACATCCTCCAGCAGATCCAGCTGTACCTGGGTAAGATGCTCCTGGCTGATTCTGGGTGCGTGGGGTGCTTGGGCAATGCGACTTGGACATCTCAAACTTTCGTTTCTTGTGCCTCTTGACCTTTGTTGTTGCTGGGAAATTAAACTCATCAGCAAGTTAATAAACCAGTGTTGCTGTAGCATGGACACGTGTCCCACTGAGCCATCCCTGATTCTGGCCAGTCATTTTGGTAGGAGAGGCACTTGTGAGAAATCTTTTTAGCAGAGCCTGGAGCCTGTCTTCACTCTGGCTCAGTCCTCAGGAATATGATTCCTGTGAACAGCTGGTATCAGTGCGGCTGCACCACAGAGGTCTCCTTACAACATGTGGGTACAGAAAACTTTTTGCTGACATTAAACAAATTGATGAAAGGAACAGACTGACAACTATTCTGTTGGCTCCAGGAAGGGATCTGGTTCCCCTTGTCTGAAAAAGGTTGTGATTGGTTGAAGGTTTTATCAATATAAGGAAGTCCATCACTAAATTCTCTATTTTTACATTATCCAGAAAACAAAAATATTTATTCTTTCTTTGGGTTTTTTCCTGCTATCTGATTTTCCAGTGGTGCCTAAATAATCAGCACGAGTCACAGTATTTGTGTCATCACATCATTCCCTGCACAGCCTTGTCCAGTAGAAAGATTTATAAACGTTCTAAAACACAGGGGCTCTCAAGCCAAATGTTTATTTATACAGGGAGCCACATTATCTGTCTCAATTCACACAGGTTATGTTTTCTTTTTCCTGTCGCGCCACTCCCGCAGCAGGAAGTAGCCAACAGTCAAAGCAAACAGCTCACAGATCAAGCATGGGTCCTTTCATGACATTTTTTCTTCCAGGTTACCTGAAAAATATTTGCAAACACACTCAAGGACAGTCAGGCTTGATTAGGAGAACTATTTGTGTCCAGACTCTGACATGCCACGATTGAGGGCTGGCAAATGCGATACAGATGTGGCCCAGATATCCAGCAGGTGTATTTGATGACCAAAACCTTTAGTTTTTTGTTCCTTTGCTTGTTTTCCTTTAATGATTATGTACTGCATTAGCACAAAGAGAAGTTAATTGTAATCTCTTCACTCCACCCGACCTGTTTCTGTAATGATCGAAATTTCAGATAAGGAATTAAGTGCATTCAAGGCAGAAAAGAAGCATAGTGGTTGAGGGAAGTCAAAGAGTTTGATTTTGTTTGTTTGTTTGTTTTAATGGATAATGTGGGTTATTCATTATGTGCTTTGCTTTGATGGTTAAAAAGATACATTGAGCTCCAAGAAACAGCATGGGATTAAATGGCTTTGTCAGCGGCACCCTTAGTTCTCAAGAACCAGAAGTCCATAGATCTCCATGCAGAACACCTCTCCAGGCACTATAATTTAATACTTTTTCATATGTATTTGTTTAATATTGTTGTGCCATACATATTTGGATTCCTCATTGTGCTAATGCTCAGTTACGGAGGGTTGCTCTGTTGAGCAAGGATGGAGAGCTCTTGGGAATTGAATTTTAAAGTTGTTTCTGCTGCAACTACCAGGAACAAGTTACTGCATGGTAATGAGAATGACAGGTTACACCATGAGGAGGAGTTCAAAGGCAGTGCAGAGTGAAGCAGATTTCTGCAAGGCTCTTGGCTTCACATTGTCCTCTGATGTCCCTCTTGCCACGCGAAAGAGATGGTGTGACACTCAGGCAGCACTGCTTCATTGTGCTGATGCAGTGATTTAAAACAGGAGTCTGAGATTTGGTAGGCTGGTTAAAATCAATCTGTAGCATGCAAACATAAAATGTGGTATAAAGCCGAAGTAAAATGGATTTTAATTCAAACACATACCCTCAAAGCAAGCTCATGAATATTCTCATTGAAGGTACTTATCCAGCTGTCTTAAAAGACACCTGAGAGTTTATGAACTATTCCAATAGTGACACCAGAATGGGCTGAATCCTACAAATCCTACTTCAGAAACTGCAAAGATGCTGTAGCAAACTGGTAACATTATTTATGCTTGGCCTTACAAGATTATGGTTACACATCCTGTCTTTATCATTGCTTTTAAGTTTTGTAGTCTCTTTATCAGTGAAGTACTTTCACCATCCTCCTTCTATGCCTCCATACTAGGTCCCACACATTTGGAACTTAATGAATGGTTCCCTTAGTTAATCATTCAGTGAAAGGCCTGTGGTTTGTTTGTTTTTTTAAGTATGCAGTTCCTGTGGTTCTTAATCAGCAAAGAGATAAATCTGAAAAAAAATAAATAAAATGAAAAAGAGAAAAAAATTTATGTAATTATAAGGTATAAGTGAGGCAGTCAAAAAAGCCAGTGAATGCTGGAAGAAACTTTATTATGTATTGTCAATAAATATAACAATAAAACTTTTTAAATCTCTGGAATCCTACTAAGATTACACCCTCTTCCGTAATAAAAGTGATTTATTACCAGTGTAAGATACACTGCAAAATGATGCTGCCTTCATGCAAGATGGATGTGCAGTGTCAGCAGTGAGCATTCCTGCATTGTTTAGGTGTCACATGGTCCCTAGGCTCGTAAAACTAAACGGGTTGTTTGTGAAGAAATCTGTTTGTAAAGGTGCCACAACTGTAGTAAGTCAGCCTGGGAATGGCTCTGATGCCTCTCCTGGTGCCTCCAGGAAACTTCTGCAGAGAGCAGTTGTACCACCCTCCTCACCGTGCTACACCCTTTTCCCCTCATGGGAATCTTTGTAAATTTGGGGCCAGTTTTTCCCTGCCTTTTCCTGATTGCTGATGTGAACACTGCACTGTTCCTGCACTGTGGACATAGCCTTTTTTTGGCACACCTACGCATCCCAGTGTCTCTTAATCCCGTGATGGCAGCAGGTACTTCTGCACAGCAAGTGGGTAGGAACACTTTTGTCCTCTGGATTGTTCTCATCCTTTCATAGTAATTCCTCTATCCAAGTTCAAGCTCTTCCATGTTTTCTTGCCACTGGTGACATTCACTTAAATTTTTAGCTAAGGAGCACTAAGGTTCTAAAGCCTCCGCTGCTGCTCGAAGTCCACACCTGCCTCATATAGACCAGTCCCATCATAGTTTTCCTTTTGCCTTTGTTTTGAGCAGCTATTTGGACCTGAGCTCTGCTCACAGTCTCCCCAGTGACTGACACCTCTGCAGAACACTGCTTGCTTTATACAATACTTCTGTAGACAAGTGTAAACCCTAAACAAGATCAGATTTCATTTTGTCCAGCTTTTAGCCACAGCCTGCTGCTGCCAGCTGGCCTCAGAAGACTTATTTTCCATCACCTGCAGTTGGTCACACTTGCCCAGCCTAAGATTGCTGCTTATCACTGTTGTTTTAACAATATTGCATCTGGCACCACAGCCCAGCTGGAATCAAAACATTCGTTTAATAGTACGGCTGCAAATATGGCAGCTGAGTGACAGGCGCCTGGCTTTGGCTGTGCACACACTCTCAGAGTCCTTGCTTTTCCTGGAATTGCACTGCAGACATCATCCTCTGAACTAAAGCCCTCCACATCCTTGGGCTGTGCACGCACTGCTCACTCCTTTCTTCCTGAAATAGCTGCAGCACTGGGGATTGCAGACGGCTCTATTTCACATTCTCCTTGCACCTCTCCCTTTCTCACTCCTCACGGCTGTCTTTAACTTAAACCTTTGTGTGTATGTGTGTGTGTGAGATCTTTTGGTGGGGTTTTTTTTTTCAGTGTGTTTTTTTTTCTTTGCCCCCAAACTGCAATTTTGCTGGTTTGTCTAATCACTTGAGTGGTCCAAGTGGGGTGGTAATATTTGGAGGTGCCTCTCTGAAGAGAAAGCAATGCTCTCTCAGCAAACTCTCCTGTGGCTGGGGTCCTAGGTTGGTAGGGAGTCACCTTGAAAATTACAGGTAAATGAGGAAGTTTTAAAATTCTTCCTACTTATTTTTGTGTAAGTACATGATAGGTCTCTTCTGGCTTATTTTTGGGGGGGATCCTAAAGCTTATGCAGCATTTCTATCAGATGTCTGATGTTTCTGTTACTGTTCTTAGCAATGTTTTTCACCTTACTTTTCTTTTTTCTTCCCAGTGTGATGGCTAATACATATCTCCCTTCTGGCTTTCCGTTCTTTATCTTTCAGCAGCTATTGCTAGATCTGTACACAGACTTCGCTTTCCATGTATGTTTGTGCCAGATTCTTTGATAGAAATTCAGCATGGCCAATGATCTGAGTCACTCTATGCTAATCACCTTCCCTGCCTTCCTGTGCATCTCCCTGGACTGCCTTCACCGCATTTCACACACCACACGTTGGCTCATAAAACAAGAGGGCCTCATGCTGGCAAATCTAAGTGGCTCTTTATTTAGCAGCTTACTTCAGAGGTGCTGCAAAAGCAGCGTGGACTCCTCCTACAATGAATAGGTGGATGTCATGGTTCTTCCCTCAGATTCTTTCTCCTTTTTTGCACTTCAGGTCTGAACGGGGAGAATATCTCTAGGGCACAGGCAGTAGATTAAGCTCTGATTTCCATGAGTGTTTAGTACTTTTGCAAGCAGCATGCTTACTCTTTCTAGAAAAGGCAGCTCGCTGTGCACCCAGACAACAGTCTATGCCAGACAAGCAGTCATATGGAGCTGTGTGTGTATCATTTTCCTGTTCTGGGAAAGAATTCCCCCTTTTTTTCCACCCACTGGAAAAACTCCACCTTTTTAACAGGAATAGGATTTTAAAATCTGTTTGGTTTGTTGGGTTTTTTTCAAGTAAATGGTGAATTTAGTTACACTGCATGCGCATTTTTTTAATTGTAGTCGTAGAGTTTATGTATATCTTAAAATGAGAAATTTAAAAGAGGATCAAGAAAAATGGCAGAGTTGTTGACTTTCTGACTACTCTTATATATATTTTGTGTTCAGTGAAATTATTTGTGTTTAGCTGTTTGCATCTTTGATTTCCTGGAGAATTCTCATATCTTATTCAACCTTTTGTACTGGGTTGTTTTTCTTTTTTATTTTGACTATTAAAAAAACTTTTGATACTGGTATCACAGAAATGGATGTAATATAGCAATCTATAAAATTATAAACTGTTGTGCCAAAGAAGCACAAACTGTCAGACCTGGGAACTGGTCTGACAAAAACAGGGGGGTGGGTGTAGCCATGTGTAGAGAGCTGCCTGGGATTCATGGTTTTCAACAATTCAAATCATTGTTCCTCATCGTGGATAATCAAGGGCGGGGGGAATTAGGTATGCAGTTTTATTTAACAGAAATGTTTTGAAGATATATGGAATTCTCTGTGAATAATTCATGTTCTTTAAGATCAGAAGCACTGAAACGAAAAAAAAAAAGGTGGGCAATTCTGCTGGGATGTGCCAGTTTAGAAACAAAGCAGCACTCTTGCCACATGTAAATGCAGCTGAAGCAGGATGGCTGTAACATCAGGGGAAAAGTTCTTTCCTAAAAAGTCTGTAGCAATATAGATGATCTCTTCTTCAGAAAGTAAATTATTCATTTTGTCCTTGATCAATTGCAGTTAACATGTATTTGTGGCTCACAACTGTTTCTCCATAACATAAAGGTGGCTCACAGGGGAAAAGAAAAGTCATGCTTGGGGAAAAGATCATCAAGAAAACCCTGCCACAATGAAGCCTTCTCCATCTTATGCCCCTACCAGGCATCTCTGATTAATCAACCCTTTCAATGACTTTGGCACTAGCAAGTTATTTAAATTTTCCTTGCCTCTCCCAGTACATTGCTCTACTTATTTTCCTACAAGATTAGATACAGAATGGAAATCAAAAAGGAAGAGAAATATTGGAATGTGCTTCTGATTTGGGACAGTTGGAGAGCAGCAGGTGAAGTGTGGGCTGTTAGGGTGAAGCCTGCGAGGGACAGGTGACAGCTCTGCCACCTCATGTAAACTTTCATATGCTCCCTTTTGTGAGCCTTCACCAGCAGAGTAATGTAGGTATTCACTGATTAATTTTTTTTTTTATATCTCCACATCGAGTCCCTGGCTTTGCAGTCCAAACTGAAGTCAATGGGTATCTGCTGGTGCCTAAAAATTATTGCCTCTTGTTTAAAGAACTGTGACTTTGTGGCACAGGCAAATTATCCCTCAGTTGGTCACTGCAGGGTCTGCTGGGCAGCCAGGCACTGCTGGGGAGCCCCTGTCAGAGGACAGCCTTGGAGCTTTCTTCCATTTGTGACATTACAGCAACACATTCTGTCCTTCCCATTGCAGGGAATGCACGAAGCAAAGCATTCTCCAGGACTGATATTTCTGTCTGGTTTTCCTGCTACTTTGATGATTTCTGGATGATCTGTAGATCCATTTTATCTAACATTTTAAATCTCTTGGGAAACTGGATACAAACTGTGTTCAGCGTTCAAAAGCTGAAAGAATTCCGTAAATGTTCCTATATACAAGCAGAACCCTTCTTTCCATGTGTATGCTGGCTATTAGCACATCTCCTCTTCTTTTCAGGGATGAGCACCTTTAGACATGCAGGAGAGGACACCTTTGGCTACATGGACATGGGTTAGGTAGAAGCACAATGTGTCCAGTTACACCCTAATGTCAGGACATTTTCACTGCTTAGGTTACAAAATGATACCTGTCTGGAGAAGCCAGACAGAACAGAATGCACCAGTCTTTTAAAATATTTCTTTTCCACCTCTTTGCTACTTTTTCCAAGCATAGATAAATAAAACTATAGTTTGGTGGTAAGGTTCACCCCAAGCAAACTGTCTGAACACCAATCCATTTTTGGAACTGCCGCAGTGTGCCCTGCACCACTTCTTTTCCATTTTACATGCATGCAGAGAAGGTCAAGCAGTGAATTAGCAGACACCTTTGATGGTGCCAAAGACAACAACCTGCTTCAATACATTATCAAATAATAGACTATAAATTATGTAAGCACTGAAATGCCAAGCAGCAAACAGCATTTTCAGTGCTAAGTAGAATCACCAAATTCACTAGAAACTGCTAACCCCGATGATGCCATTTTTTTGAGGTGTCTAAACGTTAACTCTTTGTCACCATCCTTCCTTTTCTTTCTGCCTCTCTATCAAATATGGTCTTTTTTTTATCATATTCCCTTATTATGTGATTCTGCAACACTATGTTTCAATTCATGTTCAGACCAACTGCATAAGCTGACAGATTTCTAAGGCAGCTTGGGAGGGGCACCATGTAGGAATAAAATGTTGAGCATGCAAACCTAGGGAGTAAAATGCCTGAAAATGGAGCTGACAACATGGAGTTCTGATCCTTTGTGTGCTGCTTAGCTCCACACATTCCATAAGCAAGTGATGGAGAGGTGAAAAATCCAGAGGCTGTGCATGCATCAGTGTGGTACCTTCTGAGATAGATTCTGCAGCCTCTGGCAGATGGGAATCCTATCTGGCCAGGGCTTTCAGCATCCATGGTAGTGAGAAATGAGGAAAAAATTGAAGATGTAAAAGACAGATTTTATTAAAAACTAAATTATGGTTTTGGGTTGGTTGTTTTTTTTGGTGTTTGTTTGGTTTGTGGTTTTTTTTAATAGAGAAACGTCAAAATAAATAGGATAAACAGAAAAGTATTGAGCACCTAGATTTCAGGGAACACAACAACCTTGTTAATAAGAGTTTGATGTATCCAAGACAAGGGAGTCCTCTAAAAGTTGAGGCATTCTTGGGAAGGGAAGTATTCTATCTGCAAACTTGTTTTTACAGAGTTTCCCAGAGGCTGTGGACAGACAGTGTTCTGCTAATGCAGTTTGTTAGACACACAAGGGCAAGGAGTGCCACATGTGCAAAATACCATCATCATTTATTGACAAAATGTCTCATAGACTCAAAGGGCTATGTAAAAATTAGGCAAAACCAAACCAAACTCAAAACCTAAGGTAAATATTAATGAACAAAAAGTCCGTAGTCTAGCATGGTGCTTGGTCCCTATTTAAGCACAGCAAATGCCATGATCTGTAAGCATTGAGGTCTGTAGGGAAATGTAGCTGTTCACAAACTCTTTCTATACAGTCTGCTATCAGTGCATTATTTTGGGAATCCACTAAAATTCATGGAATCATTATCAAAGGATAAAGAACATTAAGTTAAAATACATCAGAAGTACCAAATCAAGGTATTTGCTTTGGAACATTTTACTCACCAAGGCTTTTTCTTTCGGAGAACTCTGCAATTCCTAAAAACAACTCTTTCCTTTTCATGATCACATATAGCTTTTAGGACCAAAAAAAAAAAAGAAAAAGCCTCTTTCCTTGTATTTTACCTCAATATTTCACTGAACAGTGAAATTTTTTTAAAGCCCCCAAAGCAAAGACAATTTGCAAATTAATTTCCCTACCACTTTGAAAAAAGAAACCATCAAAAGATCACGCCATGTTTCTGTGAGAGAACCTAGGCTAGGGAACACATATAATTAGGTGTTTCACAGCTGAATTTTGCTCTGATGATTTTTATACTTGTGATGATTTTCTAGTTATGCTGCTTAAGGCAGGGCTGCAGTTGTTCTACCTCTTAGTTCAGGTGGTCTTGCTTCCTTCTTCTGCCAGCAAACTTGAAGCAAGTGATCAGAGAAATATCTTTTTCCTTTTGTCTACTCCATGCACCGAAAGACCAGAGGGTCTGTTTGCTATAGGTTCTCAGAAGTATATTAGTTTAACAGAGAAGGAAAACGGGAATACTTTGATGCATCTTTTCAGAACAGGGCAAACCATCCCTTGCCAGTGGGAGTCCCTAACCCAGGAATATTCTCCAAGTTTAAGCATGAGTTGTGATTTTGGTATGCATAAAACAATTCAAATTCATAAAATTAGACATCTACTTGGCAAGCAATGATTTCAACTCTTAGTGAAGTACCACTGTCCTTGCATGCATCTGGAGGCAGTAGGGATATGTCACTCAAGAGCTCACTGCTAGAAAGTGTCTCTCATTTCCAGAATTGTCAGTACCAGTATATTTCACTGTTATAACTTCTATACAAAACAGTGAGAATGTTTAAGAGAAAACTTTGGGGATTTACATAAATAAAGTATTTCAATTAACATAGTAGAAGGTCTTCAGCTACTTCAGCTACTGTAGAAAGCTAATTTTCTTTAAGCCAGGACTGGCCATTGTGGGGTCTTAAAGCTGGTGACAACATTCACACCAAGGATTTGCTATTCTGTCTCCAGAAGTGGTCATAAATGGGCACCTAAAGCAGGCAAACTTACGTAATACCTTCCCTAATATTCTCTCAGCCTCCAACTTCATACCTCTCTGGTGATTTCCTAAGTCTCTTGTGGCTTGTTCACTTAGAACCCTAAATCATCTCTTTTTCAGGTAATCATAGAATTTTTCCTTGAATCAGTGTCCACTCTTGCACCCACAATAACAAGGAATTACGCAGATCTGCTATCTGCTGGGTTCAAAACCAGCTCTGGCTTCATTTGATAACCCATAGCTCTTGGAATGAAAGGGATAGTAAAAAAATTGATTCCAATCCTTTACTTCCATGCCAACCCTTATTTTGCAGACTTGAACCAAATTCTTTCAGATCAGCTCTTTTTTTCAGCCTCTTCATTTTGACCCTAGTTTTTTTTTTTGTTTGTTTTTTTGTTTTTTTTTTAACCAGGTCAGAACTCCTCCTTTTCTCCTTTAGCTATTTGACTTCGGTGAAGAATTTTGTCAAAAACCTTTTGGAAATACAAATAGATCTCCCTTTTCTGCAAGGATCTGCAAGGCAGGATTTCCCTCAGCAGTTTCTCACAGCTCTGGCAGCTTACAGTTTCTCCTAATCTGCCCAGCGTTGTCATGATTACAGGCCTGTGATTCCTCAGATCTCCCTGGAACCTTATTTTAAGGATTGATATTGCACCCATTCTTTAGATTGGAGGATATTTTAAGTGGTTGGTACGCTTGCAAATTGCCATTAGCAACTCAACTACTTGATCTGAGTTCTGTTACACCCCCTGGGTGACTGCCATTGTTTTTTGCAAACGTTACTGGTCATCTGGAGCTGAAGTTAACCATGTAATTGTATTACCTGCCCTCACTGGCTCTCTGATCCTCTCAGCACAGAGCAGTCACTGTCACCAGCTTCCTAAGGGACATCCTTACCACTACTTGGGTGTGGTTCAGTGTGGTCATGTGCCCCTCTTCCTGTTCTGATGATGTTTCTGGAGTTAATCCTCCTCTACAAGCCTCTCCCCACCCTCCTCCTGGGAAGATGCACTTAAAAATAAATGGAAGAGAAGTTGATTACTGGACCTTTCTCTGCATCCAGCCCACACCTGCCCCGTGCTGTGCCATAGTCAGTTCCCTTTGCAGGTGGCATCTGGCTTCAGCGTTAGGCTGAGCTGAGAAGTCAAGTACAGTTGGGACTGTGGGATCTATTGTTTCAAGCTTTTTGCTGAAGGGAGTGGATTCAGAGTTTTTTATCTGAGAAATGTTTGATTTTTCTTTAATGAATCTGGAGCTCTAATCTCACCACGGGATCTGAAGACTAAGTAGGATCAAATAGTATTTACTCTTCTGCCTTGGCCTGCTGTCAGAAATGTGCCACATTACAATCTGACAGATCAGTTGAAGACAAAGAAGGAAAGAGATTAAACAGGAGCTATTTACAGATGCTTAACTTTGGTGCTGTCACCTTCATACGTGGCAGAAATGTCGCCTTCTCCTACACACGTCAGAGAATGCTCCCTACAACAGCTGTGGTCTGTCAGTGACGAAAGCCAGAGTCTGTGGTAGGATGTGAAAGTGTGAATATTGGCCATGATCAGCCTTGGGAACATTTTTCTGCTGCCGGCAAATTTTCTGCCCAGAAGCTGGATAACTTTCTGGTGTTCTGTCACCAATGTAGCTCTAGATTTGGACAAATATCCTATCTGAAGGGCATATTTGGTCTGGGTTTCTGTTTCCCCAAAAGCTTTATAGACCCTTATAGTGGCTTGTGTACCTTGACTGTTACTCATTCTGTTTTTCTGTATGCATAGGTGTGCATACTGTTAATGTCAGGATGGCAAGGTTGCATAACAACATGCAGAGGCTAAATATTTTAATTTCTTAAGTTTTTTTTTTCTCCAAAGAGAGTCTTTGTAAGTCATTTCATTCCTCATTCAAAATTCAACCCTCTTCCCGCAGTTCAGTGTCACTGCTAGCATTTGGTAAAATCACTCCCATAATGAATTTGAATTGAGATGTATGAGGGTGACCAGTGGCTTAATGGCACAACTGTAACTACTCCTTGAATCAGCTCCTGGGTAATAAGCAAGGTAAGAATAGCTCCTCATCTTGTGTGCTGCACTACCTGAGGTTCCTGCAGGCAATCATTATTACCTGCTACTTCATACTCTGTTTGGCCAGATAATGTCTTGCAATTAGGCCTTAAGAGCAAGCGATGGAAAGCTCTCCATAAAAGCTGATTATATTTGGGCCCAGCAGCACATCCCTACCACCATTCTCTGAGATTTACGACCTTTTTGATGTCTCTCTGCTGCTGCTCTGGTACAGAGGCAAGCTGTTTATCCAGGCTGCTGCAGTCCAAAGCCTCAGCAGTGGTGCCCTGGCATAGCTGCACTGAAGTCAAGGACAATATGGCCTGGCTTCTTCTCACTCACATCCCATGATATTCTGTAATGTTAGCTGTATCCTGTTGGCACTTCTCCATTTCTTTTATTGTCACTCTCATTTTCAGCAAGCATAAATACCACGTCGACATCCACTCAATGGATCCACCGTTGGAATCAGGCTTGCTTCATGGTTTTTGCATGATGGTGCTGAAATGTTTTTGGGGGTTGTGGGAGACAGCACAAACGTAGAAAACCTTGAAAGTTTGGTGAATGTCAATAGAGTTTGGAAATGAATCTTCACTGACATTCACGTTTCCATTGCCGTGCATGGAAGGGATGGACAGCTTAAACTGGCCCCAAGAGTAGCCCCACATCCCACGGGGATACAAACTCCTTTGCTCCTGCAGAGGAGCAAGCAAGGACAACTGCCTCCCAAGGACAGGCAGCACTGCAAGCCCAGACTTAACAGATAATTCAGCTGGGAATCTGTAAGGAAATTTTCAGCCTTCCTGCATTGTGAAGAGGGCATCCATATGTGGCCAAGGTGCCTTCTTTCCCCTTCCCAGAGCTGCTGTGGTTTGGGAGGGTGTACAACAACATATTCTTGCCTTGTATTTGGACAAACAACATTGATGTCCCCGAGGCTGACAGTGCAGCCTCCAAGGGCACACCACATGTTACTCTGCAAGCAAAGGCCAGGTCACTTTACCCACAGTCCTGGCCAGCCAAGAATTACATCAGGAGAAAGACTGAGCATGAGCTAATGAGTCCTAATGAGATTTCTGTTCAGCTTGGAGCACATGCAGAACAGGCTTGTAAAATAGAATCATATCACTTTTAAGAGACAGTACAAAAACCTCACCTGAGAGCTTTTGGGTCTCCAAGCATTTTGAACTTCATCTGGGCTAGCAAAAATTAGTCAAGGTCTGGTCTTCATTACTTGGTTTGGTGGTGTTTAACAGATTGTGTTTCACCTTTGTGCTCCATCTTAAAAACAGCAAAGGAAGATGGCCATGAAAGGTAAAACAGTCTTGCAGCTTGGTTTGCATTGTTATACCTAAACTGTGGTCAGCTTAGTCCCAAAGGTATTTGTCTTTTTCATCTCAGGTAGATGTAATACAACAGGATGTGTCATTTGTTGATAAATTATATCATGCTAAACCATGTCATGTGAGTGAAAGGCTAAGGAAAACTGTAGTAGAGGTAAGAAAAAAGAAATATTTTGAGATAAGAAAAATGAAATACATGGTGGAGTGTGACTTTTCTTTCTGCTTTTAGCTGACAGCATTCAACAGATTTAAATGTCTTTTCAATATCTAAAACTTTTCTTCTCTAACCCATCAGTGAACCATATCCCAGCATTGTCACAAGGGTGGTAGCAGCCACAGGAGCCCTTCTGAGTGAAAGACATGCAATCTGTCAGGGTGGGCAGGCTAACACAAATCTGTTAGCACTTGCTTTTCCTACACAGGTCAGAGTCTTCTGGAACACTGGGCAGATTTCAATTTGGGTAGCTATACACCTGTTGGGACTTCAACTGTGGCTTGTAAAGTTTGTTTGAATCCTTAATCTTATGTAAATGTCAGTTGTGACAGGGTTTCAGAGATAAGGGAAATTTGAGATCTTGGCTGGGATGTGAGGAGGAGCCACAGTGCATCTCTGTCCTTCCCCAGCTTTCCCTGGTGGATGCCAGTGAATTCCTGCAGGCAGCAGGGATGCTTCTCCATTGCCAGGTCACAGCTGGATGTGCAGAGAAGCACAGTGCAGATGCCAAAAGTGGCTGCGGGTGGGCCAGGGGGAGGTCATAAGTCCCATGTGTGTGTTTGCAGGGCAGGGCCCCAAAGCACAGCTTCCTGGCTTGGGCACATCTCTGTGGGGTTATACTTTGTTGTGCACAAACCTGCACCTCTCTGGGGTCTCTGGCTGCACCCCAGGGGATCTACCCACCACCAGGCAGTAGATGTGCCATATTTCCCATTAGTTTCCCTGACATCATCTGTAAAATGGTGCTGGAGGTCTTTCTGTGCTACAGAAGTGGGGACAAAAATGGGCATTAGAGCTGCGGAGCGCTTTGATAGCATGGTAATGACAACTATAAAGCACCTCAGAGAGATGGACAAGCTTCTTTTTCATCATCTGCAGAATCTCATTAGCCTATCTGCCATTCCATTCTGTGCCTTAAGAGCAATGTCAGGACCTTATTCTTCTCCTCTTGCAGAGAGCTGTGCCTGACCTGCTCCCTGCGCACTGAGAGCAATTGCAGGCAGATCAAGAACCGGAGGCTCCTCTTTGTCACCTTCCATGCGATAACCTGCTTCCTGACAGAAAAAGTGTCAAAGGACAACTATTCCAGAGATGAATATATCACTGGACAGTCTTACAGCACTAATTTGAGCTTGCTGAAACAACTTGGAGCTGTTCTCTTTCATTTTTTCCAGGGCTACAGCTGCATAAATACTTAGACATGCCCAGCTTTCCTTTCAATGCTCATTTGGTTGCTTTTAAGTGCATGTGTCATTTTTCATTATTTTATATGCTAAGGGGCAGATTCTGAATTTTTTAGCCATGTTTGGCAGAACCTTGTTCCATAAATAATCCTGTTAACTCCAGTGGATCTTTCTGTGGAAAACAGTACTGTTCAGCAGCAGCTGAGCAGTCCCAGCAGGAAGCTCAGGGAAGAGTGGAAGAGGAAAAATGGCTGCCAGAGATCAGAACAATATTTAGGTTTTAATGTCGCTCCACATAAGCCACTGAATGAAGTAAAATAATTTTTTGACTCTGCTGTAAAAGCTCCAGCAAAATTAGGAAAAACCTCGGAAGCCCTTCAAGGATGTTTTAAAACAACTGTGCAATATTCATTCTCACTGTATAGTGCTAAAAAAAGACTCGGTGACTCTTTGGCTCCTAATTGTCACCTCAGGCAGCTTATTTAACCTACCTGTCGTGAAGGTAAAGGTATACAAAACACTGTAACTCCTGCAAAGTAATTGAGCTGCTTTTTTAACCTCCTTCTATCAATATTAATAACCTACTCTAATTGCACGATGCTTCTTTTTTTCTTTTCTCCTTTTTCTTCAATCTGCTATAGGGATTAGTTAGTCATCTGCATCTTCTTCAGAGGCCTTAACAAATGTTAATTTTTCATTCTTGCCTCTTTTTTTTTTTTTTTTCTATTAAGTGTCAGAATGAAATTAATTTCCCGGAAGGATATTTAGTGTCTTTCATGCATCAATCACAGCTGAGTTCTTCTTTTTCTCATGCAGCGATGGTTTCTCTTAGGCTGTATGAGGTCAAAAAAATAGAAGATAGGTATATTGTAAAGATTTTTCCATTTCAGACTTCTTTAATGTATTTTAATGCTGGAAATGCTCACCCAACTTGAGAGAATTTCAGGAAATTTGATTGCTCTGGCCAAACAACAGGTTGTTAGCGCTGTCTATGGGCCAATTTTAAATACAAGAGGATTTAAACAAGTTTTCTCTTTACAGATATCTTCGTACTTCTATCTTTGAAATTTCTCATGTATGCTCTGCCAGGCATCTCTCTTTCTTTAATATGAGATGATAATTATGGCATGTTGTGGAGGGATCATTAAAGTTTCCTTAATTCATTTTATGTCATAATAAATTGTACTTGAAAAAATTAATAGCCTCTTGAATTTTAATGAGTAAGAACTTCAGGTTTGTCAGTAAACTGTTCCTGAATGGCAGGGTTGTGAACTTTGAAATGGTGGACAGAAAGCATTGCCAGCCTATTTTGTTCATGCTGACGAACACTTCTCCTTTCTCTAGGGATTAAAAACTAATAGCTGAGTGGTATATTGTAACCATGCTCAAAAGCAAGTGGCAGTGTAGGTTTGAGGAAAAGCATGAATAGTCAGTCCCTATTTTAAACCTCCCTGAGCCATAAGTAGAATCACAAAAGAATTCAGGATAAAGAGGGACCTGGGGAGGTCCCACGTGTTGCTCAATGTGAGGTCAAACCGGGTTGCTAAGGGACTTAGTCTGGTCTTTTATGCCTCTATGGAAGGAGAGAGCAGGACCTCTCCAGCAGCCTGTGCTGCTGCTTGACTTTCCTCAAGGTGAAAAATTATCTCCTTGTAGCCACTCTGAATGCCACTTATTTCAACCCAAGTCTGTTACTTTCTGCTCTCTCACCCTTCACCTCTGCAATGAGCCTGGGTCCACTTCTCGATCACCATCTTGTAGGCTCTGGGGACTGCTTTTATGTGTCCCCAGGCCATCCCTTCATAGGCACCGGGGGCTACTGTTAGGTGCCCAGAGATCACTCCTTCCCTAGGCTGAACAAACCCTGGTCTCACAGCTTCAGCTCACAGAGCAAACGTTCCTGCCCTGACCATCTTGGTTCTTCCCTGCACTCCCTCAGTTAAATGATGTCTGTCTTCTACTGGGCACCCCAGAATGGATGCAGTGCTGTCCATGTGGTCCTGAGGAAAGGGGAATAATCACTTGTCTCAATTTACCAGCAGATCTGCTCCCTGAACAGACAGTGCCCAGCCTGCATCACTGGAAGGAGTTTGTCCTCCACAGGTTTGGGGCTTTGCGTTTGTCCCTGTTGAATCCCATGGATTTCCCCTGGTGCTGATGTGAGCAGTGCATGGTTATTGATGTCCGTGGGCAGGGCTCCTTGATACCACAGTCAGGCAAGGTTTCTCTTGTCTTACATCTCTGACCTTTAGGTACCTTTTGCTGGCTGGGAAAGGCGTCAGAGGAGAATATATGATGCAAAGTGTGATTCTAGGCAGGCTTTGGTGTCTCTTGTGCATTATTTTGGTCTAGTCAAACCCACTCATGGACAGTGCAAAGAAAAAGTACTTCTATAACTGTGCTTCTACAGACGTGTGATAGAAACCTAGCAGATGGGCTGCGTCTTTTATTATCGACTGGGGATGAACAGACCTGAACCCGAGGAGCAGCACTAGATGGAGTGACAAAGATTATTCTTTAACTTCACTCTTGTCTCTTGCATATGTCTTCTGTGGTCTGAAAATACATGAGGTGCTTATATCCTCAGATTGCCTCAGAAAAAACACACAGATAAATGGCTGAGTGGGAGCTTGTCATCCATCAAAGCCATTAAAGTATTGGGGCAGAGTGAAATAAAGAAAGTCAAAACTCCCCTGTTCCCCCAGTCTGTAGCACAAGCACAAGCTCACTGCTGAGAAGTGTCAGCAGAAACATTAGAAGTGTCTGAGACCCTTCCATGCTGGGCAATGTCCTTCCAGAGCTAAACAGATAGGTAGGACTCCTTACACAAGATCCTAATTCGTCTTCAAGGAGGAGGGAAGCAAGAGCCACATTCCAGCTGGTTATTGCTGTGTTGGACACAGCCCCATGTGATGTGCAGCTCTAGTTTCTGCAGGGGTTCAGTTTAATAAGGGAGCAACTCATCACAGGCAGGTTGTGAAATCAGGAGTCAGACAGCCACAGGAGATCTTCATGAGCATAATTCCATGCAGTTTCCAATCCTTTCCCTTACACACGTGTGTTCTATTCCCGAGTCAATGCACTCCCTCTGGCGGCTGATTTACTGTCTCAGCTTCACTCGTTTTTGGAGTTAAGGTTTCATGCGAGCAGATGGCTAAAGGAACTGAGAGAGCAATAATACTGCTTTTATTAGGCTACTTTGCCATTTTATGTTCTCGACACGGAGGGCACAGATAAAGTCTGTCCATTCAAATGTGTTTAAAAATAATCCCCATTCGTGGAAAAAAGGTGAAGCTAAAAATATTCTGTTCAGAAAGGCTATTTCTGGAAAGAGCCTAAAACATTATATTTTTATCAGGTCTGTGGTCTGTTTGCCTCAATGATCTGCTGTTTTAAGACCCATGTTGGCCATTCACAAAAGGTAAATCAGTGATGTGTCAAAGTCCCTCTTAGTAATTTCCTCTAATTTCCTCTTAGGATCTGCTCCATCTCACATTGCCAGCTTCTCTGGATAGAAAACGCCTTTTTCTTCTCATAGCATGGCAGTCAGGACAATAGAGGCTATTGCTGCTTCTAAAGCCACAGGGAGAAAGTATGTGCTGGAAATCATCAAAAGAGAAAGAAATATCCACTCTGAAGGATATACTTCTTTTGGATGTGTTTTTTATGTCATCTGTTCATGCAGGTGATTGATTTGCCTACACATTTTTAGAGAATGCTTATTGTTAAGCAAAGCCACTGATAAAGAGGCATTCAGTAATTAAACACTGTTCTGAGGCTGGGAAACAACAGTAGAAACAGTATTTACTTAATTAGCTGTCATGCTGTGCTTCAGAGGAGAGAAACACAAGCAGATGCTGCTGTGAACTTGCTTGCTTGTAGGTTGATGCACTCCAGCACCTGGTGGCCTTCCTGCCTTAAGGAAAAGAGCTGCTCCCACACCTCCAACAGCTGGATTTAGATGACCACGTCTACACTGTGGTCAAAGGGCTCAGAGCTGGTTTTGGAGCAAGTTTATTGAGGGCAAGAGAGAGAGTTTGGGAGGCTCATTTTATTTCCCACTGTAACCTCATCGATCCAGGTGAGAGCTTGGCCCGGGACAGGCACGGCTGCTTGGTCAGAGGATGAAGTCTGCAGATCCCCTTGGTTCTTCTGGCTCGGTGCTTGCAAAATTCAACCAGAGCTAATTTTAGAGGCCAGTGCTGACTTTAGAGGCCAGTCCTATCAACAAGAATCCCCTACTACCATCTTAAAAAAGATCCCTTGATGACTATATAACCTTGAATTAACTGTTTGTCCCAGACACCATCTAATTTCATAATCTGTAACATCATCATTGAATATCTGTCATAATTCACTTAATTGCATGTCTGTTGCTACAGTGCTTCAATTTGGGGAAATTTCTGTTTTCTTACTCAGGAAAAACAGTTTACACTCTCAAGACCAATTTGCCAGCTGGAGCATAGTTCTTCTGCAAATGGATGCAAAGATAAGTCTCTCATAAATATCTGAAAGCACCATCATCTCTGCATTTACACATTCAACAGCTTGAATCTCAATGACAGTGCATCCTTGCTCCTAGCACATGATGCTCTGAAGGTGGTCCCCTGCAACAGGTCCTGTGGGTTTTCAGGCGTGGTCGAAGCTCCAATCTGGCACTCAGGAAGGACTTGGGAGTGCAAACGCCACATAAAGATACCAGGAAGTGGTTTTTTTCCCTCTTTTACATGGATTTCCTTCCCAAGAGGAGACAACTGTGATCCTGAACTGGTAGTGAGAGGATCACCAGCTGATCAATCCATGCAGGGGACTGGGATGATGTGGCTGTGTGCCACTTGACAGGCATGTGCAGAAATAGGACAGAGTCTCCCAGTTCAAAACACTGATAGGCACCAGACTCTATTCTTTAAGGCCTTGGATCTCATGTTTAAAACAACTCAGAGATCCTTCTGAATCTTCATGTACCCTCAGGGAGTTTTAGTGTGGTCCTGATTTAGTGCTTATTCCAATATGAATGAAATGTCAGTTCTGTTTCGCATACTAGCCTGATTTTATTGAATGTAATGATACTTGCATATTTCCATCAGAGTCTTATCTCCACGGTATTACAAGAGAAGCTTGCGGTCTGGATAAGGGCTTTATATTATTAAATAATTGTCATCTCGTTCTTAACTGATGTAAGTGAAAGTGGAGCAATGTGTACTGTACTGATAAAATGGCCTCACCAAACAAAAATGGAAAAGAGAAAACCTCCCTCCAATTCTTCTTCATTATGTTCATGATTTGCTACTGAGCCTGACCTGATGTTTTAAAACATCTCTGTTTTACTAGTTCTATTAAAATAAAACATATTTATTATAGTTTTGGAAGTCACTAATAATTGGAAAAATGCCTTGTAACCCTAGTGATATTTTTTGATCTCCTGACTTTTGCATAGAGAAGAATTATTGCTATCATCTGAAATAACTTTCATGGTTTGATTTATGAAACCCAAAGTCAATCAAATTGCGATGTCTTTGTATCAGTGAAAATTGTTTTTACATTCAGAGAATGCTACCACTTTTTAAATTATATCACAAATATTACTATCCATTTCATCAGTATAACATGACCATTTATACTGATGTATTTCAGGATGAAGAGATACAGCTTAAATTCCTCTGTATCCAAATATTCTTGTGCTCTTTATATTCCTCAAACTTCACATTTCATATTTTGGAGTTTTTTTCAGCCTGCTTTTAGTCTACTACTGCAGAGTCTTTGTATTGAAAAGATAAAACTCCAAAAGCCTCAAATGATTTGTCTTCCTGGCATTTCTTTAAATCCTGAAGTGTGTCATTATTCCAACTTTCAGTGGGCTACGGCAAAAATTTAAATAAATAGGAATTTGTTTGATCACAGGGTGCAATTCTGCAGTTTTCATCCCATTGAGGATGAAGGTGACTGAAGGTTTTTATCCATTTCAGAAGGTGTTGTAGGTCTAAGATCTTTCAAAGGAAAAGGAAGAGAGAGATATGAGGAAAAAGTCACTAAGGTTTTAGAAATTCTTTTTTTCTGGCAGTCACTCTCATTCTCACAAAACTTAGAAAAATGGACTCTCTTTTTCACATACAACTAAAAGAATACTCTTATAACTTATTATAAGCCTACCATGGTTAGAAAAAGATTGTCATGATTTTTTCTTACTTTTTTTTCTATGTGAATATAAATTCTCTTCTCATCTTGAGTAGGCTTAAATGACTGAGGGAAAAATAACAAATATTTGGTACAATTGGGATAACTCTTAAGTTAAGTTTATGAATTATTTTAATGATTTTTAAAATCTTAATTAGTTCCCTTAAGAAACATCTATATTATGAGGCTTGTTTTAAAGGTGAGAATGATGGAATCTCTTCCTCAACACAATTCAGAGAAAAGATGCTGTCTTTTGTCTAATTACATTTGTTAATGCTTTTTGATTATGGAAGAAAAAACCACAACAATTAAAAAAACCATGAAAAACAAGCTAACAGCAGCTTTTAACAAAATTAAGAAATCCTTCCAAGCAATGGGAAGGATTAAATGTGAGTCAAGTTCAGCAGAATCACTCATGGCTCCCTCACTTACTTAAAATGCACATGATTTATAAGCTCTGTGTGTCTGAAACAGCCATTTACAGTTTAAAAGAAAAACAAACAAACAAAACCCTCAAAACAAAACAAAAGTCAAACAAACAAAACAAAAAAAACCCCCCACAAACGCCTTTAACGCCTTTATCTCAAAATGCTCATTTTAGGTGTCTTGTAGAGAAGCCCTGGTTCCAGACGATAGCCTGGTGCAGCATGACTCAATGACAGCAAAGAGTTCACAGGGCCCCTTCCTCAAGGATTAGTATTTGTAGCAAGATATTTTAGCCCAGTCAAAAAAGCAAACAAAACAAATAGAGACTCAAAGACAAGATTCAACAACCACAAGATTCAACACTCAAGCCTCCCGATGATATTCTTAAAGCTGTTTTCCTCCTATTGTGTCACAAATAGTCATTTGGCAATATTTCTGGGATTTCGGTTCCAGATGATGAAATTAGTTTACCAGTCCATAGGGACAGTTTGGACTGTGGAGTTTTCTTCTGTTTAGGTTCCAATAAAGGTGCCAAAAAAAGAAAGGAGATGAATCAGCAACTGCATGAAAAATAATCACAGTTGTGGAAAAAAAAGGCATGTCATTTAGCTCTGGCTTTAGGTCTATAGAGCTTTTACCCTATGAAATAGACTATATGCCATATAGAATAATAACACCTTCCTTTTGCCTAGGAGCAATACAAAAGCAGGGGCTCTTGGCTCTATGAATGGGAGCATAAATACTGCCATAAATAGGGTGCTTCTCCCTCAGAGACAAAAGTGTCTGGGCTGTAGAAAGCAAAAATGCTTTGTTGTTCCTTGGTCTCACCAAGCAAGACACGAAAAATAGCATAGCTGAGAAGGAAGAACCTTTTCCCAGCACATTGAAAGAGCCCTGGTTAGTATGGCTGGGCCCCCTGATTTCAACACCACTTGAAATACAAAACACTTGTGTCATGAAAAATCAGCATTGCTCATCTCTATCCCCACTCTAAGGCCATAAGGAATCTGGGGTCATGAAGTGAAACTTGTTGAGAAGTCATCCCCTAAGAGCCACATGGTTTGTCCCAGCTTTTGGGGCGGATCTTCCATCCAGGGAGTTGGCCTGGGAGGTCTCTGTGTTCTTCCCTTTGAGATAAAGGAGACGGGCACAGATGTGGAGGCAGAGATGTCTCCAGCCCTCGCCTGCTTGCTGCTGTTCCTGGCGGGCTGCCTGGCATGCCAGCACCGCGCCTGTCGCTGCCTGGGCAGGGTGTTCATCTGCCAGGAGAGCCAGGTGGTCCAGGTTCCCCGGGACATCCCTGCCAACACCACCGAACTGTAAGTAGGGAAAGGGAGCGGTGGGGAGCAGCAGCCTTGTGGCTGGCTCTCCAAACAAGCTGCTGCTTGGCAAGCCACAGGTCGGGTTTGCAGGGAGTCACTTGGGAGACCTCATGCCGGCTGTTTGCAGAGCACAGCCCTTCCTCTGACGCTCTCTTAATTACACCTTGAAACTCCTCTCCATTTCTGTGATCGTGCTCAACGTAAGAGGTCTGTTAAGAAAGGATTTTGCACGTTACAATGCAAAGTGCAGACTAAATTTGAAACAAGCATCCTTGGTGCTGTGACAGTAATTTGGAGCATGAAGTCTGAGCTTTCTTTACAGCTTTGCTTTAGCGTTGTCGGAACGTGCAGAGCAACTTTTCTGCCCCAAACAACGTGATGTTGAGTGTCTGTGTGTACTGCAGGAGCTTTCCAGAGGTTTGCGCTTGTTTGCCAAGAAGCAACTTAATGTTTCCCCCTTGAAATCTCAAAGGCATTGCAGAAAGGACTCTCATAAACATTCAGAGAGGGATCCTCCTCCACCAGAGGAGCAGCGTGGCTGCGGTTGGAGAGAGTGAGCGATGTGGAGATACCGTACTGAGTTACGAGAGGATGGGTTTTGTCTATCTTAAAGCTTCTCATTATTTATCATAAAAATAACATGAGCAATAGTGTGTGGCAGCTGTTTTCTGTGTCAGTAGCAGGGGCAAGCACACGAGCTTGCACAATGGCAAGTATGTAACTGCAAGGGATTGTTTACATTTTAATAGTTTTAAAGCAAATTAGATCACCCTTTGCCAACACCCCCACAGACATCTGGCATTGTTGCAACCTAAAGCAAAACCAAAAGGAGTAGTCTGGGATAAGGCTTTTGATTAATGAGTGGCAAGTTTGAAGGGAGGATACAATGAAGAATGGTGTGTCACTAGTAAGAAAAATATACCCCTATCTCAATTTTACACACCACAGTAGATCTGTGGTTATCATGCCAGTGTTTTCCTAGGGCAGAAGTTTTGTTTTGTTCAGAAGGAGGAGTTGTTATGCTCACTGACTAAGCAGACTGCAGTGAAAACTTGAGAGAAATATCTGAATTAACCACCAAAGGTCAGTAAAAGTTTAAATCATTCTCACAACTAGTAAAAGTTTAAATCATTCTCACAACTAGAGGAAAAACTAATCCATCTGTGATTTAGGCCATCTAAATCCTGAGTGAACTGTGCTCCAGGCGTATACGGCTAATTTTGTTTAATTTTGCTTTGATTGTTTCTTTAGATTACACAGTTAAGGTCTGCCTTCTAGGGATTAAGCAAAAGCATTTTTAAATTATTTCTGCAAAGAAGTAGAGTATCGCTGAAAAGCACCTGTTAGTAAAATGGGATTTGTTCTCTCCTTGTTAACTTCTCGAGAGTTTGTTGAGGATGCTAATTTGTGGGTTCTTAGCGTGAGTGTTATTCTCTGAAACAGGCAGAATACAACATTAGTGTGACTGAAAACAACAAACAAATCCGTTCTTCTGCCAGTGCTGTGCAAATACTGGAGTTAGAATCTCTCAACTTGACTCTCTTCTCACTTTCTCTCAAAATAAACTTGCTTTTGGTTTCTCAGGGAGTACTTCAGATCCCCTTCTATCAGTATAGCCCTGGGACTGATTTCAGCATGACTTAAAAATTTGAAAACTACCCAGAGTAGCTTTGAATATACCGAACCTTTAGCACTACTAAAGCTAGATACGTTAGCTGAAGAGCTAGCAAGTGACAGATAAACCTTAGATTTTTCCGTCAGGATCAAAGGGGAACTCTAGAAAAGTGCTTTCCTCTGCATCTCTCCACTGAGTGCCCAGTGGGGTGATTCAGGTGACTAGAATAGGTTTTACTGCTCCAGATGACACTGCTGGTGCACCCCTGGTAACAGAAGCAGCTTGCTTTATGTTTCCTCAGAAAGTCTCAATGAGTGAAAAGGGTTTTTAAATCAGCCTACCAACTTACACACAGAAGGCCATGGTGTCTAAGAACCCTGTACAGGACACAAGCAGAGACATCTTGCTAAGTACAGCTCCTGCAAGGTACTTTTTTCACTTAAGAGCTCATTTTGGGAGTCTGGATGTAGTCTGGTTTTGTTTGCTATAAAGGAGAGGGGTTTCTTCAGTACGCTTAGAGCTCTTCACCTTCCCTTACATGGTCTTGATAGCTTTCCTAAGTTATCCAAGAGTCCTTCCCTAGTGCCTTTAAAATGTTGAATAACATGCTGGTGAATGCTTTAGAGTGAGAACAGGAGCCTGATAAGCCTCAAGCACTTCTCCCTTTGCTGCGTGATTCTGTTTCACTACAGCTGTGTCTACTGGCATGTGGCAGCCAGCTCTGACACTCGGTAGGAAAACTCATGATGAAGGTAAAAATAGGGCCCTCGCTAACCATTATCTCTTTGCCATTGCTGACTTTTTTAATTGTCATTTTTTAGTGTTTGAGGGCTGGTCATGAGCACGCGCTGCTGCGAAGGATTTCTTTGTGATTGGTTTCCCAACAGGGAGATCTTAGGCTCCACAGCAAACCTGAGCTCTGCAGCATGGTGCATGAGGCAGGGTTTTGGTCCTGGCTGGATTAGCACCTGCGTTAGCAAGGGTGTTGCAAAGGGAAGGCTGGTAGCCTCTTACGCTGAGTGATTTCATTTTGTACTTAACCTTGTGGAAGCAGAACAGGGATCAGAATCCATGGACTTTCATCACTTCTTTCTGCCACCTCTCCTTTTTCACTTACAGGCCAAAACCTCATGAGAGGATAGTTACAGCTTGGTTTGTGCATTGCTTTTTGCAGATTTGCAAGCACTCTGCAGCTGGCGTGTTCTGAGTGTTTGCAGGGGAGGCTGTGGTTATTAGCTGTTTTGCTTTATAATCTTTGCCTGGATAGAAGAATTTTTTGTATTTTTTATAGATACCAAAATGCCGAAGAGATGAGTCTGACTTACAACTTCAGAGTCAATCCATTAGAAACCAGAGGCCAAAAGTTCAGATGGGAAGTGTAAGCTCACCTGTGTCAAAGAATTAACTATTAATTGCCTCAGGGGAAGAGGGGAGGGAGTGACTCAGTAGCAACTGGAGGCAGTTTGTTCCTTGAAGATCTATTCCAGTCTTGAAATCTAGGGTGAAGTTTTGTAATCCATCATCAGTATTCAGCAGGATTTCATTTATTCATTAGAGGTCTTGCTTTGAGATAGTAATGCAGACAGAAATGACACTCTCAGAAGGGATCCTTCTTAAGATTTAACAAACTGCTTTAAGCAGAAACATTTGAATAGCACCAAGTAACAGGATAACAGAAAATGGCCTCAAGTTGTGCCAGGGGCAGTTTAGATACAATATTAGGAAAAATTTCTTCCCTGAAAGGGTCATCAGGCACTGGAATAGGCTGCCCAGGGAAGTGATGGAATCAAGATCCCCTATAAGTGTTGTGGATGTGGCACTTGGGGACATGGTTTAGTGGTGAACAAGGTGATGCTGGCTTAACGGCCGGACTCAATTATCTTAGAGTTCTTTTCCAGCCATAATGATTCCATGATTCTAGGAGGCAGTTTAGCCGTTGTCAGAGCAGTTTAGAGGTATGTTATATAGAGTGTTTTCTCCCAAACATCTGCAAACTATAAACAGTGGGGTTTTTTATTTGCTTGCTGCATAGGTGTTTTTGTACAATTGCTCAAGGATATTTACTTTAGACTATCAAGTCAAGGCTGAGTAGATGTCTGAGCACTAAAACATCAGCTGCCTAGAAATAGCAAGTCCTGTGTTATGTGCTGAGTGAGTCAGATGTGCTTCCCAGCGACAGAAGCTGCAAATGATGTGAATTGTAGCTGCAACACTGTTATTGACAGCTGCAATTAGGATTTTTTTTGTTCTTTCACACTTAGAGTTGAAATTACACTGAAACCTGCAAACAGCTACACTTCTTGCTTGGGTGTTCATACTGATGGACTGACCTTAACCTAAGAAAGGCAAGGTGTGAGAGGATAAAGTAAACTAACAAAATGAAGACCCATGAAGCTTTGAACTCCCTGTGTTGTGGTGGTTAATCATATCAATAAACCCACATTTTTTCAGAATGAGATGAGACTATTTTCACAGCAGAGCATATTGAGAACATATTACGTTCTGGCTAAAGCTTTTAAAATTATTTTAGTTTTTAATTCAAACCAGCTTTGCATCTGTTAGGGTTACATTCTTCTCTTCCTGAATTTATGATCAGTTCCTACTTTGAAACAGAAAGCGACAGAGCTGCTGTAAGATTGCTGTCTGTATATCAGTGCAGTGGTCCAATGCTTAGGCTGGAATCTGTATTTGACGTTTTAATTGGGAGGATAAAAAGAAATTGGCAGATCGTAAGAGAGGAAGAAAAAGAAACATAAGAAAATTACACAAAAGGATAATAAACTCAGCAGGACAGATCCTCAGCTGGTATAAATGACCAAATATATATCTCTGCCAAAACATTCAGCTTCTAAAGCATCAGGAGCTTTTGAACACGAGGAGTTATGCTGCACACAGTGGGAGCTGCTTTGCAGTGCAGTGCTCTGCTGGCTTGCTCCTGATGCTGTAAATAAATACTTGCACATGGCTTTAACCTTACTTAGAAGGTCTGCAGCTTGTATGAGAGAGGTATGGCCAAGTCTGAAGATGTACAGTTGTCTGTACATTTTTATATATATCAAATATACCTTGGAAATGAAAGTGCTTTCACTTAAAATTTAATGACTTTCTAAATTACTGAGCTTTTTGCAGGGAAACAGCGACTTGATTGACAAGACTTGATTTCGTTTGCCCACAGCATTGGGAGGGTACCAAGCTGATGCCCTCCACTGGGGTCAGCTGCAGAGAGATTCTCTCGATGTATAAATTCAGTTTTTTCCAGCAGTCTCTTGTCGCACACACACACACACACAAACCAGACTGTGTCACATCCCCACACATCTGAAACCAGGCAAAATGGGCTCCTGGGCTGATGAGCTCCGTGTTCTGAAATAAAGCCTCCCTGTTAGACATTTTAGATATGTTCTGGTTCACTTCCTACAAAGAATCCAAATGTGCCTACTGAATGAGATAATAATAAATGTTTTTCTAAAGTGCTTGGAAGATTAAACCACTCATTTGTAGGTGTTACATTTTCTTGTCTCAAATATGGTGTCTTCACCTTGTGTGTCTCCCCATTCAAGTCATGAATATCATTAAAAACCCAGGAGAGTTTGACAGTAATGTTATTCATGAGATGCGATCTGGTAAATACCAAAGTTAGTGATGAGGCACAGCAGGAAAGAAAAGCCCTAGTAAGATCTGAAATTAGTAGTTTTAAACTAAAATGTGGTAAAATGGAGAAGCTGGTAAGCCTAGGGGACATTGCAAATTAGGATGGAGGTCCATCTTTTCCTTGTCCAACAAGAACGTGAATCACTAAGCAGATTTGAGGACTCATGAATTCGCTGGTGCCACGCAGCAGTTAATTTCCCTTGCTCTGAATGGTATGTTAGGCTAAACACTTCAACAGTATGGATGATTTCCTAGCTTCATTTACTCCCCTTACGACAGTTTCTCACAACTCATCGGTTTTCACTCCTCAGAAGTAAAACACTGTGTTTCAGACTTTGTTGCCTTCTCGTGTCTAATATTAAAATGTGTTAACTCCATCTCTCATCCTGTCCAGGGACACTTTGGCACAGGGAATCCTATTGAGTATCACTCAAAGATGACTACTGCTAGCTGGGAAAGCAGAGCATAGTCAGTGCTCTAGGGAAATGCTTTCATGAGTTTGAGTGACATTAAAGTGCTTATGTGGTTCAGTCTCAGCTTCAATGAGCTGCCTTCCCATCCCTTGCATAGGGAGCTCAGGGTGTTTGTGAAGAGAGGGATGCAGAAAGGGCTGTGTTTATGTGTGCCACTCATGCTCTGACCCAGCAGGGTACAAGCTGCTGTGCTGTAAGAGCTACCAAGCCAGGACAGTTCATCTGTTATCCCTGTATTTGTCCATATAGTTATGCTTTCAGCTCCTCCTTCAGGTTTATAAATGGCATCTTGGGAGTTTCGGTAAATCATTTTCTGAATCAGACATTTAGCAGATTCATATCAGCATTGCAGTCTTGAAGAATAAAGCTTAATATCTCCCTCAATATCCCAGGCCATGCCTCTTAAATAAAAAATAAAATTTACAAAAAGCTTCTCAAATACTTGATAATCCCATCTACATTTCTGAGATGATTTCTGGAGAAGAGATCCCCAGTGGGAGGTGTCTTTAAAAGCTTCAAATCATATTCCTCTGAAAGAGTATTACACATAAAACATGTCACCTGACAAGCCAGCAGGGGAAAGTCTACTGTGCACCTCCAGGGTTTTCTTTGCTGATGCTTGAGGGGGTCTCATCAGGCTGACGTTTCACTGGAAACACTGCTTGTGTGAGAGTTTAATGAGGGTGACAGAAGAGAGTGGATGTAAAATGCCACAAAAACAGGAAAAGGGTAGCTTAGAGGAGAGATGCTAAGTAAGAATATCCATCCCAAAGGGAGAGCTGCTCCAACTGCCAGCAGTTTGTGTGCTGGAGGGGGTCCTGCGGAGCCGAGCAGTTATTTGCCAAAGAAAAATAAACAAACCTGTGAGACACCCAACTGAGGAGCCAAAGAAACCCATGCAGAGTTCAACGTGCCTCACTCACTCCTCTCTTGCTGGCATTTTAGTTACTTCTGCTTAACTTTCCCGAGTCCTTGTGCAGGCAAGTTAGAAAGTAATTGGGGTAGGCTCACAGTTAATTTAAATTGTCATAGCTTCATTAACTTCAGTGGAAAAAACTCAGTTCATTTTCACTGTCTGGCAGTGGGGACCTCTCTCAGCCATGTGTTGTTCATTTTGGCAGCAGCTGATTGGGAATGAGAGAGTGTGTGTGTGTGTGTGTGTGCTCAGTAAACAAGATAGTTTGGGCACAAAAGACAGGTATTATTTTTCATAGCAGTCTATTAGTTTTACACAGTGAGGGGCAAGCACTCTGGTAGGAAAAGTCACTTTTCTTTGCTTAAGACCTTGACCTTTTCAGACAAAATCTGTAAATTATTTCACACACTTTGCCTGTAGTTTGATTGGGCTGCTCTTATTAGCAGTGAAATTTAAGTCATTAAAATGAAGCTTGTTTCAAATTATAGGTCAGAGTCAAGCATGGATTTCATGTAAGAATATAGAAAATTATTTCTTCTAATTGTCTTGCATACACCATAATAAGGAGCCCAATTTCTGCCTTTTACTCAGGTGTAATTTCTTTGCTCTTGAGGGTCTAGGGTCACAAAAGCTTGTGATTTGTTTACTTTTGCTGAGTGTTTTCCTCCAACTATCCTTAAGTCTTCCCAGAGCTCAGCCTGGGAGGTAGGGATGCTTTTTATCTCCCATTACCTTATCAAGCCACCTAGAATCACTTGCTCCTGGGTAGCTAGAGGAGAATTTACAGACTGTTATTACATGCAGAGGGAGATATGTGTCTGAGTGAAACAAAAACAGCCTCCAACCTAACTCAGCTGAATGAATCCTTGTTTTTCAGAAGTATATTGAGCTTGCTGAGCCTCCTTCTTTGCCTGGACTAACTAAATAATGCTGTACCCTTAAATGTAACTTACTCAGAGCTTCCTATAGACAGGACAGCCTCGATTTTAAGTGTATACCCACAGGGTGAGCTGCAGGCTGAAGCTTTCAGCTCTTCTCACTCTCTTTTCTACTCAAGGATGCTATCACTAGTCAGCATTTTAACATATTGGCCTGGAAATTCTGTTTTGTGAATGCCTATGGAGCATGATTCTGAGAATGGTCCTATTGACATAAAGTTTCCCCACATCCACATACATGAGGATGTACTTTCTGATATGAATCCTTGTCCAAATACAGCCAGTTAATTGGAATTAATTTGTAAATATTTGTTAGCCAGGAATCTGTGAATCTTCAGTGGTTTTCCAAAAACACTGTGTGCATAAACATGCAGTGGGGAAAACTTCCAAGTTTTCAGTGTTTGATTCATCTTTTGTTTGAGAGTGGAGCAAGGAGAGGATATACTTTCAAACAAAGATCAGAAGTTTGGGGTTTTTTAATTGAAATAGTAGCAAGCAATGAAGAATGAAGGATGGACTGTGTGAAGGCTGGAAAAGAAAGTGGTGCTTGTTTTCTCAGCAGAGTTTCTGGTGTCCTATATTTATGTTCTAAACATAAAACTTTGGGGTATAATGGGATACTTATAAAGACACCTTCCCTCCCCCTTACCGCGAAACCAGAAGTGTGTGTACACACTTGTGTATGTGCACAGGGTGTCTTTGTTTAACTTCTTCCTCCACCAGTTTGGCTCTGGGCAAAGAGGATGAGATTGGAAAACAATGGCTTGGATATATAGCTGTAACTCCTAAAATGGCCCAGGCTGAGGTGGGAAAGAGTAATAATGGAAGGAGGGACAGTCTGTCTGTCCCTTTTTCCCAAAACCGGGAGCATGGGATGGGAAGAATTGATATGTGGTTATTTGAGGTTGGTTTTCTTCACTGGAAAGGATTGTCACATAGGCAGACTAAGAATTAAAATGGTTTTCTTTACACACCTTTGAAAGCCTTTTAATGGTTTCATATTCTGTGCTATTCTTGTGCTTAGAAATAATCCCTGGTGTAACACTCCTGCCTACCCTTGGCTTTGAGAGGTTTGGATTTCAGTGCTTCAGGGTAAGCTTTGATTTCTTTTTTCGCTTGTACCATCACATGGTATAAACACATCAGGGTATTGCCTTTAGTAGCCCAATAGGCATTTTTGAGGGCCAGACCCTTTGTAAAAGGGTATCCTGTTCAGTGGGAAACACTCACGCCCGTCAGAGCCACAGACATTCACCGAGGTAAGAAAGCACATCTGTCTCCAGCAGTGGAAGTACCACCTGTGCTGCTTTCTCTGGCATCTCCAGTCTCTCCACAGTTTTAAAAAAAGGAACACTGATCAGCCAAATCCATTTTCTCCTTCTTGATAACTAGTGGGAAGCAATCAATTCTGAAGAGTCTTTCCTTGGAGTCCAGTCTCCCAGCAAGAATATTTACACACATAAATTTCTGAAAAAGCAAGGTGTATGTAGAGGGGCTATAAACCCATGGAAAGACAGTGGGTTGATGCTAAAAAACTTCTCTTGTCCCCAAAGTTTTCTTTGGCCAACAGAGCTGCTATGGAAATTTTTGCTTTTCATTTTTGGCAAGTAAAGGCTCATAAAAGAAATACAGGCTGTGTTAGAAAATGACAGCAAACCAAGAAATGCCTTGGCAGAACAACTCTCTCTAGATGGAATTGCTGGTTTGGGGAAACACTCGCTGCATCTGAATCCCACGAGCTGTAATTTCCTACCTGCAGTATATTGTTGCCATGGCAGACGAAGCCCAGACCTCATTCTCCAGTCCTTTGAAATCAGCATTAGTGGCCCCTGTGAGGGAATACCCTGCAAGAAGATCCAGGGTCTGATTCCGCAGGCATTCGTACACATCCTAATTGCTTGCCCGAGCAGCTCTGCTGCTTCCCGGTGGGACAGGTGCAAAAGTACCTGTCTGCACATATTTGCAGATTCAGGGCTTTGTGCTATTGCAGTAGACAGGAAACCACTGTGGGGAAAAATAAAATGGGCGTTGAAAGCGCAAATCAAATAGGTAAAAAAATGTTTGCATTTATTTTAAATTATTTGGGGAGATTTTAATTGTTTTAACAGGCCACATGGAATTGACAGGACTGTCTTAGGGCTCACAAAGTTTTCTATAAATATTAACAGATTTCACAAGATTTCTGCTAAATATGTAAATGTAATTTTATCCATCACAGTAACAGCAAAGCGATGGGTTGCAAAAGGCAAGCAATTTCCCAAGTATACAGGGTTTGACCCACTGGCTTAGCCTCACCAGACTGTACTCCTATGGCAATGTGTTTCCTTTTTCCAAATAGCAAACAAAAAAAAAAATTACCTCTTGCATATTTGTGTTTCTTTCTAATAACAATTTCTCGGCAGAGAAAGTCATAAGTCTACTATTTTTTAATGTCAAGTGAGGCGTAAAGTTTCAGAGTTTTTTCCCTCAAATGCATTTTTATTGACTTGGTACATCTGCATCATCACCTTTTCCACTTTCTTCATTTCTGTACTTTTCTTGTATCAGTTTCTGTCACTGTATTAGAAGAGCAGCATTTCACAGTAGTGTTACAGTCAGTAATTTAAAGACAGCTGAGGTGGAGATTTTTGTGAGTGTTTCAATTATGGCTAACTGTTGGCTCTGTTATGGTCAGTAGGGCTGCCTATTGAGCACTAATTGGAAGGTTTTCACCCCTTTATGAGTTTAATTGCTCTCTGTATATTTCTCCTTAGCCAAAGACCTTTGCAAGTGCAATGTTGCATCTACAGGAATTTTTTAATATATATTTACATTATTCTTATAACAAACAATATTTTTTTGACTTCCTTCATTTCTCTACGTGTTACTGCTGTGTTATGCCAGCGTTGCTGAGCACACTGCCTGGGTCCACACCCCAGAAATCACGTTGGTTTTTGAACGCTTTACCCTAGAAATTGGAGCATGTTCATCCAGAGCTTTACAGAGCACTGTAGAGGCTGGATACGGAGCCACGAGTCTCCATGAAGTTCCCCCTGAGGAATGCTTGCCGTGGATGTACTGATGCTCTGGTCTGCTGGGGACAGCTTTGTAGCCTTGGGGCTGTGGACCAGCACCAGCTCAGGCTTTGCCATTTTGTTTGTCTGTCAGAGGCGTGGACACTGTCTGGAAGAGATGCTCTGGCGGCACTGGAAATCAGGGAGACTGGGTCTTTGTTCAAGGCTTTGAAAGATTTTGGGGTTTTTTCAGCCTCTGTGTCAGGCTGCCAGGAGCCGGCCTTGGTTCTAGGTGTGGATTCATCTCTTCAGTGTCCTCCAGGCTGAGCACACACAGGGGTGGTTATCAGCTAAAATAGGCAATGAGGCAAGGGGTGCCTCAGAAGTTTCTGCTTGCGTCTCCTTGAAGATTTCCTGCATTCCACAGAAAGCTTGTTAACCTCTGATTTGGTGGGGTGGCAGACTGCTATTTTTATTAGCCTGACTTGCCAGCTAGAGTACATCTTTACAATGTCCATTGTATAAAGGAGTTTATAGATTCCTGTAAAACACCACATGCTGGTATCCTACTTTTATGAACAGCTTTGGGCTTCAGCCTATGTTGCATAGCAGCACTCAGGGTTTTGTTAATCTGAACTCAGGTGATTCAGACTGGCTCTCAATCCTAGAAGCCCAAAAGTCCCAGAACCCTTGAGTTTCAATAAGATGCCAACTGCTTTTCTAAAAATAGCCCAAAGAAGGAAAAAGGTGCACCCGGACTACGTGGAGGTCTAAATTTCACCTTTAGCATCAAGTATAGCGTCCCTGTAGGAGTTTCTGTGGCTTGGAGTTCCTCCTGCTGGAAGGTCTTTCTCCAACCTCAGTATCAGTATTTCAGCAGCTGCCTAATAGAAGCTACTGTCTATACTTCCTCTGCCAGCCTGCCTAAGAGCATGCTTCCAAGCTGTGCTTAGCTTGCATGGTCATCTGAATGGTCTTCACCCTTGTTGATCTTATTGGAGACGTGATGATGGAAAATACTGTCCAGAAAGAAAATGCTGTCAAACCAATCACTAATCATTCCCTGCTATCTCCATGCTGAAATAGCAATATTCACTGAGAGGCTACTTCTGCCAGATAAAGGATAATCAGCTAAAACATCTGTGTGCCTTGGAAGATTACCCTTGAGTGAAGGAGATAGGAAAATCAAAAAGCATACACAAAGGCAGAAAATATTTTGCTTGTGGCTTTCTATATTTTCAATGCTGCTATATAGGATGAAGAAGAGGCTGAAATACTTAATTTCTTTTTTGCCTCCAGTTTTCCTCAGGGTAACCAGCCCCCTGAGCTAGTAGACAGGTGGAGAGAATATAGACCCTCTGTAATCCAGGAGAAAGTAATTAGTGACATGCTGAGCCACCTAGAAACTCACAAGTCTATGGCACCAGACACGATTCACCCAAAGGCACTGAGGGAGCTGCTGGAAGGGCTCACCAAGCCACTCTCCATCATTTCCCATCAGTCCTGGTTAACCAGGGATGTCCCAGACAGCTGGAGGTTGGATGATGTGACACCCATCCACAAGAAGGGCCGGAAGGAGGATCCAGGGAACTACAGGCCTGTCAGCCTGACCTCGGTGCCGGGGAAGGTCATGGAACACGTTATTCTGAGTGTAATCGCAAGTGCTCACAGTGTGAGCACATACAGGGTAGCTAAGGGATCAGGCCTAGTCTCAAGAGCTTTACGAAAGGCACATTCTGCCTGACGAGCCTGATCCTTCATGACCAGGTGACCCACCTAGTGGATGGGGGAAAGCCTGTGCGTATAGTCTGCCTAGACTTCAGTACAGTCTTTAATGCTGTCTCCCACAGCATTCTTCTGGAAATGCCGTCAGACCACAGCTTGGACGGGTGCACTCTTGGCTGGGTTAAGAACTGGCTGAATGGTTGGACCCAGAGAGTGGTGATCAATGGTGCCACATCCAGGAGGAGTCCAGTCACCAGTGGTGTCCCCCAGGGCTCAGTGTTGGGGCCAGTCCTTTTCAGTATCTTTACTGATGAGCTGGATGAGGGGATCAAGGGCACCCTCGACCACAGACGGCACCAAGCTGGGTGGGAGTGTTGATATGCTGGAGGGCAGAGGGGTCTGGACAGGCAGGATAGATGGGCCAAGACCAACAGTATGAGGTTCAACAAGACCAAATGCTGGGTCCTGCTCTTAGACCACAACAACAACAACCCCAGGCAGTGCCACAGGCTGTGGCAGAGTGGCTGGAAAGCTGCCGATAGGAAAAGGACCTGGGAGTGCTGGTTGGCAGCACTGAACATGAGCCAGCTGTGCCCAGGCAGCCAAGAAAGCCAGCGGCATCCTGGCTAGACCAGCAATAGTGTGGCCAGCAGTACCACAGCCCCCTGTACTCAGCACTGGTGAGGCCACACCTCGAATTCGCTGTCCAGTTCTGAGCCCCTCACTACAGGAAACACACGGAGAGGCTGGAGAGACTCCAGAGAAGGGCAGTGGAGCTGGAGAAGGGTCTGGAGAGGGAGTCCAAAAGCAGCAGAGAATATTCTTTTAAACACTGCAGTCTTATAAACAAAGCCCTGGAAAATAAGCATCCCTTACAACTGTCAAACTCAGAGCAAATGTTCATTTTCTCATTGCCAAAAGCATTCCTTAATCTGAGAAAGTGAGAGAGAATGACTGCTATCATACCTACTCTTTGAACAATCTATTTGCAAGAATAGATATGAATGTCACATTAAAAAACAAAAAAAGTGTTTGGCTATTGAGGTGAAATAATCAAAAGGGCTGAAATAACAAGCACTGAATCTAACCCAACAGGTCAAGAGGTGTAAATTAGTGGCACATTTTCTTGACAAAGTAATCAGCTACAAAATTCACGCATTCTCTCATTTTTTTGCGAGGCCAAATTGTCTTTGAAACTTAAAAGACTTTTTGCCATGTAAAACAGAGCAAAAAGATAGGAGATTCCACAAGGAAGCTGCAATTAGAATAAGGTAATGATGCAGACCTTTGAAATAAATCTGAGGGAAGACGTAATGATTCTGCAAGGGTAAGTGTGAAACTTTGCAGGGACGTTTCAGGTTCGGTGGTTGATGCTGACTGTCATTTTTGCTTGCCCTTAAGCTAAACCAAACATGGTTAACCAAGCCTCTTGCAGCAAATTCTATCAGCCAGATAAGATGTGCAGCACTTAATGTACGGTACGTTGGCCGATTGTGGATGTCGCCAGAGAAGAATGTGAGGCCAACTCATTTTTTTTTGTTACAAACTCTGATTGGGACAGTTCCATCTCAGCATGAAGAGATTATCACTGCACCACTGATTGGTTAACCTCTGTTCCCATTATTCGGGCTTCTGCATGCAATAAAAGGTCTGTCCGATACATATTGAAAAATCAGTGGAAGAATTCCTATTGATTTCCATTAGATTGTGTCGTAATATTGGGCCCAGCCTTTTACTGCATTGCTTTAGCACTTGGTCATCAGCACTCAAGTGTCAGCTAACAGAAGCCAAGGAGTCGTGGCAGCGTTTTTCTCACGTGACTCACAAATGGATGTTTACAATAAAATGAGAGAAAAAGCCAAGTTCTTATACAATTTATAGCCTTTTAATTACCTTCTGTCTCAGCAAGTTGTCATTGTTTTTAATTTAGCAGACATCCTCAGACTGGCAAGATGTGCTGTTCCATCCCTTCTGGAAATGTTGGTTTGTTTTTTTTTAAATTTTAATATGAAACATCAAGGAGGTGGAAGGAGAGCAGGGGTTTCAAGCACCCTGACACCCGGTACTGTATCTTACGTTTCCCTAACTCTCTCTTCAAGGTGAGCAGTCAAGATAAGCCAGTGATCTGCAGCCCATCTAATTTGTTTTTCCATCATTTTCTTAAGTTGTCTTATGTGCAATAATCATTACAGTGTAAGTGACACTGCTGGGAAAATCAATTCTTCCTCACTGCATAGAAAATAAATTACACTACACTTGAATCATAATTGGTATTTTGTTTATTTTGTTGGACTTGAAGTTAACCACTGGCTACTTTGCCCAGGAAAGTTCTGCGTCTTCTGGCAAAGGCACTGCTTGCTATAAACATTAAGGAATCTACTTCCGATCGAAATGTAATAAAAAATGCTCATGGATCTACACTGAATTTTCTGTCAGGTGTTCGATATTACGTCCTTGAAGGCTATAAAGTCTCTGAATATTTATTAGCAAGATGGAAGTCTATTCCAGATAGGCTTTGAACCATGCTCACCACTGGAGCATGTGAATGACTTTCAGTAGTACATCTGTCATATATTCTATTATTACAAGATTACTATTCCTCTTCTGCTGTTTATCTATAATTCAGCCACAACAATGAAAAAGACTCCTGTGTGCTCTACATGAGCACAAAGCCCACATAACTGATGCCAGCTTTTCAGCCTGAGGATGAATGGGAGTTAGCAGAGGTTATCAGCACCTTGCATTGTTTTCACACCTCTAGGGTGTTGTCCCGTGGTTTGCCAAAAACCTCTTCAGTTTTACTGTATTTGATAAAATAAAGTTGGGGCTAGTAGTTTGTACTTGGCTTAAATTTAACAAAAAGTTTTACTGGAGAGGGAAAAAAAAGGTAGCTGGGGGGGAATGTTTAAGTGCTTTGATTTTTTGTGTGGCACTTACTTTTCAGAGCTGATGCTCGGGGTGTTTAGGATAAAACCCCTGTGGTGAAAGGGGAGCTCCTCAGTGACCAGGCCCCCTGTTAGTAAGACACTGCAGCTTCCCTGAAGCAAAGTCCCTTTGGGAAAAAAGAATCCAACAAAACAAACATAAAGCATAAAGGGGAAAATAAGGTACTTTTGTGCACCTCTCCCCTCCCATTGCCCAAAGCCTGACTGAAGTTAATGACACCTCCCTTGTTCCCCTCCAGTGGATAATCCTTGGCTGAGCACTGGGGTTAGAGAGAGCTTCTGAGTGTTCTCCAACACCCTCTCCTAACCTACTGTGTGGAAAGACACTTTTCCAGTGATCTGACCAAGAATCTCTTCACCTAAGCATTAAATCCTATATATAATGCAGGATAATGCAGGATATTGGTGCTTGTTTATCTATTTAGTGCTGTCCTCCCTGTAAATTCCTGCATGTATCTTCAGGGGAAAAAAAGGATTATTTTGGGGTTTTATTTATTATTTTGGGGTGGGTTTTTTTCCTTCTGGGGAAAAGGAAAGGGAGTCTGTGTTTGTGTTTAGATAGCCAGCAGTATTTTTGGTATCCAGCTCTGTGTACAACTGTTCTGGGAGAGATACTGAAAAGCTGCAAGTGGATTCTTTTGCCATCTTATCACATTCAGACAAGAGAAGACACCCCTTGGCTTATAATGATAAGCTCCAGCCTTGATCGATTTGATCTGTGCTTTTGTTCTTCTTCATAATTTGAGCTATTGATTCTATTTATTAAAACTAATTTAAAAAACACAAGCCCTGAGTGCTCTGCTGTTCCAGATCAGGCTGCTCCGGGCAGTCTGATCTGAAGCTAATCCATTCACTGCTGATTTATTTTCACTCTGTTTTCAAGCAGAGTTCTGTTCTGTGTTTCATTCTTTTTTGTCCTCTGTTTCTCTCTGAGAAAAAAGGCATTTTGTTTCACACCTCCAGTGCAAGCAGGGGGGTTTAGATTCCTTTTTCTGATATATGAAGTGAACTCAGGAAAGTTTACCTGGCTCTTTTTCATGCAGGTTTTGTTCAGAAGGTGGCCCACTGTGTATTGTTCTCTATTGTCTTAAATCAAAGCACTACCTTTATGCTAGAAAACAAAGTATTTGCTTAAATGCACTCAATCTTGCCATCTTGGAGTTCATGGGAGTCACCATGTTCCTGAACTAAGGGCCAGCAGAGGAATTCTTTTCCCTGTACTTCCTGGGAAGCACAGGTTTGTCTGAGGGCTGGTTGATAGTTCTCTAAAAATAAATACCTTTATTCAGACTTAGATAAATCGAATGAAGCCCTTGTTATTAAAAACAGATTAGAAGAAGAGCCTTAAGGAGATAGACACTTTTCAGCACCAAGCTGGCTTTTAGTTTCTGGGCAAAGATCAGCATTTAGTGACTTTGTGGTATTTTACTTACTGTCAGTGCATTTTGTTAGTGATGCTATTGGGCCTTCTTTCCCTCAGTTTACCACGATTATTTAAATCTTTAACCTCAAAATTCTTCAGCTGGTTCAAAGCTCTCTGAGTGTCCTGATTGTGCAGGGACTGCATATTGTGCCTACTGCATCTTTCAGTGTTTGCTGCTGTAATGCATTCTTTCCACAGTTAAAACAACCTCATAGTCAGTTCCTAATTTATCCTGAGGTCTACTTGGTCATCCTCACAGTCTAAAGCTTGCAGTTTCTTTTGCAGTATGTCAGAGCTATCAGCTGGAATCAATCAGGCAAAACATAAGCCTTGATATTGCCATGAAGGAAACAGGTACAAGGTAATACAGAGTAATATCCTCTGGAGCCTTGGTCTGGCTTTGAAAACGCTGTGCTTCACTTCAGAATCAGTATGGGCACAGAAGGATGGAGTCAGTGTTGCTGAATATTTCTTTGTAGGTTAGAAATCCCTTATGTAGTGCATTAGGAAGATATCTTTGTTTTGACTTCAGAGCCACAGGTAGATTATTGATGGGATACTTGCTACAACCAACATTTAAGCAAAACCACAAGTGTTCAGGTACAGCAAGAAAGAAACTCCCCACAGCTTGTTTACAATGTGATCTTGCCCCAAACCTTCACAGAGATGTTGTATAGCCCAGAAAGCGTCTTCTGCAAGGGGTCAGCAACTCAAATTTGACCCATCAGCTCCAGCTAAGGCCATGCTATTCCCAGTTTCCACTTCCTTGCCCCTGGGTCTCCAGGCAGGGTTACAGCCCAGCAAAAGCAGATCATGCTGCGGGAAGGGACCCCCTCCTTTGCCTGCTCTGTGCCTGCAGTATCAGCTGTGGCTGTAAGTAAATCAAGTACCTTGTGCACAACAGGGATTCTTAGGAGCTGCTAAGGGTAGCTTAAGAATTGGGTAAGCATTTAAGATGCGTTATCACAATACTTCTCCTCCAAATAATTCCAACCCTGGATTTTGTGCCCGGAATTTGTGTTGAAGTGTCAGTCCTTGCCCACCCTTTCCAGGACTTCTGTGGCCCTCTAGCATCCCCATGACCTTTCCATGCCAAAAAGTCACAGTCAAATTGGTTATTCCTCTTACAAAAGCCGTATCATGCCTTTGGTCAGCATTAGTGCCCTCCTCTTTGCCTTTCCCAATACTCAAATACCCTTTTTGAGATGGAGCGGGTCAGAACTGCACCCTCTGTTCTTACGGTAGAGAAGGGAGAGGAAGGTTCTAGAAAAAGAGTGCCGTGAACAAGTGACACAAAACCCTTAAGTATTTAGAGTATTATGAGCCTCAGTTTGCCTTCTAGTCCACTGCCCAAAGAGGGCCTGGGAGAAGAGTAAGGGACAACCTGAGACTTCGCAGTGGCAGTTCAATTTGCCTGATTTTAGAAAGATTACCAAAATGACCTAGGAAAAACGTTTGTGGTGAGCTGAAACATTCTTTTAATATTTTCATTATTAAAGAATGCTAAAGTGTTCTTGTCACATTTATTTTTGGTAGTGTCTTGTGGAGCCAATTCCATGCAATGAAATAGGAGTCTGAATGAGGTGCTGAAAACATTAAATCGTATCAGCAAGTGCCACATCCACATGCCTTTTTTTACCCAGTTTTATGCGAGGAGATGCCTGTCACAGTCATTTAGAGAGATGATGACACAGTCAACTCAAGAAAGATGATGAAAGGGTGTGTGGGAAGAGGTTAGATGTTGCAAAGAATATATTTTCCCAGGCATAACTGCTAAGATCTTTCTTAGAGGTCTTCCATAATCTGCAGCTGGGCCATGAGCAGGTCAAGTTTCTCCCATGTCTATTTCACTCTTCTGTTACCCTTTTTAGAAGGACTATGTATGTTTATTATTTTTAAGTGCTCCATAGAGGGTTCATGTTCGAGAAGCACTCTGAAGGTGAAAGCATGAAGGAAATCTTTATTCTGAGCACAACCTAGTGTTTCAGTTGCCAGTGTGGTCAAGGTGGCCTCTTTCTGAAACAATAATGCTCACTTTCAAATGCAGTAAAGATCCATGCTTGACACCAGTGCAGGCTTTGTCCTGTGTATTGCTGAGAAGAGACATGTCAGTCTTAAAGGAAATGGTACAGTTAGTATTTTTAAGGATAGTGGTACACTATGGTATAGCTGCCATGCTCTATTTAGTCAGGAGCATCATTTTAATGCATGAAAATAAATCCATGGCTAATGGAAGGTAGATAGATAAATTCAGCTTTTTGCAGTGGCAAGGTAATTCTTGCTAAAGTAATAGGAAAATGTAATTATTTATTTGGTTTTGTACAAGGAGGAGTAAGGAGAATTCCTTGCTTTTTCATTCCCTATCAAATTGGTGATGTCTGTGGGGAAGAGACCTCAATAACAGAGAAAGACTGTGAGGGAGAAGAGATACTCTCAGGAGAGTGCAGGACAATATTGGAAGAGTCGAGGCACCTGCAGTTGATTTCCCTGTGATTGTTTCCCTCAGCAATCTCCAAGAGATGAGCTGAGAAAAGTTCTTGACATGGGAGCTCTGTGACTAAGAGGACCAGTGATACGGGAGTGTGTGGTGAGCAATGGCAGTGAACAGGAATGTTTACAGGACTTGAATAAAATGTGCAAAGTGCATTAAAGTGCGAGGACTCTCGGCTCTTTTACAAGTACAGGAACCTGTTGCTCACGTTAATCTCATGGGTACTCTCATTCTCAACGTGGTTCACCCCCTTTCACATGCAGCAGCAATTCCAGGAGCCAGCTTCTGTGCCCCTGAAAGGGTCAGCAGAGACATTCAGGTTAGAGGAAGGCATGACCAGAGGAGATTTCCTTTTTTGCATGATGCTGGAGCGACCAAAGTTGGGGATTTTCCCCCTTTGTCACTTCTGGTGTTACTTCAAAACGTGAGTATTTAAAATTTAAATGCGTGCTTCAGTATGTAAAAAGAAGTGACTTCTCCAGTTGCCACCGTGGGGGAGAAGCAGGAGCCTGTGGCACAGGCCCAGTACATATCTATATTTCAGGATAGCTATGTTAGCACAAGTCTGGCTGATGCCCTGGGAAGAGCAGAGTAGGTGGTGTTTGCCTCTGGGACCCCTCATTCCGGAGAGGCTGTTTTCCCAAGAATTCCAGTTAAGTTAGTTGTGCTTGACACTCGTGCTGCTCTTTGGAAAATACAGCACGTATTAGATAGCAGAAGGAATATTTACTTTTGCTAAGCTTATATTCAGATACAGAGGAAAGAGGAGTACAATCAAGTCTCTAAGTGCTGTTTCTTAAACAGTTTCTGGCTGCTCTGGCATTGGGAGTATCTGATATCTCATTACAACTTCAAACAAGCCTTTGCATGTATCCAGATTAATCCAAATATTTGGTGGGGACTCTGTTACTTATTAGACTGTGTGCAAATTAGGGAATGTAAGAGTGAGTGTCTTTCTTTTTATTCATTAATATTCTGGGATGTTTCAGCTGTGTCCCATTAAGCAGCATAGGTATAGTGCCTATGAAGATATGGATGAGAAAGGAGATAAAAAGCACTCTAGCTGTTTCTAATGAATTTATCAAGATAAAGTGACACAGGTAAATTATTTGGTGTTTTGCTATCCAGTGATGGTTCAGCAAGAAGTTTTGCAGAAAAGCTTACTTTTTCTCTTACCTTTCCTAAGGCATCCAACCCAGAACTTAAGGGATTTTGTCCCTGGAGAATTTGTCTCAGTCAATAAAAATAGCATCATGTATGATGGGCCTGCCAACATAGAAAGTCCCAAAGTCTTAGAAGTAGAAACACTACACTCAAAGGACACTTGTCACCTTTCTCGTACAACCTCAGATGATGAACAAACCACTGTTCTCTCCCTGCTGTGGAGTAAGATCTTTTTTGACACATTCTTGGGACAGGAAAAGAGTCTAAGTGACTGGCTGTGTGTGAGCAGGATGGCTATTCTTGCACTGAAACAAAAGGGGGGGAAGAAAGTTTTGAAGACAATACCTAAAAAGCCTCCCATCTGGTTGGACTGTGGACATTTTCCAGAACTCTGTTTGCCTTGACAAGTTGCCCATGGGAAAGAACACAAAGTAAAACGTTCTTTTTGCAAGAACAAAATACCCAGTACTTGTACAATGCTCCTTTTGTTAGGAAAATATGCGGAGATATTAACATAAATAGGTGTAACACCAAGAGTGTGCTCAGAGTGAATTAATTTTTAATGGCTCCTCCTCACCATAAAGATGGTTGCAGATATCAAGGTCAAATTTTAAGGAAGTTGTACATTCATCACATGCTGTACATTTCTCAAAGGCCCCTGTGGGTAAGCTGTGAGGAACGAGGATGTGCTCTTCTAAAAGTAGCATAGTATCTTACAGGATAATCAATACAAATAAAAGTATAGCTATTTGTAAAAATAAAGCAATCACTATATCCTGGCTCTCTGTAACCAAGACGGGATAACTTCATTCACTTGTGTTATTTATCTTGCACAGAACACTTTTCACAGCATGCCTTTGACATTAATAGAAGCAATTTCAGCTGCGCTTTCAAGCTTACTGCCGGCCTTTTTTGTGGGTAACTCATTCCAAGCAGTTAAACTCTTCCCAGATGCGAACATGATAACTGTGATTCTGCTCAGAGGCCTAAAGAGGACTTGTTTGTTGCAATTTGTGCTCGGCAGCAGACCCTTTTTCTCTGTGTGGACATACTGTAGCAGAATCCAGAGCTTCAGCTTTGCTTTGCTAGAGCTCTGAGTAAATTTAAAGAAGGGAGGAGATCCTTCCTGCCAAGACGGCGTTGCTTTGCCTGCTTCACCTGGTGTCATTTGTGTTTGTGACATATCTTGTGCACTACTGCTACTTGCACCTAAATCTTCAACAACATTGTTTGTCAGGGACTTTACAAAATGGGTTAACACACACAGGCAGCTGGTCTGAGTAATCACAACTCTGTGCCTCTCCAGCTTTGCCTCAGTGTAAACTCAACCCAACCTAAATACACGGAAATAACTACAATAAGTGTAGACCATTAAATATCTCAGAAGGAGTAAAAGTCTTTGTGTTGCATTCCTTTTTCTTGACTGGGAGTTTTGCCATCTTCTATTTTTTTTCTGTTCCTCCATATCCAGGTTCCTCCCACCCTATTCGAGCAGAGCTATTTAAAAGCATCTTGGAGCTTTATTTTTAACTGGCTGCACGTGTGACCTCAGAAGGAAGCTGTCTGCTGCTTCGTGGGGGGATGTAGCAGTGCTACTGAGGACAGCATGTGCTTTGTCCAGGAATGAAAAGGGTATCAGTGCTGAGACTAAACATGCCATGGCTTTGTAAAACTAAGTCAGGGAGGAGGGAGAGTAAGTTTTACAGGCACATTGCTTGACCACTTTTGCAGTCTTTTCGATGCTTGGTTGTTTGGTTTTTTTTTCCCTCACAACAGTTTTCTGTCTTTCCTCATTTCTTCTTATCAGCTGTTAGCTGCCTAGGGGCACTGTGTGCAATTAATTAGCTGACCTAAGCAAGGTCCTCGGGGAAAAACAAATCCCACAGCAAATGTGCTGTGTGCCTGTGGGAGCAGTATCACAGCTCTGCTGGGGAAACAGGCATGTTGTTATCCATGCTATGGTGTTGTGGGCACTCTGCAAGTGAAATGCCGACAGGACATTGGGGGTGTGATCTTGAAATGCTTCCCTGCAGCTTTTTGTGGCTGGGGGGCATTATTACATTGGGTAAGTGCTAACTAAATTTAGAATAGGAATGCAATCAGTACTATTAATTATCCTTTTAATCTAATTCCAAAAAGAAAAGGAAATTGATTTTTACAGGAGGCCACTGATGAAGATTAAGGAGTGATTCTTCATGAGCTGCTGCACTTATCACCTTTTAGATTCAGACCTGCAAAGCAGACGGACATCACTAATAACTTTATCATCACAGTTCTAATTGTATTTACTTTGTCTGTACAATACTTTAATAGCTCACAAACCAAAATATTTTCTTTCTCAAAGATGCCCTTTACATCACTCCCAGAGCTGAAGCGATTCTCAAGTAGCAAGAAAGGAGGACACGTTCCCTCCCAGATTTACCCTGCATTTTTCAGTCAGATGGGAGAATGGTTTCTATTGCTGAGCATGATAATGTTATATGGTATGGAATATCTCCCTGGTCAGTTTGGGTCACCTGCCCTGCATGTCCCCCCAGCCTAATGCCCACCCCCCAGACCCCAGGCTCTTCATTGCAGGGGGCAGAGTGAGAAACAGGCAGCCTCAGTACTGTACATGGGTCAGCAAAAGCTGCAAGGTCAGTGTGTTACCAGTTTGGGCCAAAGGCTAAACCACAGCGCCATATGAGCTGCCATGAGGAAAATTAGCTCTCTCCTAGTCACACCCAGTCCGGCCTGAAAGAAAGGGGGGGCCTCTCTGTCTTCTTCATAAAATGCTCATTGCCTAGATTTTCCTTAGACTGCTCACCTTTACCAGCTTTTATTATCCCACAAAAGGAATAACCCAGCTGCACGGTCTAGATAACTTCTTTCTCAAGCATTTAAAAGGGATGAGCAGCTGACTTAAGCACTTTAGGTGGATGCAGTGATGAGATGCTTCAACCCAGATTGTGCATGTTAGCGAGGGATTACGGTCTTTCTCTCATAAATCCATTTACATGTGTGTGAAGTAGGGCCTCTCAGACTCTCAAATCCATGGATCATGTCTCAGCTGAACAAATGAATTGCAAAGCTCTCCCTCCATTATTCAAGTGTGCCTGTGCTGTCAGGGTGCACTCTTTGAAATGAATCTGTAGTTACATGAATAGTCGTTATTAGAAAAATATTCTGCTTGGCTTTGGTTTTCTCTTAAGATAATGCCATATCTCTCTGAAAAGATGAGCCAGCAGGATGGTGGGAGATGTTTTTTGTCACTGCCTGTGCCATTCCTCATGATCGTGCTTTACTCAGCTTTACAAAGTCCCTGCTTCAGGATCCCATGGAATTGAGGTGACTAATACAATTCTTTCCCCATTCTTAAATTAAAGCCTCATGAGTGTTGAAAATAGCTTAGCAGCATGATACGAATGCACTCTAGACTTTCAAGCCAAAAAGCAAACAAACCCAAGCTTTTTGCATTTAGCTTGATGGTTTTTGAAGCCTGATATTTTAGCATCCAATTTGTGAGGCTTGTACTCCTCTCTGCCCGCTGTTAGGAAAGGGAAAACATAGCTTTGTCTGAAAGCACCTACAACCTACTTAATAGATTCCAGAGATTTTCCACCTAGGCAACTGATTAGGAAAAATACTTTGATGTTCACAAATATCTACGTATGCCCCTTCCCAGTGAGATGTTCACTAGAACCAGACCCTAGCCACAGTGAAGTCATATGACAGTGGGAACCCACTTCAGTGTGCTGGAGGCTTACAAATGATCTTCATAAATTTAAATTAAATCGTGTTTAGCTCTAAGGAATCTCGTGATTCGTTCTAGTGAGAATTAGGACAGAAGTTTAGGGCCCAAGTGACACAGATCAATTGATTTACACCATCTGGGATGTGGTCTGCAGTATCTACTTGTCTGCCATTACAGCATGAAAAGCAAAATAGTCCTTCACTGTTGTATTGACTAATCAAGCAAAAACAGGGGAAAAAACCCCACCAGGGTGCAGGATCTTGTTGATTTGTGCATTTAATCAAGAGCACATTAAGTAGGTCATAGAATCATTTTGTCTTCCCCTGATGTAAAGCAAAAAAAATTCATCTGTTGCTTGTGCTGGAACCTCCAGCACATCTCCAAAGCAGGAAGCAAAAACAAAGAAACAACAAAGAAACAACCAAAAAGAATTACAGAGAGTAAATTAAATTTCACTGTAAATCTTTGTTTGACAAAATGCACATTGCTGCAGAGGATTAGAAGGTGATAGCATCAGCCTATTAGCTCAGAGATTAAAGTAAAAGTGTTCTTCAAAATCCTATCACATTTATTTCTTTGGAACCAAAGTTGGTGATTTAGCATTATGGTCACTGAATCTTTTTGGCTTTTTATTTTATTTTCCTTTGGTCTTTAAGTTATAAAGTTTATAGTATCTGCTTGATATAGTTCATTTTAACGTCAAGAATTTGCAATTTACATGAGGCAGGGAAGATAATTCTACAATGCACACACTTTCCTGATTAACTGTGTGTGACTTAAGTAGATCTGAGAAATGAGTTTTAAAGAGTGTTTTGAAAGACCTAAATTCAGTCAAGCTTTATGATGCAGAAATTATTTTATTTTTTTTAACCAGTCTAACTTCTGATTATCAGTGCAGTTCTTTGTTGTGCAAGGTTATTGCCAGTGGCAGGGGGAGGCCTTTGCCAAGGAAGGGGGCTGGGAGGATGGGACACCAAACCAGTGTGGGAGCAAGTTCTGGTGGAAAATTTATGCCAAAGAGCACCTTAATAACTGTTCAAGAAAAACTTGTGGGACAAACGTCTGAGAATTCATTTGATGAATATGTAAAATACATCATTCTGCACATAAATGGCTAAGCTTACAAACACAGTGTAGTTACATTGGCTTCACTTCACAGGTTTCCTTTGCACTTTTTTTTCAGAGACAATTAGCAGAAATGACCTGTATAGGTCCACTTTTTTTATCTTCTGATTTAACAAGTCTTTTTAATCACCCATACCTTGAGCGTCAGATATTTGAATAATGACATCCAGTCCTCCATCCTTTCGTGATGAGGTCGATCTCCTTTCTGTCACTGGAATCATGTGGAGCTGGATGAGAGAATATTAATTTTTCTGGAGATTTTTTTTTCCTTCATGTCTTATGCTCCACCTGTCTGAACTAGTTCAACTGAAGAAGACTCTATTTTAAGAAAAGTCAATAAATCTCTTCATAACTGGAAATGTTAGAGGGTTACTCAAGAACATTTTAGCAGTACCTGCTAATTTCTGTTCTTTGCATCATGTCCTCTCTAGGCTTTGAGATTACTTTGGCACTATGATATTTCTCTTATACTGGACACAGCCATACAGAAACAAGATGTATTTTTACTGTTTGTTCTTCGTAGTGATATAAAGTGCAAGTCATCTGTGTCAGTGGCTTCATATTAAATGAGACCCAGTCTTTTAAATAACCAGGTTTAGATGTCTCTGTATAAATAAACAGATCTATAGAGGATAGTTCTGCCCTAGTCCTAACTGGTACAGCTTCAAGTAGAAACATTTTTTTAGTAGCTTCATAATAGAGGAGTTTACTCCCACCCATTTATGAGATAAACAAAAATGATGTAATAAAGAGACATGTAAAACAATTAAAAATTAAAAATGGAAAAAAAGCTGTGGGAATTTTGCATGCTCAGTCCAGAGAAATATAGAAAGTACGAGTGTGATTGTAAAACTGGAGCAGACAGCTTCAGTTCCTACCAATAAACTCCTCAAGAATCACTTTCAACAGATATTTAAGTCAACCTTTCCTGGATATCAGGGCATGTATTGAAGCAATGGGCCAGACTTGAATCTATCCATTTACATAGTGAATATTCATAGTTAATATTGCCATTTTTCTATTCCCAGCTATTCACACAATGCAGGATAACCATGGGATTACCTGGGGCTTGTTCCCTTTTCCCATGCTTCCTGCTCTGTCATTTGTTAAGTTTTTGGTGGCTCCAGCACTGGAGCCACCAAACACTAGTCCTCTTTTCTAAAAGGACTTTCTCATGCCTTGTGTTGGGCAGCTGGCTCTGGGTTTTCAATTTCACACCTTTCACTGAATGTTTAGGCCTTTCAGTGCTTTCCTTGCTGTTACCTAAGTGCCAACATAAATTTTTAGGACCAAATACTGCATCTCTCTCTTAAGTACACATTTTTTAAAGGAAGCTTTTGTTTACTTGCTTCTCTTGACATGAAACATGCTTGAGCAAAGGTGGGCTGTATTCATTTGTTTGACTCTGAAATAGTGCCAGAAACAAAACCAAGGAAATGCTTTGCCTCTATTTTCTCCATGTACCTCAGAAAGAATTGGTACTGAACAGCCAGTATCTCAAGTTAAGCACAGATTGATTCTTGGAGACTAATTGGTGAGATTTATTGACAGTAGAGAATTTGGCTAGTTATAATAGATTCCTATTCATTACACAGTTGATAATTCAATGAGTAGTTCATTCTAATTTTCACTGTTAGTTATGCCTTTAAGTCTGACTTTATATAGCTTAGCCAGAGATGTTTAAAAACAATTAACTTTAATTTTTTTTAAGTGGAATATGAGATTTCAGCTATTAAACTTCAATTCTGTTTTAACTGCTTCAGGGCATTAGACACATGGATCCTGAATTCTGGCACCTTATTAACACAGGACCCAAGGTCTGATTTTTAGTTCTATGCAGATGTGGCTTTTCTCATATTGGTAACCCCATCTATGAATGAGGTTCCCTTCTTTTCATTAGTTTCTGTATCAGACTGTAATCTCTTGTTGTGGTGAAGCATGGCTTAGGCCAGTGTTTAATTAAAAATTGCAGATGTCTCTATGACCTGTGCCTGCAGAGAGAGGATTCATTTTAGCACATTGCCATAAAAAAATGATAGGTGGCTTTCCAGACAAAGCCCTTTTTCTAGGGCTCGGAAATTAGGCGTGCATTTCTACAAAGCAGAGTTTGAGAGAGATTTCAAAGCAGATCAAAGTTAAAGGCTTTCCTGATGGTTCAGCTTTGTAGCACTAAGCCTGCTGGGTGTTCTGCAAGGATCCATTGTACCCATCCACTCTGAAAGCACAGCCACAGCTTTGCATGCATTACACCAGCCCTGTTTTCAGTCAGGTTTTACAAATTGCCTAATCCAGGTTAGGCCTTTTCTGGAAGCTCTTTTATCCTTCTAACATTTGCATAATGATCTCAATACTGTAATTCTTGTGTGACAGTGTGTTGAAGCTCTTTCTGATTTACATTAATGATAGTACAAGAATAATGAAATACCACATTGACTTCATCGTCTTTCAGGACTGAGAATACCATAAATTTTAATGTTTAAAAAAAGTGTGGGACCAAGTTCACTCCTGGTGTAATCACAGTGACATCTCTAGAACTAGATGAGGTGTGCATTGACTTTGTCCTGCATAAGTAAATATTAACTCATGAGGGGGTAGATTCTGCTAAAGACCTACAATTAAAAAATGGGAATGTCACATTGGTACTCTGACAGAATAATAGTTTTTTCTCCCTAAAACTTTGATTAAAACATTACAATCTCCCATGAAAATTTCAGCTAATCATCTGAAATAAAACATAGATGAGGACTGCATGAATACTTTATGTGAATGGTAAGAAAGTCAGTCTCTAGTTTTGAGGCATTGTGTTAAAATTTGCGGGACTGCACAGCAGGTAATAGCAGGCTGAGTTCCCATTTCTGTCCTCCTGCAGACCTTACAATGAGACAGCATATGAGCTGAAAGGTGATCCCAAACAGCCATGCAAAACCAGTTCTGAGATGATGAAAATTTGGAGTGGTCTGGCAGATATGTTCACTGAAAAAAAGACTTACGTGGTAATTCAGAAAAAAATTCATTCCCGTTTCCACGGAAGTATAGACTAAGAAGCTGAATCATAGAGTGTTATGTATGTATGTAACGTGTTCATGTATGTGACACGGGTGGGTGTTTTTTTAAATAAAGAAAAAAACATCTTTAACATCTGTCTCTCAGTGCAACCAACATTATCTGATGTCTTGTGATGAGCATGTCGTGTTAATATATGCACTTGTTTGTGCTCGCTTCTTATCAGTGATTAAATGTGTGAAAGAAAACAATTATGCAGATAACACTTTATTTCTCCAAGGAGTAGTAGAAGCCCTATGTATTATTTGCTGAGTGCCATCAGAAGTTTTTTAGTCCTCTTTGTTTATTGTGATTAAAGGAGATGACTCCAGGTTAACAAAAAGGCTTATATGGTATTTCAGATGGGCTTTCTTCATAAAGCATATTCTGTGACCTTTAAAAATGATAAAAATGTTGTCCTGATGCATGTATGATTGAGTATTCCAAAGTCCCAATTGTGTGGCACATTATGAACTAATTAGAAGAGAGACTGTGAGAAGCTATAAAGTTATTAAAGCTGCAATGATAGGAGACAGTAGCTGACTCCTTATATCATCTGTGTATCCTGCATGAGTATGGATGAACCACTTTACTGCCTTGACTAAGCGCCTCATCCCAGTCTGGCTCCACAGGGCTACTTCATCCTGTGCTTGAGCATCACTCCAAAGAGCAGTTGAGATGAGAAGGATGCTGTTCCCTCCCAGCAAACAGAGAAGCTGCAAGTCTGGATTTCTTCCCGAAGCAAACAGGAAAGGGCAACTACTAACGGGTGCTTTTTCCCCTGAGGAGCCCCAGTGCTGTGCTGTAATTTTGGATGTTACAGCTGTGTTTAGATGCCAAAGCCTTCAGCCCGGAGACCATCCTTGTGCCTGTGAGAAAAGCCTCTCCTGTGCTGGCAAAGTTACTGTGCAGTCCTGTGCTGTGAATAGTAACTAATCACCCCGTTTTCTCTATTTTCAGGAGGTTTTTCCTCACCAAGATGAGAGTCATTCCCAAAGGAGCTTTCGCAGGACTTGTTGACCTAGAGAAAATGTACGTATTGTGTCAATATTTACTAGGAAACAACTATTTTACTCCAATCAGCACTTTCTGATTGCAGCTCCTCTTACAGCCTGTGAGCAAGCCCCTATCGCTGAGCTTCACGTAGTTTTATCGCTCTGTTTAAAGAAAAAATGGAATGTTTTTTTATTGACACCATGCTCCAGAACAATGTTGTCATAAATACGTTTTCATACCAGCAATCAGGCAGTCTTCAGTCAAAGGGCTGGTTGAGCATGGAGTGTCATTGCAGTTAATAAATACACTGCCATGGCAGAAGATCGTAGGGAACTGGTTATTTTGAGAGTTTTGGAATGAAACAGTGGAAAGACCAAGGAGGAAAGAGCTCTTGTTATTAATAGGTCAGCCAATTCTCTTTTCACTGATGAATAAATAGGATTGTTTTGTCCATGTTCAGAGGCAGCTGGCAGATGTGTGGGAGAAGTTTCTTGCAGGTGATAGATCCAAAAGTCTTAGTACACAAAGGGTGTAAGCAGCTCATTTCTGTGAGTTTTAGTGATCAGCCTGGAGATACCATTATGAGCACCGTTGATGAACAGATGTATCTTACATTCATTAGTATGTTATTGTGGAGGTATTGCAGCTCCACCACTCAAAGGGAAAACCCTTAGTAATATGTTTCCTACTTCTCTTTAACAACAGAAAATCTATGGCTTAGCTGGTGCTAGCACCAGAAATTATAACCCTCACTGTCCAACCTGAACTATTCTGCCTCCTGGATGATTTTTCTGAAATACTTCATATATGGGCAAATCACAACATTTTTCTTAGAAACAGAACAGCACTTCCACCCTGACAGGAGAGGATCACAAACAGGCTGTTCACCCAAGAGGAGTCTAAGTGGGAGTGGGGAAATGTACTTAAAATGCAGTACCTTTTTCAGTGCTGTGTGTGTAATGGTAAAACTCCAAAGGACATTTCTCTGCATTATTTCTACCCTTCTCCCTTGTACTCTTGCATGAATAAGGGATTTAGCAACAAGGTGGTGAGTCCTGCAGGGTTCCTTTTAGCCTACTCCTTAGGGAAAATCATTGAGCACTTTGGACTGTGAAGTGGGTTGCAAAGTGCATTGTGAAATGCTTCTGTTATCTTTAATTACTCAGAAACCATATGTCAGATGTGTATGAAGGCATTGAACAGGATGTCTCTAAGTGGTGATTTATTGTTAACCAAAAAAATTATATATGGAAATGGACTCAATTTGAAAATACATCCATCTACTAGTGGTACATGGAGGAGAAATGGGGACAGTCAGTTTATAGCATAACATCCTTGAAAATAAAAGTGTGATAAATATGTAAATGAGACCAATCAACATCAACAAAACTGTGGTATTTGCAGATGATACAGCAAACAGATAAAATTTGAAAGAACTCAAAAATCCTAAACCTAACCCATAAAACATTCATCAGAAATATTCGTGATAACATTGGGACAAAAAAAGTGGGTAATCAAATAATAGATTTGCATATAAAAACACAGCCTTTGTATGAAAGCCTTTTTACTCTTGCAAGATCATGCACAGAAAGAAAGATTAAGCAAACTGTAGCCTATTTAAGGAAAACAGCTATTAATAATGTGATACCTCCATATGGTAAAATGTGGATGGCCTGATGTATACAAATGAGACGCTTCAATGTAGTGTATGTATGTGCTCCCTTAGAACTGAGTAGACTAAAAATGAAGAGTGACAATATTTCCTGGATGTGTTACTGAAGAAAAACAGTATCCTCTGCAGTCCCGCATAGCTGTACTCATGATTTTTATCGCTAATACATCATTGCTAAGTGTTTTTCTGAGAACAGGGTAGATGTTAAAGCCCAGAATTTGGAGGGAAATGGTGGTCTTTGGAATCATCCATAGGGGATGAGGCAGTTGATTATAAGTGAGAAACGTGATGGTCAGAGGCCATCTTGGGCATAGCAGAATTTGTCCTGTTTAGGACACTGGTTCAGAGAGTCCTTTGGGAAAGAGTCCTTAATAAAAAGGAGGTTCAGAAAGGCTGGACATACTTCAAGAAGGAGATCTTAAAGGCACATGAGTAGTGTCCTTATGTGCTGAAAGATGAGCTGTCAGGGAAGAAGACCAACCTGGCTGAACACGGAGCTTTCACAGGAACCCAGGGAAAAAGTAGAGTTTATGACCTTTGGAAAGGTCGGGCAAATCAGGAAGCATACAAGAATGTTGTTAGGTCATGTAGAGAGAAAACTAGAAAGGCAAAAGCTCAGTTAGAACTCAATCTGGCCACTGCTGTGAAAGGTAGTAAAAAGTGTTTTCATAAATATATTAACGACAAAAGAAGGGCCAAGGAAAATCTCATTCCTTTAGTGGACCCAGGAGGAAACATTGTCACCAAGGATGAGAAAAACACTGAGGTACTTAATGCTTTCTTGGCCTCAGCCTTAACAGAGGGAGTGATTATCCTCAGAACATCTCCTGAATGGAGGTTGTAGCCAGGTGGATGTCGGCCTCTTCTTCCAGGCAAATATGACAAGAGGAAATGGCCTCAGGCTGTGCCAGGGGAGGTGAAGGTTGAACCAGGGAGAATTTCTTCACTGAAGGGGTTTTCAGGCATTGGAACAAGCAGCCCATGGAAGTGATGGAATCACCATCTCTGAAAGTGTTCAGGAAAGGACTGGACGTGACACTTAGCGCTGCGGTTTAGTTGACATGGTGGTGTTTGTTCAAAGGCTAGACTTGATGAATTTGGTAGTCTCAGTGATCCTTGAGGGACCCTTCCAACTCAGAATATTCTGTGAAATATCTGTCTTTTCCAACATCAATGATTCTATGATTCTACGTTAAATCAGAGATGAGTCCTCCATAAGAATCCTAACGCTGTTAAACTTCCCTTTAAAGCAAATGAAGGCTTTCGAATATAGTGACGAAAAATTTCTGATTTTCAAAGAAAAATAATTCTTTGATATTTTCCTTCTTTCTCTATGCATTTTAGTATCTTCCCAAACACTCAAACTGCTGAGGCCTTTAAATAGATGTATTTTGCCAGAAAAGGTCAAATAGTTTTCAGTCAGAGTACCCAGGCAAGGTCTCATTTGTTTTCTATTTGGACTGTCCAAATAGAATGGACACTAATGACCATGATTAATAATGGAAAAAATAGTGTGACTTGGAAATGCTGGCATGGAGCTGTTGTTCTGACCTCTCTGGTGAAGTGCCAGTTTTAGTTACCAAGACAAAATCTTTTGGGTTTCATCTGTGGTTTTTTTTTTTTTTAAATTTGGCAATATTTTCATTGAAATGCTCTTGCCATTTTTGAATTTTTTGAAAGAATGAGAGCCCATTTGAACCACTTTCTAGTTTGTCATTATCTTCTCACCCATCTAAATTCCTTCAGTTGCTGACAAAATATGAAAAGACTGTTCTGCAGACTGTCATATGGTGCAACAACTTTCCTGAAGTATATTCTGGGAGAAGGATCTTTTCTTCTTAAGAAAAATGTTTAAAGTTATGAAATAAACTGACAGGCTCTAAATATCAGAGACTTGTCTTACTAAACATGCAACTTGAATTTTCCGACAGAAAACTCTTTCAGAAACCCTCAGGTCTGAGGAACAGACTTGCCATCTTGTTGCCAGCAGCTCTCCGACCTCTGCACAACTCTGGATTCATGTTAATTTAGCAAGGAGGTGTTCGGGAAAGCAAATTGGTTATTCTTGCTGCATGTTTAGTCTGCTCCTAGGTCTTAGTCGGCTGGAACGTGGCAGTTCTTCTGGACTCCTGCTTAACCAACTTTTCTACACTCCCAGAATTAATTAAGCCTCCAGTTACTAAATTAAAAAGCAGTCCCATGCAGGCACATCCTGGTAAAATCAATCTGACATGCTCTGCAGCAGCTATGTCATCTTCAACCTGCACAGAAAGTGCTTCATTTGGAGTAGAGACAGTCAGAAGCAACACCAAATCTCTTGTTTTCTGTTGCTGAGTTTCGTCCTGTTACTACAAGGTGACAAAGTAGATTTGTGCATTTTCATCTAACAAGGCCTGATTTGGGCATCACATTTATAGGAAGTTTTACATAGTTTCCATTACCCTGTGCAACCCAAAGAGGCTTCGTGTCTGTACTCTGAGGCACAATCCCCTTGAAAATTAATCATCAATGATTTGTTCTTTTTGAACTGTTTAAGCTAAAACATGCTTTGGTTCATCATTTGCTCTCAAACCCAACCTGTGTGCAGCCTAAGGAAACTCAGCTGTGAGGATGAAGTATTTCTTGAACTAGAAGATGTCACAGAGGAAACCCCACCATTACTGGCTCTGTTTTTATTCTGGAGTAATTGGAGAGAGGCATTTCTTTAACAGGTGCTGGCAAAGACACATTTTAAGAGCATGAACCATGGTATGGATAACAGAGCTTGATGAGCTAAACCTTTACTGAGCTCTGGAGATCATGGAAAGCTAAAGCTTTTAGGTTTGAGGGAATCCACCAGAGCTGACACTCCTGGAAACTAAAGTTTTCTGTCTATGGAAGACAGCAGCTATCTACTGCTTCCCCATGAATTTGTAGAGAAAAATAGCCCTGAATCATGTATTTATTCAATTACTTAGTTCGTTCAAGATTTCCTGGTTTTCTCAGTTGAGACTGTGGATCCAGTGATAGTTTCTAAGGACAAATGCTTCTGCTCTGTGACCTGGATACATGAGCACCAGATTATTTCATAGACAACAACCAACCTGATGGATGATGTTAAAATCTCTCCTGTTTGCCCCTGTAGGCTAAAAGGCAAGTCACACTTTCCTTTGACTCAATTAGATCATACTGAGTTATCTTTTATGTTTTATCTAAACTCAGAGAAGTTGCTTGAGGACAGTGGAGACCAGAAGACAGAATTTTGAATCAAGGGGTGTCTCTCCTTCTGTGGCTGAGGAAGGATGAGAGTTCTTGGCTTGACTGTAAAAGTCTCACCTAGAAAATTTGGCAGAATGGGAAGACTTCACTTTCTTTAGCAAGTTTTAACAACCTGGCAAATTGATGCATTCACCATCCAGACCTTCTTCAGCAGTAGCCATCAAGCTGCCTGGCTAGCAAGTGCCTATCCCATCCCATGTGCTCCTGAAATCAGCTTCATTAAGCTCCTGCACGTGGCTCTGTGACACTTGTCAGTGTAGAGCCCAAAGAGATGGGAGGGAAGGGGGGAGGCAGCAATCACAGGATCACCTAAGGACGAGTAGTCTGTGTCTTCTGCTACCAAGAAAGCTGTTCAGCATTTCACAGCTTCTCCAGTTCTTCTTGCACAGTGTATTGTGTGCTGCCTCATTTGATATGCAAAAGACTGGGCTTAAATAAGTTCATAAAGCTATTTTGAGAAAATGGTTATGATTCAGCGCAGCCAAGACATTTGGAAATTTTATCTAGGCAGGAGTTGCTTTCTACCTTTTGTTGCATCATTTGGATAAACCTACTATTTATTTTTTTGCAAGCGGAAAAATAATGGATTTTTAGGATTTGCTGGGATATATAAGCTAAATAGTGCATGCTTATTAAAGTATTTATTTATATCCCTAAGGTGAAAGTGGTACACAGGCCATTCTATGTACCAAAATACATACTGAATAAGGTAAAAGTCATCCTTTGGTAGCAGATACTCCAGGGTACATTCTCAAGGTGCAACTCTATGGATACTAAATTCTAATTTACATTATAGGAACGTCTGTGTAACACTCTGCATCTTAAGGGCAGGTCGTGAAAATAAGTATGCTACTTAATGCATTTAAATTAGTCTATGCATTTTCTCTCAGGGAACAGAGGACTGCTGTTCAAAAGCATTAAGGCAAGTAACCAACACAGGCAAAGAAATTCACTATTCACGTTGTTATCCCAAAGAGTAAATGTTTGACTGGGGCCAGTACTGTGATGTGGGGCTTTCCCTGTGGCTCTGGACAAGTCAGCAGGCTGGTGGTCAGGCAGGGAGCAATCACGGGAGGCTTCCTGCCTCCTGCAGCTGGTCTTGCAAGTCCCAAATCTGACTGTCTGTGTCTGGTGGTGACCAGTGGGTTGGAACAGGGCCTTTCCTCAGTGGAGGGGTTGGTGGCACTTCAGGCCTCCGATTCAGCAGCAAAATCACGTAAGAAAGCTTGTCCTCTGCCAGACGTGCATTTCACAGCCCGGCAGCAGCCAGGGTGTGTCAGTCTTCATTTGCCTCCTCTGCCCTTTGAGACAGGTTCCCAGAAATGGGATGGGAAAGGCAAGGAGCTGCGGGAGCTCCTCTCAGGGGTCCTGTATCCCATGGTGGTGGGGGAGCTGGGTGGAGCAGTGTCTTGTGCCACTGTCTCTCCATACAGCCGTGAGCTGCTGAGGTACGTTTCCTTCTCCATGGCTTCAGATGACCCTCCTGCAGCCTTTGGAAATATCATCCCCTGGAGAGAAAACTTTGGTGTGTATATAGGAAGCCTGGCGTTCTCAATTCAGATTATTTCATGCAAGCAGAAGCTAAGCCTTGCATTCTAGAGATAATAAGCAAAGAACAAAGACTAGGTGGCTTTATTATAATTTAAAAACCTTTTGCTGCATCATCACTTGGTAGTCTGCTTTTCCCTGCCAAAGCTTATCTGTGGAAGAGATCTTCCACTTACAGTTACCGTTGTCATCCCTTGCACAATCACAAAAACTGAAGGAGAAATCTGTTATCCGTGTCAGTTACTCACTGCCGATGTCAAAAAGCAGAGATTTAATTACAGTTTTGCTGCATTTCAGGGAAAGATAATCTGATCTCAGTCTTTTGCTAATGCTTGGGTGGAACAAAATTACAAATAAAGTAAAAACCCTTAGAAGAAGAAGCTAGGAAATGTAAAATCAATTAATATTGTCCATATCAACATTTTCTAAATTTTCAATTCAAAAAGTCCCAGAAAAACATGCTACTATTTGCATATTTTAATTGAAACACATTAGAGCACAAGAAAGAAGTATTCCATAATTCTTTCTATGTGGTTTAGTATCTTGATGCTTGCTTTCTTTGATAAAATAAATTTAGAAAGGAAAAAAAAAGAAAATACATTTTGTCATTACTTGCTTTTGTTGAGCAAGAATGAGCTTTGTGGTAATGAACTGTTAGCAGAATCTTTATTTGTTAACTGCATTGGTGTGAAGCCAGCATTAAAGACTGAAGTGTTTAATGGGAGAATCATCTTGCACATCATTTCAGGTCCCTGTTTTACAGCTGTCTAGACAGAGAGAGAGAAAAAAAAAAAGGGAACCAACTTGTCTGAATGTATGCTAAATGCTCTAATGCCTCTCCCCAGTGACATACTGTTCAGATTACCTGAATTCATAAAACATGAAACATGGGCAAATGCTTGTGTGAGTTCCCTCTCTTTTTTAGGAGGAAACTTTGATCCAGTGTTCTTCTGCCTTCCTCCAAGCAAACAGATAAAACTCAGTGCGTGCTAAATTAAGATAGCCTCTTTGTATATATAAATGTAGGCTCTCAAGTAGCCTTCAAGGTGAGATTTGAGGGTGAAATGCACAGTTCTTAAAGTAGGTCGCAGCCCAGTGGTCAAAAAAAAAAAAAAAAAAAAACCACAAAAAAAACCAAAACAAACCAAACCAAAAAAAAACCCCACCTCTACAGTTGAAAATGTTGTGAATTATCAAGATTTTTTTCTCAGTTCGTGATATTATTTCTCAGTTGGCTTGCCCTGCTCTTAGACAGTTTGCTGGGCTTCCCCTGCCACCAGGAGAGCAAGAAGCTGTGCCAGACAGGCCGGAGGTTCTGCATCACACGGAGATATTTCCTTCCTTTGGATCATTAAGTTTTGCAAGGCAGCCCCACTCCACGTACCTGCATTAGAGGCATGAAGCTGATTTTTGTGACTGGCAAACCTAGCGAGGAGCCTCAGAATTGATGGTCATCCTGTGGTGCAGAATTAATCCCGTAATCTTTCTTCTTTTCTCCCACGGCTATGTTCACTGCATGCTGAGGAGGCTGCTATGTCTGCTTTTTGGCCAGCTTTTTGACATTCATCTCAGGTGCTTTTGGGTGGGTTTTTTGTTTCAAGAAGGAAGGACGGATGCTGGCAAAATCAAGAATTTTTCCCCAAAATCTGTCACTTCTTCAGTTTTCTTTCAGAAGATTTACTGTATTTTGAAATAAAGGAAGTTTCAAGTTGTATTTTATTATGAGATTCATGTGTTTTCAAGGTAGAATAAATGGCCATCTAAGTGACTTAGAAAATATAAAAATATATATTTACTAATTAACTTAAAATAATTCTCAAGGTGGCTGAGTGGTACATTTATTAAATTTATATGCATATACCACAAAACTAAGAACTCAGAATTGCTAGTTCAATATACATTTTACATTTTCAAATAAAATTCATTGCTCAAACATGGCAAAATATGTTTTTTCTCATGTAATGTGTCAGAATATTGTCCTGAATTAAATAATTATCTTTTTCTTGATAAAATCAGTGTATCCATTCTCATATCCCTAAATAATTTATTTTAAAAGTTTCCTTTTGTATGTTAATTACATATTAACTCCCAAATTTCTCAATAGAATTCAGAATTAAAATGTACTGACTTGAAAACAGAACTTTAAATACAAAACTAGGTTTAAAAAAAAAAATTATTTTTTTAACTATAAAGAAGGTTTTTATAGGTTTTTTTCTATTAATCTTGTTGAGTGTATTGTAACTGTACCAGTGAGTGAGTGCAAAAGGTGTGACCTCCTTGAAATTGTGCCCAATTTGCTCTAAATGGGATTTGCCTCAACATTGATTGTTGCCACTACTAAATATTGTTTGTGGAAAGAAGTCTGGCACCGGATTGGAAATGGCAATTCAATTTCAGGAGGATTTCAGGAACACCTTCTCATACTAATTTTATCCAGCTTTTCTGTTTATTTTAGGAATAATGCTAGTGGAATTGACATGTTGCAATGAAGGAGTGTTTCCCATTGCTATACAAATGCTGATATAACCCTCTGCATTTATGGAAAACAAATGTTAAGATGAAGTCAAGACATTTATTTTCTAAGCAGGAGATGTTGATTCTCTGACATTATATTGCACAGCCTTTATTTTTATTATGCCAAATGACTGATGTGGATTTAATCATTAGTTTGATGGCTGCTTTGCTCAGTGGAGAGGCAACTGAGCATTTTATCATTATTAGTGAGCTGCATTTTGATTTTTCTATCAAAGGCTCTGCTGGCCCTAATTCATCCCAGGTGTAAAACCAGAGATTCATTTTGCCCATCGTTTGTTTTGTGACCAAGCCAAGAACAATTTGCTTGCAAAACACTGAGAATATTTGTTTTGACTTCTAGAGCAGGAACCTGGTTTGGATGAAGACTTCCATATATGTGTGTGATTCTTTAAAAAATAAGTAAGAGTGGTGTACCTTTTGTGACTAAACTACTCACCACATGGCAGAATTTATATACTTGTATACTTAAAAACATGCATATGTGCGGGCATATACATAGAGAGTAGTCTGGGAAAGATTTAAATTGCTAGGATTTAGAATGGTAGACAGATACTAAGCCAGAAAATATTTTGAATGCTTGTGAAGCCAACACCACATATGGAGGTTACAAACAATTGTGAGAGAAATGCAGAAAGCTGGAGAACTCTTGGTGTCCGTAAGTTTTCTAGTGGAGTCAGCAGAAGTCTGGGAGCTGGGCACAGAGCCTTCGACTTTCCCCGTTCAGAACCTCACCTCTGAGAGCTGCTAATGCCGCTTGCTAAAGGAGGACGTTCAAGAGAACATTTCTGGAACAACTATGGGATGGTTTATCCACATGGAGAATACATTTTGTACACCTTATAGGGTGCTTCCTCCTTTGAGGAGAAGAAATGCACGTAATAAATAGGGGGCTTCTCAGCACAAACACCAGGAATGGTCTCTCCATGTTGCCTTGTGCTTAGAAGTTTCTTCACTAAAAGCAGGAATAATGCCGAATTTCATGTGGGGACAGAATTAAACCAGTTTTTGTTATTTGGAAGCATTGTTTACTTCTGTCTTGCTCTTCTGCTCAGGAGCACAAAAGATTTACATCTTTATCTGGAAATGTTTATCCTTTCTAGTGTAATTATGAAGTGAAGGTGCTCATTAGACATGTCTAAGCCCTTTGTCAATCTTATCTTTTATTTGGAATGAGGTTTTTATGGTGATCTGGTTTTCGTCTTTATTCCCCACATTTTTAAGGCTTCTTGTGCTGGATTTTTAAGATTTATGCTTTTCCCATCTGTGCTGTGAGAAGGGGTGAGCACAGCACAGTGAAAAGAACGTGCTTATTTATTGTTTCTGTTTCCAATTAGATGTGGCTCTTTAGGAGAGCTGGCAGCAGCAGAGCTCCCTGGAGGAAGGGGTGTTGGGTATTTCTTTTGGGTAGTAAAGGGCCCATTTGGAGGGGAGCAGCTTTGAGGGGCTGCAAGTGGTAGGAGCTTTACAGGTCAGAGATGGATATGTGCCACTCAAGGACTGCCCTGGAGAGCAGGGAGCTGCCCCAGGGGTGATGAACAGGATTTACAGGAGCAGAGCTTACTGCCCCTAGGCATAAACCATTGAGGAACTTGGCCATTCGGTGTTTAGAGATGGACTGTGCAAAAGATGGGGACAAACTTTTCAGCAGGGCCTGTTGCAACAGGACAAGGAGTAGTGGTTTTAAACTAAAAGAAGGTCGGTTTAGGTTACGTAGAAGGGAGAAGCTTTTTACTGTTTGGGTGCTGAAGCACTGGAACATGTTGCCCAGAGAGGTGGTGGATGACCCATCCCTGGCAGCAGTCAAGGTCAGGTTGGACTGGGCTCTGGGCAACCTGGTTTAGTAGATGTCCCTCAGGGAAGGTGGACTGGATAACCTTGAAAAGTCCCTTCCAACCCATACTATTTTATGATTCTATCAACTTCAAACCTCCAAAGGCACTGGTTGTCAGGGTAGGGAAGATATAAAATCTTCCCAGTTCTCTTCCAATATCCTATAAGGTTTTTCTGCTTTAAAATTAATTATCCTAGTTGATATTCTAATAAAAGCTGCCTTTTTTGAGCTTAAAACCCTTTCATCCTTCTTTGGGACATCCTGTGCAGAGGAAGGTCAAGACATATTGCCTCAAAACTCATGACTTGAAGTGCCCTCACACGGCACTGTCCAGACTGTTTTGTCATTACATTGTCACCATGTGCCATGTCCTGGCTCCTCCATTCCCTGATCCTGACTCTCTGTTTGGGGACTCGGTGCTATGAGCTGAGGCTGGAGGCACATTTGCAGCAGAGGAGTAACCTCCAGGGGGGAACAGAGGACAGAGCCAAGTGGCAATGAATTTATACAGAGGAAAGTAAATGGATTACAGTTCATCTGTGACAGCCGTGTGCCCAGGCATAATTGACAACACAAACTGTTTATTTAAAAATAAGCTCAGCTTTGCCTGTGTTTCTTGGTAGCAGACTTAAACACGCTAACAAGTAAAGTGGCTTTTCACGAGCCTTCATCTGTCAGTATCAAGGATCCTGTTTTGTATTCCCAGGACCCAGAGTAGCTCTGAATAGCACATTATATTTCCATCCTACTGTGCTGCCAGGCACTGTGCTTTCAGGCTAACAGATAACATGTTAACGACTGAAACAGGCTGTAAAAATGAGGGGGGAATTGTGTCAGCAGTGGGCAATCACTCCAGTCTCCAGAGGGAGGGCTTCCTAATGGGATCTCAGCTAGGCACTGCACAGACTTAACTCCCAGAGAGCACCTTCCTGTAAACTGGACAATCTCCAGGTTTCAGGAACCACACAAGGAGATTGATTTGATATTTATAAAAATCTAGGACATATTTGTTCTTGATTTTGATGTTGTGCAGTCAACATCAGTCCCAGCAATGTGACAGTAAGGTATCTTTTTATCTGCAGCTATAAGGATGCTTCTGTTCTGATTTTGTGAATCTCTTGGCAGGCTGAAAGCTCTCTGCACTCAGGTGGCAAAGCTCTCATTTGCCACAACTCCTTTGGTCCACAGGAGAGTGAGTAATGGCAGACCAATGACCATTCTTTGGGGGAAGACCATCCAGGAGCACTCTCTTCCTCGTCTTGCTGTCATTCACTCTCAGTAGCCTTTTTTTAAAATCTGCAGAGCTTACTCCAGCTCTTACTCCAGCGCTGACCTTGTCTAATCGTATTGATTGTTAGTAACTGAAGGCTAATTAGGAAGCGAGTTGCTATGGCAATTCTTGAGTCATACATATGAAGAGAAAATACTGCTGAAACCACTAGTGCATGGTGACTATTTAGCATAGTTAAACAAATTAAAAAATATAATTCATTCAGATATATGCTGGAATTCAGATGAAGACCTAATATTCAGCAAGGAAGTTTTTCCCTTGCTACCATATTTTCCTCTTTCATGGTAGTTTTTTTCTTTTATTTGTCTGTTGAATGAGTTGTACATAATTTTAGGACTAAATGACGAAGTAGGCTTTGGGTTGTTCTCCACCCCCACCCAGCAGCCCACACAAAATATGTCACAACAGGTTTCATGTGGCAGGAGAATGACTCAGGCAGAGGGTAATAGGACTTGGAACCCCCCAGATTTCTGGGTCATTTGTTCATATCCAGTCCGCATGTGTGTGATGAATGTTTTATTTTCACATGGGTAGGCTGATGGCTGGCATATCATGAGAGGGTGATCTCAGCCTGTGCCCTCAGGAGGTGGTGATTCATTGCAAGCTAAGGCTGCTACAACTGGTTGTCAGCAGCAGCAGCCTCTTTTGGCCAGACTTTGAAATGGCTCTGCAGCAGAGCCAGCGTCTCAATGGGTGTCCACACTCCTTTGTGGGGCACTGTGGGGAGGTTTGATTGCCTTGGCTGTGCTGTGCCTCATCTGTGGATAAATGGAAGATTTTGCCAGCCACATCAATAAAGTCTTTTTACCTTATTTTTTAACTAAATGTGACCTAAAAGCAAATCAAGTGCATTCTCCCCTGTTTAATGAGGGCCTTCCTTCTTCTCCTTTGGCGCCTTCCTAAGTAATCATGTCACTGACAAATCTGAGCTCTCCTAACAGGTCTCCATCTGCACGTCTTTAAGGAGGAGGATATAAGAGCAAGCATCCTTGTGCTACCCTTCTGGACACTTTGAATGATGAGGCAAAATGTATCTAGGAGAGTCACAGGTCTAGATGGGAGATACTCGTGCCCTGAGATCAGGTCGTAACCTGAACTCCAGGGCAGTTCTTCTGTCCCTCTCAATCTTCAGTGGATGAATGTCCTTAAATTGACTTTAGTAGCACAAAAAAAAAAATGAGGCGAAATGGAGTCATTTTGTAGCATTAATCTCTTTTAACAGGTCTCATAGATAAATATTCTCTGTATGGCTTCTTGGGACTTGCATGCTCACAGAGGTTCATTCGTTTAACTCAAAATAAGTTATAAAATTGATTAGAAGTGTGTGCCAGTTGAAAGAAAAAAACAACAACAAAAAACCAAACAAACTTCCCCCTCCCCCCCCAGAAAAAAAACACCAAAAAAAAAAAATCAAAACATAGAAGTATATTTGAATTTATTAGGATCAACTAAATCCGAAATATCTGAGCTGGGGCTTTGTGTGGTCCTGAAGTTAAATACGTGCCACTGTCCTGACCCTGCCATTGTGAAGTACCAATTACATGATTCCAGTAATTCAGCCCCCAGGGCAAAGACAAAAACTAAAACCCCACGTACTTAAGCTGCTGCATAATCTGTCCTCACCAAAGGCATTCACATGGGGCACAAGGGATTCAGTTGGGGAATCTCTTAGCCAGAGCCACACTGCAGAGCCATAAGGGAACTGATGGAAAGGATACAATGCAACCCTATTACATTTGTGTAGAAGAATGTGGTGTGTGCTGCTGCTGCTGGTTGCTTTCTGTTTGCTGTATCTTTCTGCATGTAAGAAAAATGCACTCTTGTCCAGGGATATGGTCCAAATTTGAGTAATTTCAAGATACAGTATCTTTCAGAGGGAGTTCTGGTCATGTTCCATAATATTGTGTTATATTTGTTTCTTCATTTTCCTGTTAAAACAATTCAAAAATATATGTTGGGTCTTTTTTCATCTGGTGGAAAAAGAAATAGTATAGCATTTTTCTTTTAATTTTAAGTCAGTATTAAACATGCAAAAAACATTCCGTTAAATCTGAGCTAATTTGCTCTCACAGGATTGCCATTAAGTTTGTGTACTTCTGTGTCCTGCGTATTGAGCTGTGTGCTTTCTAGAGAAAACATTTACTCAAAATTACAGGAAAAGATGCACTCCTCTAAAGTGTAGAATGTTCATGTAAATACAGATCCCCTATTAAAACCAACAGATTTCCATTCCTTCTGCTGCAGACTCTGAAATCTCCTTCAGTCTCAACTAAAGCAATGATAGTAATCAGAAATTATGGATTTAATTTTATTTATTTTTTTAAGTGTGTTCCTTCAGCATGACTTTTCCAAATGGTAATTTCTGTGGTTTGGGATCTCTTCAAGAATTGTTTTTCCCCCTTATCAGTAGTATTTTCTCAAAGGGTTTTACTGGAAATACAAAAAGGTTTTGCCAGGCTTGCGTGCTATCAAAACACTGTAAGTTCTATTTTATTTACATCAACAGGAAGTCAGACAGAAAAAATATCTTAAGTATATGCAATAGAGTTCAGCAAAGGAATACACACCCCAGCTTCTAAGGAAAACATGATTTTTTTTATTCAAACCACATTTCTTTTTCAGCCTCCTTCTTTAATGCTGTAGCTAGGGAGGAAGATTCCTCTTTTCTCTTGATGAAGAAGGAAGAGCTAATTCCAGTAAGGCTTTTTGCATCATCTCTAGCTCAAACTTCCTTCTATGCCCCAGTTAGAAATGACCCAGGATGGGAGGGAGCAGAAGGGTTCCCAGGTAGATCAAAAAGTACTCTTACACAGGAGAAACAGGTTCTTCCCAAGTGGCCAAGAATTGCCTCTGGGTTCTCAAGGGTTTTGCCTCATTCCTATGGAATGGTTCTTCCTGAGGGCTCTTCATCAAAGGACTGGGTCCAGCCTGAGGATTTCCTTGTGAAAGCCCCACAAGAGCAGAAAGCTTTTGTTTGTCTGGTGCTTCTCCAGCCCGGGTTACAGAGCAGTGGTGGCAGCGACCCTTCACGGCTGAGCAGCCTCCTTGTAAATGGGGTGAGATGTGCAGAAAGGCAGCTGCTGCCTGCTTTCACTGAGTGAGAACCATCCTGTGGCCATGGGTTTATCTTTTTTATTGCTTTTATTGGAATATTGTGTGTGTACACACGCAAACACAGAAACATATTATTATATTGAATTTTGGCCCAAGTTTTATGACATCTTCCCTTCCCCCTGTTAAGACTTTCTTATCTATGTGCAGCCTTGCAGTCTTTGCTGATAACAGAGGGTTATAACTCAGGTGGAAGCATATGATTTTCCAAGGTTTCATAGTGGATAGCTGTTCAGTTATTTGTAAAATAAGACTCTAGGTATTTTGATTCAGGCTCGTCTTTGCTGCCACTTGGCATAAGGGTGAGGGATTGTGTGTAATTCCCATGTTTGTATGTAATCTCTGCATCCTGCAACATAGAACCTGCAGATTTGGGGTTAATGGTAATTTTTTCTGCTCATGATGGTATCATAATTTGATAAATAAGTCTCTTTGCACACTTGCTTTGTAAAGCTTTTGATATAGTAGCTTCTTGATGGTGCTTGTGTTTTCCCTGGCAGTCTGTTGCCAGACAAGGTTTGGATTTAACTTTGGAAGCATAAAAGAATATCCTTTTCCCTGGTTAGGCTATATGTAATCATACAAACATTTATGCAGCACCATCTTAGCTGAGCCTGGTGCCAAAGCTCAAGGATAAGAGTTTGCAGGGTCAAAGCTTCAGACACAAAACATAAGAATAGTAAGTGGCTTTTATGGAAGGGAGGAATGAATGCAAATAGAAAAGAGGAGACAAGGAAATCTCTGCGCTGGAAAAGGATATTTCACAGGGAGACTCTAACACTGAATAAGGGAAACCTAAATCCTTTCAGGAGGACATTTGAGAGGTGTAGTGCATGGTGCTGGCAGCTGTTGGATGATGTCTGCATTCATAATTGGGTTTAACATTAGGCAGTGCTAATATTTTTCTCATGATGGATCAAGTCACAGAGATTTATTTTCACTGAAGTGGGTGTATGTACTATATGATTTGCTCTGGTGAATAATACTCAGTGTTCTGGGAAGATTTTTAATGCCAGAATTGAAGAGTAAGAGGGATTTTTTTTTTAGAATTTCCTCTCTTAGCTAAAATGTTTAATTGCACCTATCTGAGGCACTTGTTATTCTGGATTTTCCTGTTTCTGTAATGTATTTGAATTAGTAATGAACTGTCCTCCAGAGGCCTCTTGTGAATATGTGCTTCTTTAAAGCATTTCAAAACTATCTGCTGAAGTATCTGGGAGCATCTGCTTCAGGATGATCTGTTTGGAAAGGCTGTCACTAGACTTTGGGTTCTGGAAGCCACATGCTCTCCCATTCCAAGACAGTCTGCCTATTGATTTTCCCCAGTCATTTTTTGCCCCGCTTCGTCGTTCAGCTGCTCTCCCAAATGATTGTCTCAAATGTCATTTCTTCATCTGCCCAGGTCGTCTTAATAAACTATTCATCCTTAGATGGCTACTAAAGCCAAGAGAGGAGTAATAAGAGGTAAGTGGCAATAAATGCTGCTTGCTTGTTTCCATGGAAGGAGTTACAATTTAGGAATATCAGCATCTCTGAAAGAGGAGGTCCCTTCCTCTGCTGAACACCCGTCTTTGTCTGCCAGCAGGGTCTCAACATTCCTCTGGAGCCCATCATGCCTGAGGGGAAAAGTGCCACTGGCAGAGAAGGTGTTTTTTATTTTACACATATTTTTCTGTCTTCCCTGCAAGCTTTCATAGTCAAAGATAACATTTAGTAATACCTGAAGCCAGGGGCAGCAGATACATCTGTCCCAGGGGCTGGAGAGCACTGAGTTCTAAGCCCCATCTCTCTGGGCTGCCTGTGTGGAGCCAGATTTCTGGGGAAAGCTGCCATTTCCTCCAAAGACCCTTTTTCATGTTTGACCTTACAAAGTTTCATGCATTTTCAGCTTTGCTGGCAATAAACGAAAATAAGTATAATACACTCCCTTAGTGCTGGAGTATGAGGAGATATCTATCCCCCCAAACTGTACTGATTATAAAATCAATTCTTATAATGATGTAGCTTCGTCTGTTGGATCTGGTTGTTATCAGTCCCAATTCTGCAGACTAATCATGTGCTTTTTCAGATTAGAGAGACCAATTTAAAACCATTACATGGACAATTAATTTGATGCAACCAAACTCTCCACAGAGTTTCATCTGGATTGCTGGCATGGTGCTAAAGCACCGATAGAAATAAAATCCCTTTTGCTTCTGTCTGCCTTGAGGAAATTTGCGTTTTATTTTTTCCCATGCCTGCACGGATTTATTTGAGAACATGGTTTCATGCCCTTTGCAGACGACAGGAAGGCACGGCATTGGCACCTCCTGATAATCTCCCCCAAAGAGTGGTGTATATGCACTATGTGGCTCTAAGTGTGGAGTCACTATTAGGGTTCAGTTGGTTAAATGGATATTCCACTTATTTAGTAAGGCCGGCACAACACGCGTATGTATCTTCAGCAAAATAAAGAGATGATGAGAAGAGTCAGTGCTTGATTTCATTTCTGAAACGTCAATATCTGCTAAGAGATATTACCCTGTAACTCCTTGGTGTTCAATAAATCATGTTAGGGAGACAAGTTTTTCACGTTCACAAGGAAAAGTGACAGGAGAAAGTGTCAACTATCTATTTTTAAAAGGTCAAAAGTCTCTAATATTTTTAAGAAAAATGGCTTTTCCTTTGTAACCTGTTTAAATCAATGTAGTAGCATTTTATTGTCACTTTAGAGGGAAGTTTTCAAAAGTAGATTTCAGACCGGCTTGTTTCTGGTCAGGCTGAAGAAATAAGAGCCACTCCATCCATGACAGAGAGACAGAGGGGATAGAGGTAGCCAGGTGTTTGATTTTTCAGTTCAGACACGTCTCAGGCTGATCCCATGAGGGCTCACCCAGTGAATGCTGGGCAGGATTGCCTGGGCAACACCACATTGCTGCCATTTACTTCTGAAGCTTGACATAAATTGGGGCATCCGTCAAACCACTGAGTAAAACTGACCTGGAAAATTGCTCTAAAGACTATTTATATTTAAAGAAAGGGGGAGAAATAAGCATTGTTGGCCCTTTTTTCCCTTCTCTTTTCTCTTAAATGAACACAATGCTGTTGATTTGTAGCAGTACAGAGAGCACAGTGAGGCCAGCTGCTCTGGGAATCAGAACCTTAAACCTACGGTATCACTGCTGATTGCAGGTACCTATAGAGTGAAAGAAAAGCATTCATAGCAATCCACAGGGTAGCTATGCCACAAAAAAACTGCATCAAAGGCTAAGGATAATGGGCCAAAAGAGCCAGTTATAATGTATCACAGGAAATAGAAGGTGAACAGATCAAGTGTATAGCCTGTGTACGTACCTGCTCTGGAAGGGAATTTAAGGAAGGCTGCCGGAGTTTTACAGGGGTTGAGTCACCACCAGGACCACAGAGTAGGGCCGTGTGACTGGAGAGGGGGGAAATCCCTCCTTCACACCGTCTGTGGCAAGGTGCACACACCAAGCAAGGACCAGAGAAGCCTTGACAGACAGGGCCATCCCCTCTGCTAGTCCACCACGGGGAGAAGAAATGCAGAAATCCATAAATCCCACATTTACTGTGGCCGTCACACAGCCGAGCTCGCCAGGTGGGCAGCAGTTTCTCTGTGTCGTTCCTGCTGCTGGAATTACAAGGTCTTCGTGCTCGAGATCACACATCCCTGGGCATCATGTGAGGGGCTAATGCTGGTCAAAGCTGCTCTTCTGCCTTGTGTATGCTCTGCTCTTCTTTTGACACGAGTTACCACTTACTGATCTGTGTTAACCTTCTGTGTCTGTATGTTGGCACACATACATAAACACACTTATTTTAAAAAACAGACATATTTCCAAGCAGGGGAAGAAATTACCCTATACCTTCTCCCTGTGAGCTCTGCTCTGATCCTGAAAGGAATCCCTATCACAGAAGACATAAGCTTCCAGTCTATTATTATTTTGAAATATGAGACCGCTTGACTCCAAGATCATTAGTTTGTGACTTTAATGCAGTCTTGTTTTTTCTGTAAGACTTTGGCTAGTCTAAGAGACTTCTCCTCTAGTGGACTACAAAGAAACTGCCATGAACTCCAAGTCCCTTGCTAACAGAATTGTTTAAAAGGCCATTTGGATGTATCTTGGTTTTTACGGGTCGCGCTCTGAGTGCAGCTGGTTTGAAGAGGAATTCCTCCTATGCATCGCACTGGACTCTGCCACAGATGTCATGAAGATGCACCCCCGGGCCTTGCCTAAGGGCAGCTTTGCAGGCAGATTAAACAATTTTCCATCTCTTTCCCTTCTAACACAGGCTCTGGCTGTCACACGTGGAAATTATGCACTGCAGTCACTTGCTGGGGAATGGGTAATAACAGTTCCACTTTGCTACTTTAGTGGCAAATTAGAGGAAATCCCTTAATCACGTGATGTCACATCTTAGAGTCCTACATTCTCTTTGCAGAAAAATAAAAACAGTTGTCCTTTGTGCCTTTGTAAAATGTGCTTACTTGAATGCATTTTCACCTTTTAGGCTGTATTTGAGTAAACAATTTATGCTTTCAAGGATCACTGTTGATTTCAGTACAACTCCGCATGCAGTGAACACTGAGCTCAGGCAGCTGCCTAAGCACTTTGCAACCTCTGGGTGGTTTGGACATTTGGGGTTTTTTTAAGAAATTGCCCCTGACTGTTTAGCACACCATCTATTCCAAGGCTTGCCTGTTTCAGAAATGATGATGGGATTGCCAGCTGGGTTTCCTGCCATAGCTACCAGTAGCACTAATAGTGTCATTCATTCCAAGCAAACAATGTAATAACAGCCCCATCTTCTCTCTTGATGACATATAATCAGATATGCATTATGAGCAATCTTCTGTTTGTGTGTATTTATACTGTAAGACAAATCACTTGCACAAACACTAGCCAGCAATCCCTTTTTTTCTTTGTAGCTGTTGCCTCAGGTATTATTTGCTCTCCTTTACAGAGGATCTGAGTCTGCTGAGTTGGTTGTTTGATGTGAGCAGCAGTGGTTTGCACTTTTAATGTCATGGATACCTGTATCCAAGATAGTGTTGTTTGGGATTTCCAGGAGCAGGTGTGCACTTTTTGCCAGGTGTGAATAAATAGTTCACACAAATTATGCAGCCAAACCCCAGATTAGTGCTGCCTATTGTTCACACTGTGTGACTGATCTCCGAAAAAGAATGGTTTTATTTTATTTATCCTTCTTACCTGAATGACAGCCCTGTCAGGTTTATGTGCAGCCCAGACCTGGGATTCCTCTGCAAAGAACAATGAGTAAGGTCATCACCAACAGGATTTCCTGGAGAGAGTGTAGCAGAGCATGCAGTTCATTGCAGGGGACAGAGGGTCTTTTCCCTCACCCCTGCAATCCTGTGAACACAGAGGATGAAGCCCAACACCAGAAGGGTTACTGCCTTCTGTCACTGACAAGTTTCCCTTTTGTTGCTTTTACTGATCCTGAGATGCTCGTAACCTCAACAGCTGCAGCAGTGGTTTTCTTCAGCTGGAAGACAAAAAAAAAGTCATTGTAAATGAAGATATTTATATATGTCCATATTTTCATTACCTGTTTAAAAATAAAAAGACTGTTGCCTTTGTACCTGTGAATGGGAATGTTAGAATGAAAGTCAAGTCGTTTCCCACATCTCTGAAAGCCCCCTCACACAAGTGTTACTTCATTCTGTTTAAAACGTAACCTCTAAAAAACTTACTATTTTAAAACCTAATCTTGCAAAAACAGTTCAGAGATTCCTATCTTCCTGCCTCTCTTCATTCCTTTCCTTCACCATGCATTCTCCAAGCCTTCCAGAGTGCCATGGCCTGCTTGTGCCCTACCTTAATCAGATCTGTATCTTCCATTTCTTGAAACGAAAACAAAGCCAGTAACCTGCCAAACTCTTAGGAAGCCAAAACACTCTTCTGGTGCAGAAACATTCATTTTTAAGCAATCCATTAAAAAAGCTGTGTCATCCAAGTTGTTCCAAAGTTAGATAGCAGATTGGATCGTAAAAAATTATTACCCTCAGCAGCACTATCTGCTGGGTGAGGTCACTACTGTATTATGGTTTCTTAATAACCCTTTTTTTTCCTGTATAAGGCCAGCAAATCTGCAACATTTTTTCCCTGAACTTCTTAGTGGCATGAAGCATCTTCTGGCTAAATGTATTTGTTAGTATTAAACATCTGCTTTTTCTGAAGATTTTCTTTTTTCTAGACGACTGGTTTTAGATTGTGGGGAATGGCAAATATACACCTGACCACCCAAAAAGAGCACAAGGAAAACCAAACCAAGCCTTAGAAGTGTGAGACACCTCCCATGTTGTTAAATCTTTGAGACTGTAGTTAGGCAAGTGAATTTTATACTGTCATATAAATACCTCATAGGGAGTGTTTGCTTCTATTCTATTCTATTCTATTCTATTCTATTCTCTTCTATTCTATTCTTCTGAATATTTGTACTTATAATTATTTTTAAAGAAAACAGGAAGTTAATAAAAAGTCTTTGAAGAATCCCTTGCAATGGCTGTGTATCTCCCATGGCATGAAGTAATCCCTGTCTCAGTTGAAACATTGTGTTGCTGCTGAAAATTAATAAAGAGGAACACACTCACATGTGAGCTGGTGGTTCAGCACTGCTAAACAAACCCAGTTCTCAGTGCGCCCTGACAAGCACCTATTGTCAGTCCTCATGTCCTTTTATTTCTTATTCTCCAGTCAGTTTAGAGCTCCTGGAGCAGAGCAGAGCTGGATTCCTTCCATAAAAAAAAACTTGGGGAAACAGGAGGGAAAACTTCTTATTAAAGTAAAAAATATTAAGCCACTAAGGCATTTTTTTTAAAACTGAAAAGGTCGGATGAAAAACATATCTTCTTTTGCAAGGCTTTTGTTTGTCTTAAATGGGAAGCTAATCTGTCAGGTATGGTTCATCTCTCACAGAAGAGAGTGGAATACATTTAGATTCCTCGGATTAATTTTTGTGATTATTTTTTGACTATGCACCTGACATTTTAATCTCTTGTTTTGCCTCAGGCCTGTTTGAATCTATTTGCAGCCATCATCATTTCAAAAGAACGAGATATCCAGGAACAAGTGTCATCCAGTTTTCAATCTATTTATCCAAGGTTTCATTCCAAAGATGTGCACAGTTACCTGATGATTAAAATGCAATAGACCATGACACTACCATTGAATTACAGCTGTATTACAAATTTTACTTCCTACAGCTGACCTCAGCCTGGGAAAATAACATTTTGGCACCATTTCTAAGAAAAATGGCAGTGGAGAATCTTTTGGCATAGCTGTCTTTACCTTGACCTTCCTGGTCAGTGCCAGCGTCAGGGATGTGATTGGGACAAGAGACACTGCAGTAATTCCCACTTGATTCACAAGGAGAACTCCTGAGCTCTAAATTACGCCGGAGCCTGAGCCCTGTCTTTGCCATCCCACAGATTAAGGAAGCAAAGAAATATGTGCTCGGGACTAGCAGGAGATGCATTCTGGTGTGGTGACAGCAGTAAACTGGCTATTTATATTCTGCAGTTCTCTGGCTGTAAGTGGGCATTAACTGTGTACAGACCATGTCAAATAGGGTTTGCTCCAAGGTATGGAAGACTTCTTCATTTCTGTGGTCTCCAGCTGCTGTTAACAAGGGTGCATCTGCTGGTGGCTTAATTTTAGTCTCTGTGCTTCCCATTGGGTCAAGACAGCAGTGTCCTGTTGGTGAAGTGGTGTCATATTTCATGGGAACTTTTTAACTGTCTTTGTTTTCAGTCACCTTCACCCCCTCTCTTCTTCACGGAGTTAAAAGGTTTTGTTAAATTTCCATCAGTAATTAGTAATGTCAGAGGTCCAGTAGCCCATGATGGATAGACCCTGATTTCTAATGCACAGGGAATGGTGACAGCAGGACATGCAGGGCTGATGCTGCAGATACAAACTCCAGCCTCAGATGTCTGTTCCTGACTGTTGTTGTTGCTTGCCTACAGCAGTATTCATCAGTGTTTCTGTTTCCTTATCTGATATCCACCTTGTTTTTAAAACTCATCAGTAAGCAGAGAAGAAATTCCTTGTGAATTTTTCACTTGTCCGTTTTCTGCTTCACCATGACTTGAAATATCTTGACTTCTAAATTATTTTTCAGAGAGATCTCACAGAATGATGCCTTGGAGGTCATAGAAGCAAATGTGTTTTCCAACCTTCCCAAACTACATGAAATGTAAGTAATGAGCAATCTAAATGCAAAGGAGACAATTACAAAGATTCATTATAGCCAAGTATCAAAGGTTTTGCAGTTTGGTTCAGGTAAGCACTGAAGAATTTGTAGCAATATAGGAGCATTTGAAATCTCCCTTTGTCTTTTCCATCTTCTTATCTAGCTGTCCATTTCTTTACCTGCTCAGCCTAAAATTTATCCTCAGATCAGTGCCAGGATCAAAAGGTGGTGGGGTCTGCCAGTCTGTGGTAGGCTGCTCCCTGAAATCATGCAGATCTTCTCCTGTCGTAAAGAAAAAATCTCAGCATATTGTTCCACTACATCATGGGACAAGCACAGTTTTAAGATCAATATATTGATACATTTTTCTCTGCTGTTTCATTTCCTCTTTGCAGACGAATTGAGAAAGCCAACAACCTCGTGTACATCGATAAAGATGCCTTCCAACACCTTCCAAGCCTCAGATATTTGTAAGATCTTTTGCTCTTTACAAGTCCTAGAGTCACTTTGAATTACATACCTGTGTATCTGTCCAGCTGGTGCTGAGCACTTTTGGTGATCAGACAGGATGATGCCCTCTCTTCACTACCAGTTGCACATTGTCAATCCACATTTTCATGCCTGCACAGTCCTCAGAAAAGCTGAAGATAAGAGCTTCTACAAAGGAGTCCCATGCACAAGTTCCTCCAGCCTTTCTAAGCAACAGGTTGAAAATGAGTGATGAGAAGAGGAGCTGGACCTTTCTTATGTCTATAGAAACAAGTTTAGGTTGAAATTCCTCCTGGGAGCTTAAGGACAAAAAAATCTCTCTCATCTGTCTTTGCTATGGTGCTGCCTTCTGCTATATGTCATATACATGGTGTTAAGCATTCAAATTATTTTTTCTTTAGCAAAGGTAGCATTATAGCCATGGTCTTCATAAATGCTTGATGTGAGATTATTAGATGCCCAAAATACAAACATATTGATGTATGGTACAGCTTTCTTTTCTCAGCCAGCCTCATTAAGAATGTCATTTACACCACTGTGGTTGCCACATCTGCTTCCATGGGGTTGCCATCAAAATTCAGTGGTAATTGAATGCATCCTTAAAATAAGGTGGTTACTCAAATATATTTTCACAGCTTTTAGCGCATGGTTTTAACATGACTGATAATCTCTCCTCTGCATTAAAATGAAGTCAAATGAAGTCCATCTAACACTAATTGTTTTTAATGGTCACGGCTTACACAGCTCAAATGGTGCTCTTTGGGGAGCAGGATACCAATTTATTCACCCAGCAGGATCCCAACTTTTGTATGTCCGTCCACCTGAACATATAAAGCCTATCTGATTTTCCTGACTGATGCAAGAAACCTTATTCATACAAGAAGCCTTGTTTTCCTTACTCTTCCAAGAAGCCTGCTCATGATTTCTACATTTCACTACATAGAAGTAAGCATTTAATTGTCTGGTTAGATATTTCTTAAAGACGGTATGAAATCAGGTCAGTGGCCTGATAAGCATAGCTCCCAGTAAGCCAAGGAGTGTTTAAAGTCTCTGAAAATCACTAGTATCTGACAGTTTCTGGGCTCAAAAATGCCGAGGGGCATTGCTTTGAATTTGTACTTCAAGATGTGAGTTTTAAGACTTGGACTTTAGGAGATAAGGTGTATTTAGCACTGCTGAAGACATCGTTTAAACCCTCATTGAACTGGAATATGTGGCTAGATTTGGAGTAGGATTTTTGCTCTTCCCAGTATTTTGACTGATTCCCACTTTATCAAATTCATCAGGCACATTGGTAAACTTTAACTTTTGTGTTTGTATAACTGAAACACAGACTTTCTCTTGACAGTAGGGAAATAAAGCTTTTAGTTTGCATTGTCATGAGGAGAAATCACGTGCCTTTTTTGTCCCATTTCAAGCCTGAGTCGTCCAGCAGTGACTGCTGTCTTTGGGTAGCTCTGGCCACCTAATAACAAAACCACAGCATTTTTTTATCCCATGTAAAATCCCCAGAACAAGTTGCCATGGGGAGTACAGTTGTCAGATGTACGGATGGACAGAAAGAATGAGAGCACATTTATCTGACATGAAATTTGAGAAGAAATGTGAACACACTAAAGAACACACTAATTTCAGTGATGGTTTAAATACATAGGTGAAGGTAAATTCACACTTTAAATATATGAAAAAATGAAAGTTTTTCTCTTGGCACTAGTGGATTTTGACTCTTCTGAACATTTGTCATTCCATGCTTCCATGCATGTTGTCTCAAACATTCAGAGATTCCACCTGTATAAAAATTCAGCTGCAGCAGCAATACTATGACCTATGGAAGCAACAGATTAAAAATACAGAGGATTGCTTGTCTACCTGACAATTCCCCTCTACTCTTCAGCTAGTTTTACTTGCTAGCTGATACCAGAGGAAAATGCATTTTGGAGTTTTTTAAGGTTTTTACTCTTGTGAGCATGGAAAGCTGGAAGAGACTCTCCAGCTACTGTATCCTATTTCTTCCTAGATCCACTTCATATATCCCATTAATTAAGTGCTTTATTGACATTCTTGATTCTCTTCACTGTTCCCTGCTTTCTTCTTTTTTCCAGGAGAGGCTTTCCAGAAATTCAATGAGTTGGTGACTAGAAGATTTCCTTTAGTTTTATTCACAGCCACTTAATCCACATTCATTCTTATGCCAAAGCTTTTCTCTAATTTATGTTCATAAAATCCATCTGTGGTGGTTACTCCACTAATGGATTTGTGCTGCATCCCCTCTGTGCCTCCATTTTAGGAGGTAAAACCCCCCAGCCTTGCATGACTATAGACAGTACAAAAGGTGCAGGTTTCACGGCTCAGAGCTTATGAACAGATGCACGTGGGGTTTGTGCTGAGGACAAGGGTTGAGGAAGATGTGCTGGGGGTAAAAATCAGTGCCATATTCTTGGCTTCAGTGGAGCTACATCATTTCCCAGCACAGGGAGCAGGAGCAGGACACAAAGTTCTTGTTGGGGACTTTCTACATCCAATGAGCCGGGCATGATGCTGAGTTACATCATGCTCAGATCATTTCTCTACGTACAGCAGCACCTTCATGTTCTCTCCTGGCACATTTCTGTAGGAAAGATGCCATTTTCTCCATCCCCTGGTTTCACTGACTGGTGCTTGCCCTTTTGGAAGCTGAAAAGGCAGAAAGCTTTGCTGTTTGAAAGGGTAGGATAGTTAATTTAATGAGGAAGCAGAAACCTTGATGGAAGGCTGTAAAACAGCATCTGGTAAAGGTAACCCAGTCCTCACATTCACCTTCCTGTGACATACAAGGAAGAGGCAATACTGAAAATGTAAGGCGAGGCTTCGAGGAGGTTAATAGATTGATGGTTTTTCAGTTCAGTTAGGGGGGGGTTTTGTGGTGGTTGTTCAGGGGGTTTTATACAATACAGAAGCAAAAGGTTGTAAACATGTGGGACTGTAGTTTAAAATAATTCATAAAAGGGTAAAGCATCTGTGTGGAACAGCTATGGCAGAAATGATAAAAATTTTAAGGCCATGAAAGGAAACTTGTAAAACCTGGAAACTTGTAAACCTGTACATCACTGCCTAATTTTCACATTAATTGCTGTAAGTCAGGAAGGAATAGCACACGGTTTCATCAATATCTTGCCACATAAGAGTTTAGGTGATTCTGTCTGACTGTGTAAGGAGGAACAGAGAGACCAAGCTGCAACCAGCATCTCAAAGCACGAGGACTTGGGTACCTGCCCCTGCGTGGATCATTGTGGTTCTTCTGAAGCTCCCAGCTGTGGGGACAGTCTGGCAGGATACAAGACACATGCTCTGATTCCTTACACTGTTCTGCGGCTGTAGCAGAACTGTTAAAACACAATTCAAAAAATCTTTCAGAAAAACATGTATTTACTGGTGGTTTTCATTTAGAAAACACAGAGAAAAAAAACTAATCAGTCTCAATGTCCAAAAATGAGCCCAGCTACTACAGCCCATTAGTTTGATGACCTTTGCAACACGTTGTTTGCAAGGCTTTCTCTGTGTTTCTACAAAAATAGTTGTATAGCCACTAGGTCTTGTTTATGGGCAGGCAAGAAGCTCTAGCTAGCCTTGTCAGTCCCCTCATCAGCTTCATGGGCTCATTACAGCCACTAGCTGTTGAATATTAATATGCTTTTATCTCTGTCTGCTTGGGTACAAATACATTTCCTGCTCAGCCCACTCCCTTTGTCCCCTGCATCATCATTACCAGTATGGCAAAAACACGAAGGAGAGGAAAATGCTGAAAAAACACAGTGTTGAATAGCCTAAACCTTCTAGAAACAGGCAACCTTAACTTTCTCACCAGTCTTTTAGAAGCAGTGAAGAGAATTGCTAATTGGCCTTCTTGGGTATATGCCAGAGAGACAGACTGTTTCAAAATGGTAACTTACTGACCTTTTCATGGGTACAAGATTATTTCTCTGGCTCTCATTAGGGAGACCTGTGGCATAGTCTGTTTAATCATGTAGTCATGGCTTTTCAAACCCATTTTCCTTCCAAAATTAGTTCTCATATGTAACCTATATCCTTTGGTTCATTTTTGGAGGGGTGTCGATGTCCTGCATAAGCAGTCTCAGTTTACAATACAAAGATTTAAATGTAACACTCCTTTCAGGTCAATTTTGATGGCATACAGCTGAATCATTGGAGGGGAGGGGAAATGTAGGTCCCAAAACTATGTGTTTTGCCTGCAAAAGGAGCAGAGCCCAACTCCAAAGTCTTGCAGCTGCTTGAACCTGCCTGGTGCTTCTTAAACCCAAATCTGCATTTGCTGCTGGTGAAGCAAAGTCTCCAGAATTACTGACCCTTTTCTTGGAGAAGACTCTTCAATAAAAAGAAGTGATGCTCCACTACTTCCTTTGGCATGGCAGCCTCATGGTTAAAGACCTTTCCCCAGGGTCTGCAGATTTAAGAAGCCTTGATGCAGAAGCTATGATGCATGAATCAGAGGAGTGTCTCGCTGGAATCAGGCTCACACACACTGTAAAGCAACCAGTGTGATTAAGGGACACAAAGATAATGTTTCCTGAGTGGTGGTGTATTTATCTCTGCCTACCTTGAGTTTGCAATTTAGCAAATACCCACAGTAAATTGATGAGGTAAACTGTGTTCCCAGATTTGTCAGAATAGCTCCTACAATTTGGCACAAAAAAAAGCAGATGTGTTGCTGTATCTGGAGATAAGCAGCCAGAATCTTCCAGGATTTAGTTTCCGAAATAATTTTATTTTTTTCTCTGCTGATTGTAGTGCTCTGTTTTCTTAAGTGTTGACTCCAGTAAGCCTTTTCAGAAAGACAATTAATGCCTTGGAAAGCAGCCAGCAGCCATCTGAAAAAAACCAGGTTCTCACCAAGCTGTTTATGCATGGCAAGGGGGGATTCAGTTATAACACAGATTAAAGAGGACACTTGTTTAAAGTGAGGCTACTAAGGATGTATACATTGTATGGTAAATATATTGACAAAGCTGTCCTGCAGGAAAGATATTCAGTAAATTGGATTATCTACATTCTAAAAAGATTATCCACTTAAAGACCTCTGGAGATTTGCTGGTTGAATAAAAAGAGAGGGAAGATCTGGGCTGCAGTCTAGCTAAATATTTTTTCAGTTCTTTTTCTGCATTTAATTAAAAGAACATCCTCTCCTGCTCCTAATCACCATTCTGTGCCTCTGTGCAATCAGTGCCTTGTGCCACCTGTAGATTTACTTCAGTATGTAATGATTTGTCAAAGATGCTTTCCTCTTCATCTCATGCTGCTCAGTTGACACCAGTGAAAATTGAGCCCTGAACACTTCGGAATTACTGGAAAGATCAGAACTAACCCAAGGCATTGGGGATGTTTTTTCTCACATGTATGGTGAAAGCCCCGATAACCAATGTGGAATTTTGGTATGCTGGGAGTAAGCTGCCCTTGGGAGCAGTGTTTGAATAGCATGTGTTAAGAGTCCTGTCACCTTTCATTGCTGCGCATGAGGACTGAGACTTTCTAAGGAAAGGACTGTAGAAAGGAAAGTTTCTTATGTCTTCTCTGCCCTGCAGTAGCCATGCACTACTTGGCAGCAGTCTCCTCCTTCGTTTTCCTACTAAGGGAAATGCATGCCATAATTTGTGTTTAAAAGGGGCTTGTAAAAAAGGATTGCATGAATTTTTAGCATATGACTCATTTAAAATTAAAGGCAGCTTTCAACTAAAACCGTGTATATCTCCAGTAATTTAGAGAGTGTATTTTAAAATATTGTAAGGGGGAGTTACAGGTTCTTCTCCTATTGCTTCTAATTTTTTTCGGCAAACTCCTTTTACAAAGTGTAAGTGCAGAAATATTTTAAGTAACAGGGGCCTTGTGTAATCCACCTGCTTCATTAATCATGCTTTCTATTTAACTATCTGTAATGGTTTTTCAAAGGCATATTTGTGGAGCTTTCGTGGTCACATGTGACAGCTGTTATTTTTAAGTTAATGCAATGTCAGACCACTCTGACTCCTGAGACGAAACAGTCATGACATTTCAGCAACTTTCTCAAATTGCCTTCTTGAATATTCACTAATACTACTTTAATTTTTACTTGCATATGAAGTATTGCTTTCTGTTATAAGATGAGACAGATCAAAGTTGGCTTTTCAGCATCTGAGGATATCCAGATACCATCTCAGGGAGCTCAGAGCAGTACTTATGCAAGTGAATGACTATTTTATGGACTTACGTGTCACCCTGAGTTCCCAAATGTAGGATTTGGTTGTCACATGGAGGCGTTCAGTTTCAGTTCAAATTATGAAACCTGAAAGACTGCAACTCTCCTGAAATAATCTAGGTTCATAAAAAAACATCATATGAGCAATGTTACCTTTTTCCAGTCTCAACCAGTCCTTTGATCACAATTCAACTCTTCAGGAATGATTCTGTTAAAAAAAAAAAAAAAATTGCATCTAATAATGAAAATATTGTTCTAAGTGCCAGGATAAAAAATAACTTCCATATTCTATGTTTCTTAAGAAACTAATATTCTCGATGAAAGGTTACCTTCTCTACCATCTCATATATTAAAAACACGAAGATATAATCAAACTTTCAAGAATCCAAATTTTCTCTTTGTTTGGTGGGGTAAACATGAGACTTTTTGGTATTTGGGAAAAGCTCCCAAATGGTCAGAGTGCAGTCCAGTCCAGGTCCTCCCTCCAGCACTCAGCCCTCCTTCCAGCCGTCAGCAGCCACCAGTCATCTCCTGCTGCATGGCAACATCACGTGTCCTGTCCCTGCTACTGCTCTGGGTAACAAAATTTGGCTAAATTAGACACAGTCCATCTCTGTGGATACCTGTGACCTCACTGGCTGTGAGCACAGGGTTGTCCTTCAGAGTCAGCAGTTCTAGGGTGGTGTTTCATGGACAGGAACCACAGTGCAGAGGCCAGTGATGGTCAGTGCAGTGGGAGGGTGGAGGTATTTGAGAACAGAGGCTCAGGTCCAGTTCCAGTTGTACAAACTGCTGAAATGTTCCTGTGGTTTTGGCTCCTCACTATCAAAGGTTCCAGGGAGTAAAATGTCCTAATTCTCTCCTATTTGCATCAATTAATTTCACCTAGAATTAATGTATCCTCTATTGGAGTAGTAAGTTAAAATTGTGGTGAGTTGATACTTTCGTCTTAAAACAGCTGCTATGAAAATAATTATCCCGTGTCAGTGCAGATGATTTCTTAGGATATTGTTGGGAAATTAATGTGGACAATTTCCTGAGATCATCAGGAGGGACTGTGTAATCATCCAGGGTAGAGTTTCTCCCTTTGCCTCTGTGGGGCAGAATTCAGCTTGTACTTTGGACAAAAACCTTTTTAAATTGCAGTGTCAGGTTTCCTACTGGGAAACCCCACTTTTGTGGCTAAACTCTTCTTTTGAGTTCCGTGTTCTTTGTTAATTACTGCCTTCTTTCCCAGGGAAGAGCGAATAATCTTCATCTTCTCTTCCCCTTAGGTTGATATCAAACACTGGCCTTCGGTTTTTACCTGCTGTCCACAAGGTTCACTCCTTCCAGAAAGTTTTGCTGTAAGTTTGAACGTTGCTTTTTGAAAGCTCACTTTGAATGTTCTTCTGCTCCAGCAAGACCTTTCAGGACATGATTCCCCTTGTGTTCATTTATTAGTTCCACAGTGGCGTGTTGATTGTAATTTTGCAGTCCTTGATGATAATGTGGCTCAGAAGGTCTCAGTTCTCTCCAGGTCTCCCTTGTACAAAGCGTTGGAACTGGCACTTTACAGACAACTCTTCCTTTAACTGCACTGTGAGCACGTGTCTGGGTGGCCCAGGGGACAGATAACAGCCTTTGACTCCTCTTTCGCAAGCTGAAATCCAAACCAGGATGGTGGCAGTGGAAATTTGTTGCCACCTGGTGACAGTTTTCTGGCCTGTATGGGAAGAGTCACTGATCTCAGAGCTGTGTTCCATCAGAAGTGGCCACATCACAGAGGAAAGAAGAAAAAAGACAAAAAAAAACCCCAAACTCAGGGAATTCTCTACCATAACCTTTTTTTTTTCCCTGGCAGTAAAACTATCCAGAGAATGAAAATGTTTTTCTATGGAAAATTCCAGTGTCAATGAGGAAAAAAATATTTGTGCAGAATTTTGTGTGAAAACAGGCTTTTAATTTCCTAAAGCACTTCTTCTTCTATAGAAAAAATGCATATCAGAAAAACTTGATTTCTTTTTCACTGAAAAATATTTTGACATGCATTTCTCAGTCAGTTCTTACTATAATTGAAAACATTCTTTCAAACAAGATTTATTGTTAATTCACACACAAAGTTTCATCATCTTTGATTAGAAGATTTCAACCTGCAATATCTTAGTAATAGCCATTAATATAAATAAAAATGCATATAAAACATAGAGGGGGATGCCTGAATATAGTATACACACATGTAAGATAAGAACTAAATTTCAGGAATACATTTGACATATGTAATTCTGAGAACTTCATTTCATTGCTCCTCGAAATTATCAAGGAAATGCCACAGCTGTGACACTACAGAGACTTTCACCTGTACACCTTTGTGTTTATCCTCAGTCTTAACTAGACTGGAATTACTGTGCCCTGTACCAGCAAGAGGTTTTAATTTTTTAGGTGCAACTCCTCACTGTCCAGTAAGAATAAATAGACCTTGATACTGCTTGAGTCCCAAACTAGACCTCGGTTCAAGCCTTGGTCCCTCTGAGGTCAATAAGAAAATTCCCCTTGGCTCCAGTTGTGCCAATATTTAAGTCCCAAAGACAGGTCTTGATATTTATAAAGGGCAGATCTTTAGCAGAGGGATACAGTTCACTTGCATGGGTGCCATGTTCCCTCCCTATTCCTGCCTCTGCTGACCTCAGTTTGCTGAATGAAGCCTCTGTGTAAGTGTTACTCAGTGCAGAGTTGTGGCTGCATGGAGCTGTCAGCGTGAGATAATTTTGGAAACGCGCTTAATTTCAGGCTTTGCAGATAATTAATTTTGTTCCATGCTTTCCAACAGAAACAGCATGGAAACAGCCATATCCCCAGTCTAAATTATGAGTAACACTATTTAACTTCTCTGAGGCCTATTTTGAGCCAGCAACAGAACATTCCTTTTTTTTTTGTATCAGTCACAGCTGAGGAAAGACAGAAATTCCTCCTTGTCCGTTCAACAAACTGCACTGACAGGGGTCTTGCATTTAAGTTCTTAAGCACATACAAAGCTTATAAGCAACCCTGTTGACATCAGCTGGGGAATGATTCATGGGCTGGTAGGTACCCTGCTGAATCAGGCCAAAAAGGCTAATGGCTTTCCTCCTTGTGGTTGGGAGGCTGGGAGAAGGGGTGGCCTCGCAGCCCCTCCGACTCCTTTTTCTGGGGAGTGTGTTTGCTGGAGGAGCTTTTTCATCCACCTCAGGGTTATAGACCTGAGCTTTTATGCATTTTAATGTCTTCAGCCTATTTGGGAGGAGAGTATGGGGGGGTCAGAAATGTTTTGCTCCAGCCTTTTTTATCAGGAAGGTTTGTGCTCTGCAGGAAAAAAAACGTCTTGGAAACTTACGTTATTACCCTCTGTCTATAGTACTTCCTCAGATTGAATATAAGGGAAAAATACTGTGTTTGAAGCAGCATATTGTATTGAAAGGCTCACAGAAGTACAAAAAGGTGTAGTGTCTATTGTGTTTTATTTTTCAGAGATATTCAAGACAATATCAATATACGTACAATTGAAAGAAATTCATTCGTGGGCCTGAGTTCTGAAAGTGTGATTCTGTGAGTAGATACAGCAAATTCATTATTCTCCTTGTTAGCTCATTTCTTTTCCAGAACAGGGTCAAGGATACCAGGAGTTGGGCACTTTTTCATACGCTTCCAAATTCAATTTGAGATTCTACATTTCTCCTTGCCCCTGAGATCTCTGTGTTCTGTTTCCCTGCTATGAAACAAATGAATGCTTTTGGAGTTTTTTGTTGTGTTCTAGTCCTGCTCTTTATTTTAGAAGCACATCAGAGAGCAAATTTAATAATTACCGATGCCAAGGTTAAACACCTACAGCTACAGTTCCCTGTGATACAAATTGTGTTCCAAAGGGTGGCACGACTCATAAATATTTACAGTCAGGCACATCACTCAAAGACATTTATTACATGGGCAGAATGTATGTAGATGTTGTGGAAATGTGGTTTATTTGTACACAATGCATTGGTACGGACGGGTTCACAATGCAGTTTGGAGCTGCATGGTTAGATGACTCCACACTTGATTTGAACAGTCATGTATTTTAATGAACTAGCTGGCTTCTTTGATCCCTTCTCTCTGCGTACCAAAACATGCTGTTTGCTTGCTAACAAGCTGCCTTCCTTTCACTTAGCCAGTGGCCAGACTGGAAAAAATTCCCACTGTGTTTGTGTGGTTTACCTGGCACACTGAGAGAGAAAAGCAAGGTTTGAGTTGACTGACTGGGCTCACGTCGATTCTGGGGGGAGCAAGGTCAGACCATCAATAATGAAGAGAGGCCAGTAACAAGTCATTTAGCTTTATCTCTCCCTTTTCCCTATCAGTTATGCACAACCTCTCTCTACTTCAAGTTCTGAAGTTTTAAACACACACGTACACATACACACAGACTTTTCTCAAGTGTATATTCAAGTAATTATATCACAAGTGCACTGGTTTATCTTTTCTCCTGTGATGATAATATTTGCTGCTCAGGTAGGACTTCGCATTTTCAAAGCTCTGCACAACAAATACTGTGTTTGTTTTCATAATACCACCAAAGGGTGAGATTAATATCCCAGATTTTTGCTGTGTTTTGACCTCTCTGTGCCATTTGAGCAGCTTGAAGTTGGCTTCCCCCTCCTACCCCAAAATGTTTCATTGCTTATATCAGGAAGAAATTCTTAATTATGCGGGGACTGAGGCAGTGGAACAGGTAGCCCAGAGAAGCTGTGGATGCCCCATCGCTGGAAGTGCTCAAGGCCAGGCTGGATGGAGCTTCGGGCAATCTGGTCTAGTGGAAGGTGTTCCTGTCCACGGCCAGGGGTTTGGAACCAGGTGATCTTTGCGGTCCCTTCCAGCCTAAACCTTCCTATGATTCTGTGATATGATTGTTGGCTGAGTATTGAAGGATGCCTCTCTGGGGGCTTCAGGCTGCTGGCTTGCTAGCAAAACTGTCCTGGTAGGGGGGTCATGGCCACTTCCAGCTGCTTTGCCCTGCCTCCTGCAGCTCCCCGTTGTCGCAGGCTCCCTGCACCCACCAGTGTGTGCAGGAGCAGCAAGAGCTGTGTGAGCTGACCTGGCCTCCACCACCCTGGTCAGACAATGTCCTGACTTTGCTCGAGTTCTCCCTAGAGCACTTCAGGACAGAGGCCCTGCATGTGCCCTTTGAGAGTCCCTGATTAGGCTTTCCTTGTGCTGAGATGAACTTAGTTCATTTTAGACACAAATCTGCCATTTTTCTATACAAAACTAAAGTCACAGCAACTCAAGAGAAAGTTATTGGTTATGGCAACATCAGTTAGTGAAAGCAGGCATATCAAGAAAGATTAAAATCTCCCAGGACCCACTGAACCCCCACATTCTAGGGAGAAACCATTTCAATGGGCTTAGCTGTGGCAGGCTCCAAGCACATTTACTCCAGTAATTTGGATTTATGCTATGCATGGGATCAGCACAGGTGGGAACTGAGGAGACACTTGGTAATGAAGTGCTAGAATTTATGGAAGAAATTCACCTTGCTTCCAGGTCTGCGTGCAACTTAGGCTCTAAGATAGATCTTTCCAGTCCTGAAATAGGGTGTAAATGGTACCTCAGGGGCAGTGACCTCTTGCACTGGGTGAATTTGAAGTATGTTTTAAAAATCTGCTCTAGCCATGAAATGGTAACTAAAAGTCCCCATGTCCAAGCTCTGGATCTCGGCCTCCATTGTCACCTGTTGCTAATGTAAGAGTTAGTGGAGTCAGTAAGGATGCTGGTTGAAGTGAGGGGAGAATTTACCTCAACAGGAATTTATCTATGTGCATTACAATGAGGTCTTGGGATTTAGGTAATTTTGTTTTTTGCTCTTTTTACCACTCAGACGCTATTAGCCAGGTGACAGGAGTGCATAGTCCACACTGCGTGGCTACAGTGACTTTGTTTTACAACCTTAGTATCTCATTGCATTAACATCATGTTGAGTGAGAGAATGCAGTAAGTGCTAATAGCGTGATTAAAAACATATCTATCAGCCTGGCAGCTACAAATTTATAAGATCAATGTAATATAATAAATGTTTCAAATGCTGTAAGCAGGGACCTGGCTCTCCTCCGTGCCCGCTCACTCATGTCTAATAGTGCTGCCAAGTGAAGGGGACGGTGACAGTTCTCCTGATCCAGCCTGACAGACATTATAGACACAGAGCGATGTGCATCTGCCTGTCATGGTCAAAAGAGCAATCCTTTCAGCCAGACCCATGACTGATTTCCATGCTGACCTTAGCTCACCACCTCAGACCTCAGATAAGTGGGTCACTTGCATGCTCAGCTTTCAAAGTGAATTAGAAAAGAGTCCAGGTTTGCTGACAGTTTAATTAAATCAGGCCATTTTTGCCATCAATCAGACCTGTCATTGCCTGTTGGAGAGGGCGTGAGCTGCGAAGTGACGTTTAAGGCGAGATGAAAGATTGCACCGTAAAGATGATAAATATAACTGACCTAAATGTAAATTTTTAGGACCGTGAAGGGACAGAGGGAAGGACGTTAAACATTAATTAGGTAATGCACCAGAGTGAAAACTTGGCAGAGAGCCCCGGGAGCTTCAATTGCCAGGTTCAGTACCTGTGTCTCCTCCTGGGGAAAGGAGCCTGGGGAGGTAGGGCTGGGCAGCAGAGCAGACAGGGAGTGTAATTTGTCAAGGCAGCAGCATAGGAAGAATCACCTGCTCTCTGGGCAGTTTGGCTGCCCCCTCCTGCCCTCCTGCCTGGCTCAGTGACTGTCAACCTCCCTCCTCCACCTGCCTGGCTGCGGATGTGAGCCCATGGCACACAGCAGGCTTTTTTCTCTAATAACTGGCAAAGATGAAGCCGTGGCCCAGCGTTTCAAAAGCACCTTGCTGAGAGTAAAACTGAGTGGCACTGACAGCACCCACAGGAAAGACCCTGTTCTCCCTGGCTCCTCTGCTGCCTTCTCGGTGGAGCCATGAGCAGCGCCAGCATCTTCACCAGTTCTGCCCTTCAGGAACTTACTCCAGCTGCCATCTCTGATGGTAGCACTCATCCACCCTATTCATGTCTGCCCTCTCCAGAGCCTTACTCCAACTGTTGGGATCTTACAGGCTAGAATTTGTAGAAATTTCACCATTTCAATGTTCATTTAACAATTTTATTTGTTTGAGATTCCCTGTTTTGAATTGCATATATTTTAGTCATGAAGCATAAATAAGAACACAGCTCCTTTTTCCTTTTTCTCTGTTGCAGATGGCTGAATAAAAATGGAATTCAGGACATTGAGAATCACGCGTTTAATGGAACATACCTGGATGAGCTGTAACTATTTCTGTTGTTTGTAATTCTGAAAAATGAAGATAGTAACTTCTGCAAGATTTTATTTTTTTAATCTCAGATTGTTTCAGCATAAATGTTATGTTTTTCAGAAATCTAAGTGATAATCACAACCTAGAAAAATTACCAGATGAGGTCTTCCAGGGAGCCAATGGACCTGCTGTTTTGTAAGTAATATTTGGATCACATTTTTCTCCTTCTTGACCCCTTAGAAAAGATCAAAGAACATATGAATGCCAGTCTGGATTTCAACATCTTGCAAACCTTGGAGTTCAAGACCAGAGGTCTAGTTCTGAATAAAAAAAAGGAAGCCATAACCGAAATTTCAGTCTAGAACCTTATTTTCACTTTGTCCTCAAGTTTTTGAGAGTATTGAGTGTGAGAGATTTAGATCCAGGTTCCTCTCCACGGTTTATTAAACTGTGCAAGGGAGGAGTTGTTCTGCTTTGTTTTTTCCTCTAGAAAACCTCTTTGGTTTTCTGTTTAAGCAAAATCAAGACTGGGTGAGTGGTTCTCACTGCTTAAATCTGAATTACTTGCCACTGAAGATCTGCCCCTGCATCTGTGCAGCTTAATTCTGATGAAAAATTCTTATCCTACAGGGATGGGGATTGGGATAATTATGAGGTACATCCCACTCAGTTACAGCAGGATGTCCTTGGTGGGTGATGAGCTGGGAGTCGAGAACTCAGCAGTAGAAAATTCAGCAGTAGGATGCTCCTGGATCTCAGCCACCATTACCTCAAGGCACAGTTTGCCATAGGGTCCACAGATGTATGAGTGTGCACAGCTGCTTGTTTTTCTGAGCACAAGCCACCACATGAGAGCTGCAAGAGAGACGTGGGATTCTTTTTTGTCTCACCGACTCATCAGAAGATTTTTTGCTTTGCGTCTACCCTGGTTGTCCAGAGAGGGCTAAAGGTCACCCGGAATGAGTGAGAGGGGTCATTGGAGCTGTTGGAAGATTTTACACAGATGGTAGAGTGGTTACGAATCTGAAAAGGAGGGAGAAAAAATGTCTGATTAACCTTGAGTTCAGTCCAGAGCTCTTCTGAAAGCCTCATTTTCCACTTTATAATGGTCATGCACATATGACATAGAGAACTATGGTCTGGTTACTGCATTCTGCTCCACTTCCATTGTTCGTTCAAAGCATCTTTTTTTTTTCTGGAAAAGACTGACACTGGAGCATCTTTTCATCAGTAATATCATAGGTGTTTCTTTGGGAAATCATTGTTTCCTGCAGCGAAAAGTAAATGCATTTTCTTTGCGAGCTATACTTGATACAATCATATTCTGGAGGTTTATCAAATTGATTTGCCTGTAGTTGAGATTCATTTGATAGTTCAATATCTAACACTGAGTTATTTGTGCAAAAAGTTTTCTATTCCGTTACCAATACATCCACTATTCCGTGGATGGGAAATTACCTTTTTATCCTGGATGAAATCATGAAAGAAGAGCCTTCTTACTCATCCATCACAGTAGTGTACACCAGGGATGCGCTTTCACTTGTGGAAATGATTGACCCATAATCATATCTTTGCTGGGACAAATCGTATTTTTGCTGTTTCTGCAATGAAATAAATCTGCGTTGCAGACTGCAATCTTTTAATAGGATGAACACCAAGGTGGTTTAACTCTTGACCTTCCTGAACCAGTGTTATAGAGTCAATTAATGCCAACTTCTATTTTATAATTCATCATATTAAAGTAATGTGAAGAGACACAAACACAGATAGACAGCACCAATCATAGGCCTTGTGAAGGCTACAGAGTTTCACAAATCAATTCCTCCCTCAGACTTACAGCTCTTGGCTGAATTAGAGTCTCTCTTTGAGAAGGACATCAAATTTTCAGTTAAAGGATTTCAGCATTGACAGTAGTCAAATAAATCAAAAAGCTAATAAATCCCACAACTATACATATTCCTTCTATACAGAAATACACTCTGTTTCCAACTTGGAGTTTCATAGCTTCAGTTTTCAGCTGCATTGTTTCACTGAATTGTCTGCTGCTGCTCTCAGAGCTGTAGTGGCTTGCACCAGCTTTTGCTGGTGTCCTTGATTCTCTGGCTGTGTCCTAACTCGATGCAGGGCGAGGTATGGCTGTGGCCCATCCCACCCTTGCAATTTGTCTTCATTGGGAATCCCACACATGGAGACTACAGGAGAGCTCCAGTAGGTCCCCAGCTCTACAGCTGAGTCCCTGAAGCGCAGCCAGAGATCGGTTTAGATACAAGAACGGAGGAAATTGTTCTCCCCAATCCGCCTACTCTGCTCTGATTTCTGCTCCAGGAGCTATTTTGTGCCATTTCTGTAGGTGCCTTTCAGACCTCATCAGCTGGTCAGTATTTTTGCTAATCCAACAGAGACTCCCAGTGGGAAAGGGAAGTGATTGGAAGAGAAGGCAGATTCATTTTGCTGTTCCTGCACTGGCTGCTGTCAAGGCTGATGACTCACAGCCAAGCAATGATAAGAACACGTATTTTAATCACTGATGCTTTCTGGTTTGGTTTCCTACTGCCACTTTATAATCTTGTTCATCAGGCTTATTTAATTTATCAACCCTCTAACTAGAGAACATCAGCCCAAAGAACCTCTGCACTGAGGTGTGTGTGTGGTAACTCAGAGGAGTAATTTACTAAACCACCTGCACGATGTCTGTGTTTGCTGTTTGGGAGTTGTCGGTAGTATATCCATAGCTATCCCTCACAGACATACAAAAAAACCCCACAGGGGGATGCAAAGCACTTTCCCTAACTCACTTCTGTTTATGTGTGATAATGAGCATAAAAAGAGAAGTTTCTTAAATAAGAAGAAAAATTTTTTGTGGAAAAAATATTTAATATCTATGAAACTATTTAGAGATGATGAGAGATTCAGTAAACTTTTAGATATTTTTAAGTGCTATTCCTATCCATATTTGCTTATTTCCACACAGTATAATACCAGTTTGGACTCAGTAATGACTTTTAGCTAACAAGCCAAAGAAAACATTTTCTGTGCTCTTGTTCAGAACTGTGAAGTTACACATTCTCTTAATGATGCCATGAGTGATGCTGTCTGTCGATTTAAGCAGAAACCTGCTGTTTAGTTTTTGACTCATGAGCATATACTCTGGGTGACAGTTTTCATTAGGCAGAGAACTGAGGGCAGTAGTCAGCACATGTGAAAATTGAGGCTGCTCATTGCAACCTAATCACCTCTTCAAGCATCCAAGGCAGAAATCAATAGCCTGAAATTTCTTATCAGCTGCTGGTTTTAGCTCCTGTAGAAACAGGCCCAAGACCTCAGGACCCTTTCTGTGAGAGGTGTGGCTTCTCTCAGCATGCCCTGCAGAAGTTCACAGCACTTTTGAATACACCAGTCTGTCTTCCAGTAAAAGTCACGGGGCCCAGGTCGGGGCAGCGGAGTGGAGTTTGTGTTTGCTCCTCTGCTGCCACAGTCCATTGTCCAGTTGTTGAAGGTGGTGCATTCCTTCAGAGCCCGGATGTAAAGCCTGCACTGTGGGCACAGCATGGACACAAAGATTGTCTTCACCCGCCACCAATTTTACAAAATGCTTCATCAGCTGCCTGTGACCTTCTTAGGCTTGGCTGGCGTTCAAGCAGAGCCCTTTCCTGGTGTTAATTTTGCTTCCTAGACCAGAGAACAGCAGTGCAAATGTGTGTGTGGCACATAGAAACTGTCTAAACTTTATTGCGTGCTGCTAAAACCTGGTCTCCCCCTCACATGGCACCATTCTCCTCTATTAATACAATAATAAAAACAATTTGTGCATGTTGGGTGATAGAGATCAAATAACATGTCCTGACATCACACTGTCACAGATGAATTGGGAACTGTACCTTCGGGGGGACATGGAGAAAAGTACAAATATTGTCAGTCCAATTCCTTGATTAGGGAGAAATCTTTTCTTGGAGAATAAAGAGCAGAGCAGCCTCAACAAACTCTGCGTCCTGGATCAGTCTCAGGCTGTGAGAGCACAGGGCTTAAAGGAGGAAGGGTGATTTTGCGCAGTTCATTTTTACCTTTGCTCTTCAGAGAAAGGAGTTGATCTCAGGCTGTCACGATGTGAGGGACATGGTTTGTGTCCCAGTGAGGGAAATGTGGAGATGTTTTTCCCCAACTGTTGCAGTCTGGAGCTATGGGGATGGATTCCCAAGTATCTCGTAGCCTGGAGATGGAGCACCCTTGGTCCTTCTTCCCTTTCTTCACTTGCATGGTACAAGTCAAGATTAAGCGTTTGCAGAACGTGTTTCCTTTTAAAAGCCCCTCTTAGGCTCTCTTTAGTACATTCATGGCTGCTGATTCCATTGCTGTCTGATAGCCTGTCCCACAGTAATTGCCTTCCACATAAATACATCTCTCCTGACCTCCTGCAGCAGTGCCCCTTTCTTTGCTTCAGCCTGTGCTATATTTGTTTTCTAAACCTCTGAAAAGGTTTTGCTGGGATTTTTTTTTGTTCCTAACAGCCTGAACAATGCCACCCCTGTCTCTCTTTAATCTGTTTTTCTTCCTAATGAGTACAAAACCTGATATCCCCAACCTGTCCTCACATCTGTACTCACATGTGAGCTTCTCTCTTTGTGTTTATTGCCTTTTCCACAGCAGCCTTCCCATGGTGTGATGTTCACATAGCAAACTTCTATTGTGATTTCATCAGCATTTTTATCCTTTAACAGTATTCTAGGATGATTGCTGCATTTACTGGGTATTTACTAAACCCAGCTTCATATGGCAGTAATAGTTTATATGCCTGCTAATTTTTACCCAGAACATTATGGGATTTTTTTCCTTTTGTTCTCACAGACTAACATCACTTGATTGTTGTTTGCAATGGATATTAGCTCAATTTGCTGGAGGAGCACCTAATTTAGCACTGGATCCTCTTTTCGGTGTAGATTTCCAGCTGATCTGTTTCCAGTGACTACTCTGAGAATGAGTAGGACAGTCTAAAACACATATCCATTGCTGAGCAGAAGTAAATTTGCTTTTTACCAAGATTTTCATATGTTTTCTTAAAGGGATATTTCCAGCACGAAAATCAGTTTCCTGCCAAGTCATGGATTAGAACTCATTAAGAAGCTAAGAGCAAGGTCTACATACAATTTAAAAAAGCTTCCTGATTTAAGCAAATTTAGATCTTTGATTGAGGCAAACTTCACCTATCCTAGCCATTGCTGTGCATTTACAAACTGGAAAAGACAAAAGTAAGTGATTTAATTTGTTTTTTTCTTTTTGGTACTTTTCAGCAGTTGATAGTGAATTAAATAAAATTCCTCAAAATGTGGATAGAAAAGGTCTCTTCAGTACAGGTGAGTAAATGGATGGAAAGAAATGAATACACAAGAGATACAGGTTTATGCATGCTGCACAGTGCAGTGCCCATCCGTTACAGGGAATTATTAAATTTTGGCAGCATCAGCACTTTCCCCAGACACAGCTCTGCCCCCACCTAAGTCCATCTTTCACTGCAACCAGCCCGGAGCCACACTGAAGACCTTAAACAGAAAACATTTGATAACTTCTTCAGAAAGTAACTGGAGGGAAAGCTGTGTTTGCAAAGAAGTTGGTCAACATCTGTTCATCAGTCCAGGAGGCCAACAGGACCACTGAGCCATCCCAAGCTCTTCTCCCAGAAGGCCTCATTGATGCTGGAGCACTGTCCGGCCAAGTGTCACAGATACATTATCTGTTGAGTTCACATGCACAGCACTTTGGGACATGATTTCTGAGCAGATCCATTTCACACAAATCAACAAAGCAGGGTGGGAGGCTAAGGTGTCTTTTTAGACTCCAAAGGTAATTTTCCATGCTTTTTTAAGTTTTCCATTAACAAGTTGCAGTGAGACTTCAGGTGTCAGTGGTTCTCGTTGAGTATCTTCACCTCAGTCATATAGTCTTGAAATGTACACTTTCAGTAGTTAATGAACCTCCTGAAATTGTGCCACTGGAAAACATGAGGAACTGGTACTTACGGAAACCCCTCTTATTGTTTGAAATTACTCCTTTACTGGATGTCCTGAAAGACTTGGACTTTACCATGGCAGAAAAAAAAATAAGAGTCATCGTTAGAATTCAAGACATCATCTTCAGAAGTGGCATAAAACTTCAAAGAAAAGTAAAACCATGCAGAGAAATCATAAACTGTTAGTAGCTTCTATTTCAATACCCTTAATAGCCATTTATTTTACTTTTAGCATTGTATTGTCACCAGAGAAGGGAAGATAACTGAGTTTGCTGATAGCTAATAAATATCACCTACACGTGTTTGCAAAACTGTGTGAAGAGTGCAAGTGTGATGGCAGAGACGGCAGTGACAACAGAAGTATCTGACAGAATCCCTCCCCCATCACCCATTTTTGATCCAAAATGCTGTTTTCACTAGAACAGTTTATCAGTAGCAGATGTTTTCACACACTTGTGCAGTCTTATGCAGACACAGTGCCTGGTAGCTTCTAAGCAGAAATGGGTCCAGTCCTTCCAGAACTGGTGGAAAAGTGTTATTTTCCAAGGAGTCCAGTGAAAGCATGTTTAGTCCTGGATCTGCAAAGGAACACTGACATCATTGTGATTCATATTTTTGGAGGTACTTGGCTTCTGAGCTGCTAGGGCCTAATCAGGACCCACATCTCAGAATCCACCCCTTAAATTAGGCAACTGGACTTTTCAAACACAAAGTAAGAGTTGCTATTGAAGGAAAGCTACAGGAGGAAATAGTCCTGACCATGTGGTAAGTTCTCAGTATCCAGTCCCCTCACTCGGGCTTTGAAAAACTTCCATGCTACACACTCGCTCCGGGGAATTGAAGTCCACAGCACCTGGCAAGAAGCTAAGGAGAACATAACATGGCCCTTTCCACAGCCTGGGTAAGCGTAAGTTTGCAAAGAAATGCCAACAAAGCTGTGCAGAGCTCGCGTAGCCCCAGTGCGGATGTTCCAGGCTGGGCTGGAACACCGTGTGGTGGTGGGGCTGCTTCTGGAACACCATGCCATGGTGGGGCTGCTTCTGGAGCAAGTCTGGTCACAACTGTACCACCCTGGTCAACAGAACAAAATGGAACATATTTATCCATGCCTTTAATGCTTACCAGATGTATTTTCTACCAAATACTAAGTATAAATGCAAAATTATGAGAACCTATTATTTAGACGAATCCTTCCTGTCAGCTGCTTTTTAACATAATTAAAAATTGTCATTTCTTTCATACAGTCATGTCTCTTGTACTGAAATTTTCGGGAAACCAAGATCCTCTCTCCAGATTAAAGAGAGAAAGTGGATGCGTGTGTTTGGTTTGAAGACTGAAAGTATTACCATACACTTCTGCAGAGATTAGTCACACGTACAGTAGCTACACCCTCTTTCATTTCAAAGCAGTTTTTGTGACAGCTGGCACAAGCTGCATGTGCACTGAAGGCTGCTCAAGCTGTTTAAAAGTTATTAATAGTTTGCATAGTGCTTGATCACGCGACGCGTAATATTCCTTTGGTAAGTGCTGTGCTTGGCTCAGAGCAGCAGGCATTGCTTGTGATGCTGGGAACCCCGGTGTGACCTGGCTTGTCATGCACCTTCACAGGAGATGGTCATTCCTTGCGGCCATTTGGCTCACAGAATACTTCCAGGTAGTCCAGGGAGTATAAAAATTATGCCCCATCACTGCCAGAAGGGCATTTCTAAGGATCACAGCAGCAGATGGTGTTCACATTGGAACTCTGGGAAGGAATTAAGACAGGGATGTGTGGCCCCTTTCTGGTTGCCCATTCATGTTTGATTTCCCCTTTTTGAGACTTTTGCAGCACTCAAAGCCCTAGATAAAATAAGTTATAATAGTGGATCAGGCTCAATTGCCTCTCCAAAAACCATCTGCAGCAGCGAACGGGTGCTGTTGTGATAATGGAAAGCTTAAAACTGTTAGAGCAACAGTGCTTTCTAAATTTTGGAGAATGCCACATCAAACACAGCTCTGCAAGTCTGAGACACAAATTAAAACATGAGAGAGTTTTGATGTTTTTCCCATTCCATTAAAGATTATATGCTAAATATTGATCAGTAGTCTGATCACACTGGAATATTGTGGTGCTGGCCTAGGAGAAGGTAAGTTGCATTCTTAAGTCTAGTACAGTATGTTGAACTCCCCTCACATTTTTCTGTGACTGGAAAATAATATCCTTGAAGTGTGGATAGGCCAGAGGTCGGATGTTGAAACCCTCCACTTGACATAGACCATTATGAACTTCAGCAAGATTTTGGCTTTCTTTGACATAAAGATCACCTTCTGCCCAAAAGAATGGCATTGATATGACTCTGTCCTTACACTTGATCGTTATTCTTTGGAGGAGCTGTCACTTGAAATCCTACTTTTTCAAAAGATGTGGCAGCATCAGGAATAGTGTTTGGGCCCCGTCTCACAAGAACATACTATCAGTTGCTCACAACTCACTTAATGGCACTTTTTGGTGAGGATGATTGGTTTGAGATAGGACTTATTACAGAACATAGGTCAAGACTATTTATTCTGCTGAGCGTGTTTCTCAGCACACAAGATCCTGCTGTCACCAGATCCAGACGAGGCGCATAAAATAACAACTTGTATAAAGGTAGTAATTTTTGTTTATTTTTGTCAGAGCACTCTGCCAATTTCAATTTTGTTCTCTAAGTTGCCCTTCCTCCAGTTTATTTTTCTAGTTTACTTGAGCAAAATAATGTTAAACAGTAAGAAAAGTTTACAAAGAGAGGGAATAAATTAACTGTATTACAACGCCCACAGTCTCAGCAGGAAGCAAGGACCCACACATCCCTTGGCAAATAATGTTTTAACTTGCTGCTCTGAGTGCACTGCAGAGCCCAAAGGGTGAGAAACACAGCGCAAAGATATGGGAAGGAGTCAGTATCAGAGGATGGCTCTTCCTTCCCTTGGGAGTTTTATCTTTCCTGCTCCCGATACAGGGAACCCGCAGGACACTCCTCGTTACCCTTCCTTGGAGCAAACAGCTTACTCCTTGGGACCCTGGTTTTATTTGGGAACACTGGCTGTAAAATAAGGCAAGAATTAATGAATTGTGATAATCAGAAATATTTAATTGTTCTTACATAGGACTCTTGCCTGGGGATATATTTAGGTCCAGGCAGTGCCTCCTTAATTTTGGAAGAAGTTTATTTTTATCTCATGCTGAGAAATGATTGGCTACAAACATTTCCCTCAGTTTATTTTCAAAGAACCACCAATTGCAGTAGCTTTCAGTGCCCCCAAGTGCCTGTTGCACTAAAAAAATGAGGGACTTTTTCTCCTGTTATTGCTCCTTGGAAGCCTATATTCCCTTTCAGCCAGAGAACTGTTGATATATTGATCAATACTCTGGACCCTTCACTCATCCTTATGCGAGTAGAACACAGGAGAGCAAAATGTAATGCCTTGTTATTGCTACTGTGACCTTCATAGTGCATATTTGACCTCACAGAAAATCAGTTTTCTGACTCAGTTGACAGGCAAGATAAAAAATATTGATAATAGTAGAGGATGTTCAGAATCTCATAGGAAATGTCCCTCACCTTCTGGTGCTGGACCTTCATTAGTTTTCCCTTCTTGCAGACCCTTTAAACTCAATTTTCGGACCATGTAGTGAGTGCAGAAAGTCAAAGGGTAAAATTAGGTTACAAAGAAGAATTCTCCCTTTAAGGCTGCTACCAGTTGTTCAAAATTTTAACTTTACTTGCCTAGGGAATTCTTCCCTCAACTGTACTCAGAGTCAGGTTGGAAGATAAGCTGGGGTCCTGTCCTAGCTGATTGTAGGCTGAGCTGAACTGCCAACAACAGTTTTACAACACAGTGTCAACTGTTTTATTCCGTAACTCAGATTAGGTCTGCATCCAAAACTCTGGATGCAAGTTTATGGAACAGCCAAATTCTAAGGCAGCCTAGGAGCTGTTGTAAAAACTGACCCTTCATTTCATGTTTATACTTGATATTTCTGGGTATCTACAATCTCGTTGGAGCTGATCATCTTTCTGTCATCTCAGCCAAAATATTTGTTTCTTCAGTAGGTCTAGGCATGGAGAAGGGCATAGACTCTACAAAATAAAGCCAAACACAAAACTATCAAAAATACTAGTATTTCCCTGTGCTACTAAAAATTCTCAAAATCTTTAAAAAATACTTTCTGACAGAAACAAAAGCAACTACTGTTTCCATTAAAATGTTAGATTTGGTTTGGTTTGGTTTAGTTTGGTTTGGTTTTGCTTTGCTTCGCTTCACTTGACTTCTAATCCACTTCTTTTGGAAAACAGTTTTTAAGCAAAATGATCTACAGTGCCTTGTGTTTCTGTTGGCATCTGTCGCTCAGACATTATCTGGAATCCTGCATGAACTTATTTGTGCTATTTAGTTGTGTTACTGGCTAGTCACTAATGCGATATGAGGTACTGAAAATGAACAGCACAAAATGGAGTTATGTGCCCTGACAGAGTTACGAGGCAGTGATGGTCAAAACCTTTAGGAAGAAGGGAATTTGAGAATAACTCTAAGGGACAGGAGCATTATTGTCGTTATACAGACCCCTTATGAGCACAGCTGACTTGACTCATTCTTCAAAGCTCAACCTTACATTGGTGTTCATCGTCATGCATTTCCCCCATGCACAAATCAGCTTATCAGTGACAGGCTAGGTGAGAAATTCGGTTCAAATAAGGGAGGCTTCTTACAGAGTGTGTTATCCAGGTGGATAACTGCATCATGAGTGTTAGGCAAACATTAGGTTTTCCTTTCCCTTGCAGTTTATGATGTTTCCAAACCATTTACATGTTCCTGTAATATTTTTTAGATAGGGACCAGGCAGACTATTAATTTCAAGCTCCAGGGTAATCTATATAATCAGATAACCAGAAAAACTGAGCTGTTAATGGAAACTGGAAGATTTTGTGTTTGTTGTTTGTCTCGTACTGTGTCTCTCAGCTTCCAACTCTACTCTTTTTACAATTTCAGGACTGAATTACATCCAATATGTAGCATATCTCAGGTGAAACAAGACTTTGAGGAGAAGCCTGGCAAAAAACTACAGAGAAGATCCGCAGCTGAAGATTATATTTCCAACTATGGCACCAGATTTGACCCAGCAGAGAATGAATTTGACTATGGTTTATGCAACGAAGTAGTTAATGTAGCCTGCTCACCTAAGCCTGATGCTTTCAACCCATGTGAAGATATCATGGGATACAACATTCTGAGAGTCCTGATATGGTTCATCAACATTTTGGCTATTACTGGGAACACTATTGTCCTCATTATTTTAATAAGCAGTCAATACAAACTCACTGTTCCTCGTTTTCTAATGTGCAACCTTGCCTTTGCAGACCTCTGCATAGGGATCTATCTGCTGTTCATTGCCTCTGTAGACATCCAGACCAAAAGCCAGTACTACAACTACGCCATAGACTGGCAGACTGGGGCAGGATGCAACGCTGCAGGATTTTTCACGGTGTTTGCAAGTGAGCTCTCAGTCTACACGCTGACGGTGATCACCCTGGAACGGTGGCACACCATCACCTACGCCATGCAGCTGCACCGCAAGGTGCGCTTGCGCCATGCCGTGATTATCATGATTTTTGGCTGGGTGTTTGCTTTCACAGTAGCACTCCTTCCCATATTTGGGGTCAGCAGCTACATGAAGGTCAGCATCTGTCTGCCCATGGATATAGAAACACCGTTTGCCCAGGCTTATGTTATATTTCTCTTAGTGCTGAATGTCGTCACCTTCGTCATTATTTGCATCTGCTACATCTGCATCTACTTCACTGTGCGAAACCACAACGTCATCTCTTCCAGCAGTGACACCAACATTGCCAAGCGCATGGCCATACTGATCTTCACAGACTTCCTCTGCATGGCACCAATATCTTTCTTTGCCATATCGGCCTCACTCAAGGTTCCTCTCATCACAGTGTCGAATTCCAAGATCCTGCTGGTTTTGTTTTACCCCATCAACTCCTGCGCTAACCCTTTCCTCTACGCCATTTTCACGAAGACTTTCCGCAGGGATTTCTTCATTCTCTTGAGCAAGTTTGGCTGCTGTGAAATGCAAGCCCAGATTTACAGAACAGAGATCTCCTCATCTGCTCATACTTTCCACGCAAGAAATGGCCATTGCCCTCCTGCATCTAAAAATGGTGATGACACTATTTATTCATCGGTTCCCCTGAATCACTTGAACTGAAATGCTTGCATAAATTTGTGTCTGAGGCAGTGTGCTAATCACTTGCAAACATGTGAATTTGAATAATGACTTCAAAATAACATGCAAACTTATGTTTTATGAGAAAAAAAATTATTTCCACTTTTCTAGTTTTGTTCAATGAACAACCATCAGAGATGACATATCATCTTCATCAGTTCTTGAAGAACGAAGTGCCAAAGTGTTCATGTAGAACTGTCTCAAGAAATAAATGAGATCACAAACTGGTATCTCCCACCATGCAGGCAGAGATTCTCTTAATTCTAGGGAGATGTTAGCTGCTTATTGAGAATTAAGTAGTGGTTATATACAGTTGAAAAAAATATGTAGAATTTATTTCTTTTCCTGTGAATTGTGTTATAACAATACAGATAATTAGCTTTTTTCATTAATCATGTCTCCTGGGGCTACAGGAGACAGAAGGCCAATTTAAGCCCTCCTCCAACACAGACTTGCTAGGAATGAGAATATCTCATGTTGTTTCCATTTCTGTTGAGCACAGCAGGGAGGCAGGAAGCATCTCCATCTATGCTGGATCTTTGCTGTTCCACACTGCGTGGACCTGCCTTACTCTGCACAAAAGTGTCACTTTGGGTGATGTTTGTGTTGGTTTAGATTGGCAGGCTCAGAGAAACCTGTTTCATCTGAGTTTGTATCGAGGAGCTGGTTTGGTTTGGGGTTTGTTTGCAAGGTAAGAAAGAGCAAGAATGAGGGCAAGAGAAACCCCTCATAATAAAAAGGGTGTTCTCTAAAGTTGTTTTCACGAAGTTAAATTCACTTGTGTGTCTGGGAGCCTTGGATATGCCAGCATGGGCCAATGGGCTACTCCACGAGGATATGTGAGGCAGGTTTGCCAGACAACAGCATTTGTGTATGATACTGCCTGGGCTGCACAAAGGACAATGGATCTAGACGTGGCTTTTGAATCCCTGAACAAAAATTCATGTGAAATCGTAATTTTTTGTATAATCCTTTTAGGATTTCTCCTTTCCTTCTTAAAAAAAACCCTTCATGCACACATTATCACGTGCTGGTCCAGATTGGAAGACCTGAAATAAATCATAAGCTGCATATGCTGAAATAACAACAACAACAAAAAAAAAAAAGATAAAAGATAAAGAGAAGAAAGAAAAAAAATTTAATCAAGATTGCCTGGTTTTACAGGGGTTTTTAAAAACATCTCAATGAATGTACAGACTTTTTACATTATTTAAATATCTAATTTTAATGCATGGTTCATCATTCCAAATTGCGACAAAGATTGGTGGGTAGGGTTTTTTCATGCTGATTTCATGTCTGTGTATGGATATGTGGGCATAAAGAAAACACCAGGAGAGCAGTCTGGGCTTCATTCCCATCTCACAAACAACTCACAGTTCTGCCCCATGAGATTATAAAATCTTGGCGTCTTCATGGTTAAATGTGATGTGCTTTGAATATTTCCTACCTACAACTCATAAAATTTCAGTAGCAAATCTTGATGCTTCTATCCATAATTTCCCCTGTCATCAGCTTCACATTTCAGCATCTGAATCTTATGTGAATAAAAACAAGAGGTGATTATTCATTCAGTCCTAGCCAGGGAAGGAACTGTCAGCTCCCTAGTGCATAAAACAGGGGAGATCAAAGACAGTGTGTTTTGGCGGGGGAAATTTCATTACTCAACACAAGTAACACTCCCTCCAAGATCCAGGAAAAAGAAGAACGAAAGAGGAAAGTGGGAAAGACAGTTAATCTCTGGGAAGAACATCTGACTACTCAGAGGAATCATTTTTTTCCACAAATGTTTCATGTCATATACAGTGTGCTGGCATGCAGCCATTAAAACTCATCCCAATGGAAGTGACTGAATGATGATGTTCCAAAATGACAAATAATCTAGTTATATTTTTAAAAGGCTCTTGAATCTATTATTTGGCTAAAAATGAGGGATGTTCTTTGGCAAATACTACCCCACTTTGGATGATAAATAGGGAAAATTCTTGCAGTGAGTCACGTCACACTTTTTTTCTTGAGCTCTGTCCATTTACCAAGAATGAGACCTGGCAGCTCAGGAAAGCACAGGCATAGTAGTCTAGAAGCCAGTCTAGTAAATCCTCTTACAAGTACACCAGGCACATGAGCATGATACAGACCATGTACTTCATGCAAATCCAATGCCCAGACATTTGCAGAATCAGGACACAGTTAAATATGTTTTTCCAATTAACATCCCTGAAAAGAGACCTTGCAGGATCATGTCTTGTAGCTGGAGTCAGACTAGGGCCCAAGGGATTGAGCCACCTAGCCCATGGCTCTTCCTCCAAAGGAGACATGAGTTGATACTTGAGGAGCAAGGATAACTTGCGTAGTTGGACACTTTACCTCGTCCCTAGCAGGAGGACATGTTGTCCTGCCCACACATACTGGTCAGGAGCTCTGGTGCTAGCTCCAAAACTGAGAGACTGTGCAGTTACCAAGACAAAAATCTCCCTCTTCTGGTCCTTAGATCTCCTTGGCTTTAGCTATTCTTTTGATTTTAATTTTAATAATCTTACAGATTATGAGGGACATTGTGGGACCTGTGTCTTTCCTTGTGTGAGATATTGGTCTTTTTGTATCCTTTTTTTAAAGCAGTGTTTTTATTTGAAGAAAGCAGTATAAGAAAAAAAACCTCAAGATACATTTTGTTCATGCTTGTAATTTACAAAAAGCCTGCTGGTGTTTGGTGTGGATTTCCTCAGCTCTGAACAACATGTTTATGTTGTAATCTTTAAACTATTTTACATTTCCCTTTCTAAAATCTATTTTAATAAAACCAATATCAAAACAGAGTGCCTTGAGAACAAGTGTCGAGCCAGAGTTATGTTGACAAAGTGTGCAATAAATGTTGCTGCTTATCTGGAGAGCTCCATTTATGCCGCGGAGCCCCCACAGTCGGGTCAATGTGACCTACAGATGAGAGACTCTGCAGAGAAAACCCTCCTGTAGCCTTCTGGAGAGTTAACAAAGCACAGAAAGGTGTGCTTGAAACCTCTTCAACAAATAACACGGAAAGACTGACTTGTCTTTGTTTTAACAAATTTCTTGTATTAACTCACATTTCTTCTGAAATAAGATATTAACCATTGACAGAACTCAGACAGGCATATTTTTCCTCTTTAATTCATATGAATGGCTCTTCTTATGTGATGCATTCTGATTTTTTTTCCCCTCATTTTTATAGCCGGGGCTTGTAATTCTCTTTTCCCGTGAGTATTTTGCTCAGACAAATAAGTATGTGTTGTGTGTGCACGTATGCCCATGTGAGTAGGAGAGACAGGCCACAGGTAACAAGGAAACTGAATCAAAGCCTAGCTCTGCTTCACAGGAAAAACCTTGGAGTTGGTCTATCTTGGATAGAATAGCCATTCATTGTGGCCATTCATTGCATTTTAGTCTTCACCAAGCCCCCAAAAATCACAGAATCACAGAATGACTAGGTTGGAAGAGGCCTTCAAGATCATCGAGTCCAACCCATGCCCTAACACCTCAACTAAACCATGGCACTGAGTGCCACATCCAATCTCTTTTTAAACACATCCAGGGATGGTGACTCTACCACCTCCCTGGGTAGACCATTCCAGTACTTTATCACTCTTTCTGTAAAAAACTGTTTCCTAATATCCAACCTATATTTTCCTTGGCGCAGCTTGAGACTGTGTCCTCTCGTTCTGTCAGTTGCTGCCTGGAAAAAGAGACCAACCCCCACCTGACTACAACCTCCTTTCAGGGAGTTGTAGAGAGTGATAAGGTCACCTCTGAGTCTCCTTTTCTCCAGGCTGAACAACCCCAGCTCCCTCAGTCGTTCCTCATAAGGCTTGTGTTCCAAGCTCCTCACCAGCCTTGTCACCCTCCTCTGGACACACTCAAGTGTCTCAACATCCTTCCTGTACTGAGGGGCCCAGAACTGGACACAGCACTCGAGGTGCGGCCTCAGCAGTGCCGAGTACAGGGGAAGAATGACTTCCCTGGTCCTACTGGCCACGCTATTCCTGATACAGGCCAGGATGCCGTTGGCCTTCTTTGCCACCAAGGCACACTGCTGGCTCATGTTCATTTGGCTGTCGACGAGTACCCCCAGGTCCCTTTCTGCCTGGGCACTGTCCAGCCACTCTGTCCCCAGTTTATAGCGTTGCAGGGGGTTATTGTGACCAAAATGTAGGACTCAGCACTTGGTCTTATTGAACTTCATCTTATTGGACTCTGCCCATCCATCCAACCGTTCCAGGTCTATTTGCAGAGCTCTCTGCTGAGTTAAAGAGTTATGACTGTCTTGGCCCTTATGGTGCCATCACCAGAGTGACACAAAGAGACTATGCTGGCAGTGAGGACACAAAAAACAACTTCGTGATCTTTTTGATAGAAGCGTCATTCCTTCAGGCATGTACCTTGTGGAGAACCCAAACCTGACCTCCCCAGGAAACATTCATCAGGTGTTATGATGCAAAATGAGAAATGGGGCCACTTCAGCTTGGCAGACTGAAGGCAGCATCACGAAAATTGTCACCATGGGTAAAGGTAATAGGAGCACCAGGAGCACCTGGTCAAAAGTGCCAATAAAAGCAAAACCCTGACTCAGTAGAGAAAATGAACCATGATCCATTTTCTTTACAACTTTGCTCTTGGGGTTGCACAGATATGCCAAGCAGAGTTTGCTCATTAGAAGGCAGGTCTGTGTTCGAGCTTGTTAAGAATGCAAGATGAGATTTGCATCCCATTTAGCAAGTCTTCAAATCATTTGACCACATTTCTTTCCTGTAGATTCCCTCCTAATCATTCCACTGAGGACACAGCAGATAATCTTACATTTAATTTATGCAGTTTTGTTGTTAAGAAGAGTTAATAATGTGAAATGATTTATCCTCAAGGAATAATATAACCATCCCTCCCCTCCCTGAATGAAAGAACAGAAAAGAAAGGTGGGTCTGGTTCAAATGGTCAAGTAAGCACATACAAACCTCCTCACAGATTTGCATCTTTAACATGGGCATATGCAGTCTCCCATTGTGTATGCAAATGTGAATTGCACATACACACTCTTCTTCCGTGAGAGCTTTTGTCTAAGTACTTGGCTACAAGCACATATTTGAAAATCTGGGCCTTGTTGCTTTAAAATATTCAAGCACAGGAGCAGGATTTTATAGCTGTCATCTGGATAATTAAACTCTTCATTAACAGTTGTTCACGAACCAGTAGGTGACCTTTAATTAGGGATGAAAGTACTCAGGAATGGATTTCAAACATTAAGAAACTGCAGAGGAACCCTTTTCCCTCCACTTCCCCAAGTCCATTAAAAATCCTTAGTAAAGCATTGGTTTTCCAACAGAAATTATGCTGGGTGAGACAAAAATGTGTTTCCAGGCTCAAATCATCAGATATATGCTTTGTTTAACCTTGCTGTAACTAAAATATATTATTTTCTGTTTTCTGTCTCATGCAGAGTTTGCCGTGTGTTACCTGGGTCTTTGTTACCCCAGCCTGGACATCTGCACCAAGTCGTACCCCCACCCAAAAGGAACAGGAAAAATCAACAAGTTCACAATGAGAGCAGTGCACAGATGGGAACGTGCCATATTGGTGAGTGGGTGGAAGATTGCAGGGCAGAATTGAGCAATATGGACATTTCTGTTGAGTCATTTGAATATCCAGCGCTAAAATTCTGCATTAAAGGGGCGGTTTTGGCTGAAGTATAATACCCAGGAATCAAGTAATAGACATAGAAATAGAAATAATAATAATCCTATGGAGAGATAAAATTTAAAGGAAGTTCAAGTCAGTGGGGTTTAAAAGCAAAAGATTGATATAAAGACAGAGTATGTGCTGTCTCTGGAAAAAGAGATAGCAGCTCCTTTAGGGGCCATCCCGGGCAGCACACTGCACCATCACCAGTCACCTTTGCACTGCAATTCTGTGTATTCATTGTGAGCTACAAATGCCTGAGTAGCTTGAAATGCTCACCGTTTCTATTTTTATTGGCTATGTTGTGTGGATAGGCACGTACCCCTTGGACATCTGTACTCTTGCCTCTTCATTGCCCCAGCTTTACCCCGTCTTGTCCCTTTCCACAATGATGGTTTGTGCTGTCTGTGCTTGGAAGTGCTCTGCTTTTACCTGCAGTCATGAAAGGAACGGAATCCACATCCCTTAGAAACATTTCTTCAGAAATCAGCAGCTGGAAGACCAGAACACTGCTCGTAGCTCTCTGTTCTGGGGTGCACACGTCTTCTTATGCTGCCTTCCAGCTTCTCTCTCTCTCGTTTTTGGTTATTTATTTGAGTGACGGTTGTGAGGACAACTGGCCCTTTGCCAAGCTTAAGACACTCTGCTTTTAGTCATTGTTTGAGCCAGACGATTTCCATAAATCAGGGTGATGTGAATAGATCCCTCTCTCTGACTCTACACATTCCCTGGACTTTGTTGGGGGAAAAAAACCCCAAATTTTTACATATATTATTCACAATTTTCCTCTCCCACATGGCCAGCTGCATTTTTGCCTTGGATGTCATGGTGGCATGAGGCAACCCTAAGTGCCCTGCGGAAGCTGGGGAAGGAGGAGGGAGGAAACACGGTCTGGGTAAAGTGGGGACATCAGAAGCTAGAAAAGCACAGCCAAATTAGGGCAGTTTTTATACGACCCCCAAATGCTCCAAGAACTACCAGAACCCACGTCAAAGAAAAGCCCAAAGCCATTCTAATTTTTCATTCCTGCACCAAGGCCTGCAGTCAGACAGGATTCACTCTGCCATGGGGTCTCTGTGTATGCCATGGGGTCTGTCTGGCAGGAGGCTGAGACAAATACCAAGTTTAACAATGGCACCAGAACAGTGGTTTTTCTCAGTGCTGTACCTTAGCAGAGCTAAGAGCCTGGACTGAGCAAAAAATTGAGTTGAACCACACTTTTTTCTAGAGGTGGCATATCCATGGCACTGTTTTCAACCACATCAATTTAACCAAGGTTTGGGTTTTTTTCCCAGCAAATTCAGCTTCTCCTGCTACCAATAATTATTTGTCCCAGTTTGAGACAAATTTAGAAGAAAATATCCTCTGATAGAAGGCAGGTTACAGACACCCCTCCCCCACCAGGTTAGGAAAGAAATTCCTCGGAGGAAAGTAAAGAAAAACTATTTATTTAACAAACACACAGGAAAAGAATAATAATGCTAAATAATAAAACCTCTCACTGTGGAGAGAAAACCTGGGGAGATTTTAGAGTCCTTCTGTAGGTGTGGTCTCTCTCCTCCTCCTCTTCAGAGCTGGGTCAGCGTGGGGGCCCCCCTTCGGGCTGATGGAAGGTCTCCCAGTGAGGTTTTGATGTTCTGAACAAGTCTAGAAGAGAAGAAGAAGAAACCAAAGTCCCAGGGAAACAAAGGAGTGTTCCCAGGGAAACAAACTCTCCATGTCTCTCTTGCGAGAAAAGGAGCCAAGAGCTGGGAAAAGCCGGAAGGTGCTTTTTCTCCCTTCTTGCTGCCGCAGAAGCACGCAGAGTGAGATAGAGTGACCTTGGAGCACAAAACTGCTTTGAAAAAGTTAGTCTGGCTTTTTTTCTTTCTCTCCCCGCTCAGGCTCAGTTTAAACGCACAGAAAGGCACAAGATTCATTCCTGGGCTTAGGGCAGGTGATACGGGATGCATCATCATAAAGTCACCCCAAGACATTGTCATTACCTTTCTCTTGGACTGTTTGTTCTTCCTTCCTTCAATAACCACTGCTGCCCACAATCACCACTTTTAGTACCAGTTTTCCTTCCTTCTGTGGATGGTGGCGTCTTTTCGTGTGATTACACTGGAGTCACAACCAAAACACTCGTTAGTCACTGAAAAAGCTTTCAAGGCATCAGTACTCTATTTTTTCCTGTAAAGGAATTGTTTTTCTTCATGGCAACACCCAGAATATTCTTCCACACACTTAATACCATCACAGCTAGTGCTCAGCTTCAGCATCTGTCCTACAGCACACCATTAATGCAGTCACGAGCTTCATGCTGCCTTTTCAGTTTCACTGTCCCTTCTGCACCTGTGTAAACCAGACAAGTGTCATCATTCTCAGGCCCTCAGAAGAGACTTCCCAGCTGGACTGCCTGGACTGTAGGTGCTAGTCCTGTTTTGTTGTTCACCAGTGCCAGCAGAAGAGACCTGCTTTCATCCCTGAGGAGGGCCAGCTGTGAAGTCCTGAGAAATTGCAGTGACCTGTGTTCAGAACAGCCTCACCATTGCTCAAATACCTCAAAAGGCACTTGAAGGGCAGCCAGATCTCATGTGTAAACATATGCAATTACAATTCTGCCTCGCTCTCTGTTGCTGTAGATAAACCTCGATGTATGACACAACACCAGCAGTGCTGTGTCCCAGGACTCGCAGTGCTAGAGCTGCAGTTTGTAAAGCACAGCAGGACCTCTCCTGTAAAACATGCATGCATGCATTTGTCTCCACGAGTCAATAAAGGTCACTAAGAGTTAACTAGTTAGGCAATCAGACAATTAATTATGCAACTAATTAGGTCTGACCTAATTTCTGAAAAATAACCATCCAGGAATCCCTTGGTTTGTTTCCCCTCTCGGAATAATTCATCAGCAAATACATTTATTTCCTTTCTGTGAAGAGTCCCATGTGAGTTGTAGCCCAAGTGGCTTCTGGTTGCTTCTTTCATAATTAAAGACCCTTTGTCACTTTTTTCAAAAGGTGAGAAACACCACCAGTGCTGTGTCTGGCGTCCCCTTGCCAACCAGGCACAGATGGCAATGCCTGAGGCTGCGAGCGAGGAGCTGAGGCTGTTTGCATAATGCAATCTCCACGCTTCCCTCACTTTTGCAAAGCTCCAGTTAACACTTGCATGTAGACAGCAGTGAACAAGGTAGGCAGAGAGCTCCAGAGGCGCCTCAGGTGTCCAGGATCCATGGACATTCACGGAGAGAACTCCGTTGAAGGCTGGGGGTTTTAACATCCCTTTAGTTTTGTAAAACTGTTTGAGGGAAGGGCTTATGGTTTTACATGATGATGATGTGCCCTATTTTAATTAATACTTGCTGACACAAAGGCTGGTCCCCAGCAGTGCCCTTCTTACCCTCATGATTTTCTTCCCCTCCCGAAAGATGAAAATAAAAAGGTTTTTAAAGGGTAAGCCTGGAGAAGCACTGACTGCTACTAGAGTGAGGAGAATTGCAAATAAAGGAGGGAGGGAGGGTAAGAGGGAGAGAGGGAGGGAGGGAGATGGATGGATGGATGGATGGATGGATGGATGGATGGATGGATGGATGGACGGATGGATGGATGGTATCCAGGAAAAAAGGTGCACTTAACGGGAGCTTTTGCCATATTTCAGAAGTAGAATGATTTTCCTAAGGCTGCAACGAGAGACCAAGGTGGTATTGAAGCAAGATCTTCCGTGTCTTGCGCTCTTCAGCCAGCAAAGAGAACATGGCAGTCTGAGAAGAGAGTCTTAGTGAGGCTTTCAAAGGCTTTATACTTCTTTTTAATGTTGGCAAATTCTGAGGAAAAAGTGTTGGGGAAGGAGGGAAGAGGATGACAAGGAGAATGAAATTTCTCGTACTTAAAATAAAACTACACAAATAATTCGTGTGAGGGGAGTGAAAAGATTTGCACTGAGATGGCTCCTAAAAAAAAAGTTTAATTTTTCAAGCTGGGCCTCCTAAAGCAAGCAAAGCTCTGCACAGAGACCAATATTCATCCCTGTTCAGAGAACAAGCACAAGGACTATTTCCACAATAAATGACCTTTTAAAGTGGGGCTGACATGACATGTAAGTTTTGCGCTGACCCTCTGCACTGCAGCAAATTGCATGTTGAGGAGGGAATGCTTGTCTTTCGCCTATGAAAAATGGCCCACGCCTGCCCCGTCGCCCCCAGCCACTCCTAACACACATTTGTTTATGTGCACTTTGGGCTGCAAGGCTCTGCATCACGGAACGGCACCAGAGCAACACGCTATTTTAAAGTAAAATGCGTGGTAAAATTCTCCCCCAAAAGACAGGTGACTCCTACCTATTGCCTGGGATCAGGGCAGTCTTTTTTAAGCTGAAAATCACAGAAAGGAGGCAGACAGACTACAGGAGCACCTGGGTTCCTGTCTGTTCTAGCTGTATGAAAAAAAAAACAGAGGGAAGAAAGCCTGGGCAAAGGGAAGGAACATTGCATTTGGGTGTCTCAGCTGTCAGCCTCTTCAAGCCAACACTCTTCCCTCTGCAAGGGAGTGGTTAAAAGCCTGGAAGATCATGACACCCCACCAAATCTTCTGTCTTGTGGGCTTGTCATTGCTTCTTACAGGGATTTGTATCTGTTCTTACTTAGAAACAAACCAAATTAATTCCTCTGTTGAATTACAGCCAGATTCACACACAACACAAAAAATAGCCCCATGTTTCATCACCAAGCACCACTTTCACCATTTCTGAATGCAATTCTCTCACTGCCCCATCACCTCTAGGCTTTATCTCTGTATTTCCTTACAGTTTTCTTGAAAAAAATCTTTTCCTAATCAAGTCCTTCCTAGTGCCAGAAAGCCTGTCTGCAGTAAACCCCTCCTGCAATCCTCCCATGCCTGCTCGGGGTACTGATATCTCCACTAGTGGCAGAGCAAACTCTCTTTCTGCCTTGTGTCTGCACAGAACAGGCAGTCCAGGACCCCATCCCTCCCCTGCTTCCTGGGCAATAATGTCAAAACCCAGCAGTCACAGCAGGGTCTGCAGACTGACTCAAGCCTCTACTTCACCCCTCAGAGGTCGCCAGAGCTGTGCAGCCTGGCAAGACCAAAAATGTGCACGACAAGGCGTGCTCTCCCCAGACGGCACGGTAGGTGCTGCAAAATGAGAGCAAGACCTCGGTGCTTTTGCAGAATTGCTTTTGTTCATGCGTTGCATCGGAGCATCTTGGAGAGAAAAGCGTGTGAAATAAGTGAGCACATATTGTCCCACCTGCTGTGCGGGCATTGGAGCCAAGCAGACAGTGGGGGCTGCATGGAGGAGAGCAGGCAGCGGGCTGGAGAGTCCCTGCCTTCCCCTCTGTTTCACACAGGTCCTTTGTTCTAGTGCAAAGTTTTTTTTTACAGGTGCATATGATGGGAAAGGGAGCAGGATTAGAGCTTGGGAAATGAGCACGTTGTGCTTTGCTAGTGCACTCTTCTTGCTCCTTGCTCCTTGTTAAGAGCCAGGACACCAAAATAAGGTGGTGCTTGACCACCATTAACTACTCAAGGGCACGATGTGCAGGGTCCATGAGAGCAAGCTGAGCTCAACAGCTACTCCAGGGCCCTGGCTTTGGGTAGGGGGAGAGTTTGCCCCCCAGGTTCTTTGTGCATGGCATTTTAAAAGCTAAAGCATCCACTTGTGCAGAGCAAGAGAAAGCACACAGTCTGGTTACAAGGAGCAGGAGGCATTTGCGGCTCTGCTGCAATTACAGCTCCTTCTTGTCTCCTTCGCTATTCACCAAGTTACACCACATTTCTCTCCTGTAATCAATCCCCTTCTGTGTTTTCCTCCATCACCTCCTGAGGCATACATGTCCTCTTTCCCGCTTTTTTGAACCAAGTGCTTTCTATTTCTGCCCTTTCCCCTCTCTGTTACATTTCTTTGAACCAACCTGGATTTTTCACTTCTGACGGGAATATTCTGTGCTCCTCAAGCATACAAGCAGCTGAGAGGGGAGGCTAGAGAGGCTCAAGACAGAAAGCCTGAGCTTGTTGAAGAAACTGATGGGTGGGACAATTTTTTCTGAGAGCTTTAGAAGAAGAGGAAGGATAAACCTTGGCCTAGCCCAAAGGATCTCTCCTGATTTGAGGTAGACTTTTGAAACCAAAGACTGAACCCTTCAGGACTAGCTTTATGAACATTATGATGGAGAGGTAGAGATGCTAACAGTTCTGAAAACACGGTCACACCATTTGCAGGATGTTGGCTGGCATTTTCCAGCTAAGAGCAATAGTAAAGAAAGCTGCTGTGCTTTAAAAGCACTGCCAGATTAAAAAAAGCACTGCTAAGCAGCCTCCAGCCACAAAATCAGACTGATTGGATGTATAAACCCCACACTCCACAGGTGGCCCAGCCAAGCTCCTAGGATTGAGAAGCTGCTCCAGAAAGCAGAAATGCCAATTGCTGGGAAATTGCTGTGAACACGCAATTTTCCCCTCTTCGTATTCCTATCTCTCAGCACATTTTCTTTCTGCCTGGTGAGCCCTGTGGGCAGAGAGCAAGGGCACAGCACGGCAGATGGGGGCCTGGGGATAGGCTGTCCCCACCAGCTGGGTGTGGTGGGGCCAGAGGACAGGGCAAGCTTGTGCAATGCACCTGAGCCCTCCCAGCACCGGGGCTTTGTGACCATCTGCTATTTTTGTCCTTGGGAAGTTTCGTCATGGTTTCTTATCCATTCCCTTAATGGGATTAACTCACGGTTGCACAAAACACCCAGTCTCAACCCATCCATATTAATAATTCAGAAGCTTCCTTTTCCTCTTGAAGTAGAAAGCAGCTGCCCTGGATTTCTACAGGATCCAGTGTTTAGCATATGAATGGGATGGCATTAGCTGCCCTGCTGCTCCATAGCTGTTTGCCCACATAGATTCCACCCATATATCTGCCAGGACTGGATGAAGTCCAAGCTTTCCAGGAGCAGTGAGTATTTCCTTCTCCTTTCTCGTGCCTCAGCCTCACCAATTTTTTCTAGACAGCTCATTTAACCTTTTTTCTTCCCATGACTGAGGGAGAAGAAGCTGCTGTACTCTTCCTCCAGACTTCCCTAGGACCAAAATTATTCCTCCCAGAGCTTTTTCTATTTTATCTAGAAGAAGGATGTGACATTTTAGTGTAGCCTAATGAAAATGTGCACATGGTACTAAAAGAAAAACCAGGCCTGGCTTGTTGCTTTGAGGTTAGAGACCAACAGTCTTCATGTTGCAACACACACTCTATAAATTTGGTCAAGCTTCCATTGACCTCTGAGCCATTTTGGACAAATGGTATAAATTTTTCTGCAGAGACTTAAGGTCCTGACACATTCAAGATTGTTGCAAAGTAAAATTTAGTGAATTGTACAGCTGCTCCGATCAGAGGTCTGTTTTGACCTCTGATTTCCTTTTCCTTCTTAGAGAGTAAGGTTCCATAGAGTTGCTGAGAGGTTTTTGTTTACTAACCAGTTCACTTGGTAAAAATATTGTGGATTAGCAGATCCCATGCTTTCACACCCCAGGAAAATGTGCTCATTATATCAGAGAACTTCTGACCTTGCAAGGCTTTTAGGTGAGGCATTTAAAAAAACAAACCACCATCCCTTTTTCATAGTAATGCCCATGTGCTGGCTGCCACCAGGACACTGCTGGGCACCTCTTATTCTCCTCTGCTTCAGTTCTCAGGGACTGCAGCATGCCCGGCACACGTGCAGCAGCTGGAAATGCTCACTCACCGCTCTGCTTCCTGAACGCCTTTGATCAGTTTCAGGCCATCACATCCCGGAGGAGTTTATCATGATGGACTTTCACAGCAGTCACTTTGTGCTAGTGAAACAGTAAAAATACTAATAAATTCTGGGCTTGCTTTGTGGCAATACAATAGGCTTTTATGCCCAAGGCTCAGGCTCAGAGAAGGACATGAAAACCAAGGCTGAGTAGCAGGAGCTGACAGAAGTTTCTGAGTAACTGAAAACTTTGGAACAGCATAAAAATCAGACATTTTGCCTGTGGGAATACAGAGGAGCTTGCAGCCAGGAAAGCTGGCATACAAATGATGGGCATGGCCCCTGGCAACGTCAGGCTCCTGGGGCAATCCAGGCATAAACAGGAGGCACATAATCCCAAAGAGGTGAGTGTGCAGCACTCCAAAGGGCACGTCCAACCTGCTTGGAATCATCAGGGTGCTTGCATAGCTCACCCTTGTGCTGGTCTATGGAAAATGTGCCACTGATGCCAATGAGAGTGTTTCAAGCTGCTGAACATCGAGGGAAATTTTCCCCATTGCCCAGGGAGACACTGATGTTTTCATTCCATGCCTCATGTACCTCAGGCTTGCAAGGTGGTGGAAAGGACCGGCTTCCATTCCTAGGAAATGTCTGAAATCTCCCACAGAGGGCACAAACTGGAGGGTACAGCAGCTCCCTCCTGCTGCAGCTTCTGGCTCAGGAGAGAGCCACGGAACCAGAGGTGAGGTGAATGAGCCATGTGGGACAGGTCCGTCGCAGGGATCCAATTCCACTGTGCTCACTCTGCCCCATTCACAGTATGCCTTGCAGGGAGCATTTGCCTGGATCCACCATCGCTCCCAGATGGCAAACAGCAAGCAAAGCAGCCTCTGGCATGACACTGTCTCCTGGCTGCTCCCCCCATCCAGGTCAGCCCTGTGCCAGGGAGTTTCCTGCTCAGCGCTGCTGTGCCTGGAAAATTAGTTACTCCGAGGCTGACACTGTGGTGTGCTCCCACACACAGCTGCAGAGTGAGCTATTTAACTGCACAGACATTACTGAGGCACAGACCGCAACGCCTGTTTTCTTTCTGAAGTGAAAAAGGGAGCATTACCTCATGCCTATACTGAGAAACACTCCTTCCTTAAGGACAGCAGCACAAAGGTTATCTCAAAATGCGTGATTAAAATGCAAGGGTGCTCTCAGGTAGGGAAGGGAGAGGCTGGCTTCTTCCACCCTGGCTTGTGCCCTTGCCCTCGTTATTCCTCTGCTTCCCACCTGTGGAGGACAACTGTTTGGAGTTAGGATGGGCTGTGCAAGGGAATTTTTGTGGTCCCACCTACAGAAAAGCAACAAGGCACCCAGCATCTCCTGAGGGTCTGAGGAGAGCAAAGGATTCTGAGGGTCCTCGAAGTGCACACTCCGTTTTGGCATGGGAAGGTGAGAGAGAACTTCAGAGGATGCTCACACTGGTTGGGCTTGACCCACAGCCAACCCTGTAAACCCATCCTTGGAGGGACCTCAGCACAGGCAGGTGATGAGAATTTAACCCCTCTGCAACCACCCTGCAAGTGCTAAGCACTTTGCTGCCTTCTGCAGTCAGCTGAAATGTGCACAGGAGAAAAAAAGAGCTGCAACAGAGCTGAGTCAGATCATTGACACCATGGCTGTAGTTTCTCCTGTGCTGTGTAGAAGACCCACAAATTTTAATTCCAGTGCCCCTGCTGTTGAAGTTGACAGGATGCATTTAATACCAGGTGAGAAGTCGAAGACAGTGCTGCACACGTGAATGAACCCTTATAGGAGCCTGACAGAAGAGATTTGCTCACGGCAAAAAGGCAGATTTCATCTTGATGTATCTTTGGTCATGTACTGCTGCAAATATGTCATTTTGTTGCTCTCTCTCCTCCCTCTCAAATAAATATTGCAAGTAGAAGGAAATTCAGAAAAACAGATTATTTCCAGCCCTGTAGGAGAGGTTGATTCACTTCAGGATTTCTCTCTCTGCACTGGTAAAGACTTACACTGTGCTTTCAAGGACTTTTTTTAATGCATTTCTGGGTTTTTCCACTTATGGGACAAAAGATTAATTGTATCAATAAAAACACAGTGTGCTCTGTGAGTCAGTTCTGCTATACTAAGGTTACAACTCCTGTATAGAGGTCAGCTCTCTGAGGTCCCCAGTAACTCCTACAAAATGCTCCACATGCTCAGGAGGAAGAAGATCCTCCGAGTTTCCTTGGGAAGACTGTGGAAATAAGTATTTTCCACGTGTCCTTGGACAAGAGTTGATGCTCTGGCAACAGATTTTGAATATAGGCAGCTTAAATGGGCTGCAGTGCTGGTGCGCCCCCCCCCCTTAGTTTGTTTAATGATATCAGATACTCTTTCGTGATTAGACTTAGAAACTGGTCTTAAATCTTCTTTCATTAGAAAACATATTTTGATTTTTCTGCATTGCTATCTATACCACCATAATCTATTGATAAAATACTAAGAATATAGGTATCATATACTGGCCTCGCATGTTCACACTCTTTTTATTAATTATAATGATGTAAGAGATGCTTTCTTTGAAAAAATTTGAGACAAGTCTGAAAATTAAAACAGCAGCAGCAAAACCCCCACAGAGTGAAACTTGAAACACCACCATGTTCCTGGAGCTATTCCTGGAAAGGTTGTCATGTTTATGTGAAATCCTGGGAGGGAATGTATGCAAGCATTCTGCTCATCATGAACCCCAAACACCCACAACACTGCTAGATTCAATGTAATAATATGGTCTGAAAGAAACACTGCAGAGCAAACTAAATGACCCTTCAGTGCTTTTTGACACCCAGAAGGGAAAGGTGCCCGGGGAATGTTGTTTTTCCCCCCAACACACCAGACCCACAACAATGAACCACAAGGCTCCAAGAAAAACGCACAGCCAGGTTGCCAACAACAGCAAAACATGACCACAGAAGGGAGAAGTCAGTGTCTGAGGAAGAAGGGGTCCTCTGTGGGATGGTTGCTCCCATTAAAGCTGTAGCTATGGTCTCCAAGACTGTAGACAGAGGCTCTGCCCTGGAAAATATTTATTTCTTCTTAGAAGCAGTGTTAGTGAGCATACATGTCTGCTGAGGAATGAACTTGGGGGTTCGTGTAGAGGAAAATCAGAATATGAAATAGAATTCCTATCGTTTATTCCCTTTCTTGCTGCAGACTGGAGACTCATTCCAATGGGAGTGCCTGAATTGTATTAATTAGTAATTAGTAAAGTAATTAGTAAAGGAAAATCTGCAACAGAAAGTGTGCTTTGTTCATGTGCTCATAACATATGTGGCTTTATATCCCAGAGGGTGGCTGTGCACTGGAACAGGCTCCCCAGGGCAATGGTCACAGCACCAAGCCTGACAGAGTTCAAGAATTGTTTGGAGAACATTCTCAGGCACATGGTGTGACTCTTGGGGTGTTCTGTGCAGGGCCAGGAGCTGGACTCGATGAACTGGATGGGTCCCTTCCATCTTAGCATATTCTGTGATTCTGGGTTTCCTTAATATTTCCTTCCTTGTTACTGGTCTTGTAAGAGTACTGAAGTCTTGAAGACGAAGGACATTCTACCTCACATCACATAAATATGATTTACCCTACGAACCCATACCATACGGAATGCCACCCTAAAAACACGATCAGAGTGCGGGGTTAACCTTAAACCCATGGAGGAACAAAACTGTGCAACTCATTACCTAAATCATGGTGTAAACCCGGACTGAACCATCCAGTTCTCCATCAGGTGTGCACAGAGTGCTTTGCAGATTGCTGGCAGACTATACTCTTCTTAGGGCTAGCTCAAGGCTCCTCAGCTGTTGTGCTGCCTCAAGGATGAGGACAGAAAAAACAAATGCAGACACAAAGCAGAATCACAGTAAGAGCCCTCCAGATCCACCCAGCACTGTTCCCCCTGGCTAAACCAAGCCTGACCGATTCTGAAAAAAACTTGTTCTTCTTTATCATCTGTTTGCTTGGAGGGTCATGGGCAAAAATAGGGTTTTTTAGCAATATTGCTACACATTACATTATTGTTTTTCTTCTAGAATCTGAAGTGACTGGCCTGTCTTTAGTGGAACAGATGCTCTATGGCATTGAAATCTTGTATTAATTAATTGTCTCCCTGCAATTAATCAGTGTGTCCATTCCTGTAGGCAGGTTAGAGAATTGTGGTTTACACAATTGTGGCTTCCACATTCAGCTCACCGGGGGTACGAAAAACATAAGGAAATAAATAATCTGGTACATAACAAATATCTAACAGGGACTGGCATGGAGTCTATTCTATCAGCTCCTGCATGTGAGATCTGAAGAATGAGGGCCCAGAATACTTGCCATGTGGATTTTATTAATGATCGTTAAACAAATCAATGGAGATTCTGACACAAGAAATTTGTGCTGCTCTGGAGGCAGCTAAATTATTCCATTTTCAATTTATGCTGAAGATTTGCAGTCTCTAAGAGATCTCAAAGAAAGCCCTGCTGGAGCTAGAACCAGAAACCAGTTGAGTATCACATCACTTTTGGGTATAATGGAAAATCTTTCTCGCTGCTGGGTAGCAGAGAGTTACTGAGTTTAAATATTTCAAGCTGCAACCATAAGAAGGAAGAAATTCAGACATATTTGTCTTTGCTTCACAACACAGGAAGAGAGAGAGAAGGAAAGAAAGAAAGAAAAAAATAAGGAAGAAAACCATTGGAACTATTGTCAAATTGTGCTAAAAGGGTTTGTTACTGTTGTTAGCAGAGTCTGACTCGGTGCAAAGAGAACGCTCTAAATGTGTGAATATATTCAACACATCTGCATACGAGCCCCAGTTGTTTATGGTGGCTGCCCCCTGAGGACAGACACTCGCTGGAGCCAGGGCTGCATGAAGCTGCAAACCCTTCTTCCCAGAGGGAACACATCTCCTTGTCTCCAGCAGAGACGTTCTGCAGAGATGCTCTGCCAGCTCGGAGGCAAAGGCAGACACATTAATGATGTATTAGTGCACCAAAGACTGTTCTAGGATTCAAAGCTGCACTCCAGTGATGTAGTTTAACCACAGGAGGCTTGTGCTGAGTGTTGAGGTTGCGCAAGGATTTTTCTTTCAAAAGTAATCTCATTCTCAGTTTATTTTGTTTGGTTTCGGTGTTTTGTTGGATAACTTGGGAAATTGGGGATTTGTTACTTTTTTCTCAATTTTGTGATTGGTCTGAAAACTTACAAGAAATTTGTCTCAGGTCAGATCAGAATATTTATATTTACCTGAAAAATGTCACAGGAAAACGCTAGAAAACATATATATTCTGGAAGAGGTAGAAAAAACATCATATTTGACCTAAAACTCAAATGCTTTGGATATAGTTTTCTGTTATATAACTGGACCTTATATTTTAAACAAAATTTGTATTAAGTTTAAATAGACAAAAACGTATTTTGGGGAAATTTTAAGAAGAAATGTAAAGCATTGAAACAAACCCTTTTGTTTCAAAAATAAATAATAAATTAAAACCAATTCTTCAAAAACCATGGGTTTTTTTCAGTAAATTAATTGTCAGTGATCTTTTTTTTTTTCCTTTGCTCAGTTGGTTGCTAATTAGCAGCAATGAGAAATTTCTGGTACCACAAAGAGGAAGAGGTCATAAAAATTGCTGTGATCACTGTTGTAAGCATTCAGCTCATGTCACCAATAGTTGTAATGATCTCCAGAAAAACCACAAGTTAGTCCTGCCTTACAGATGGAAAACATGGGGCACAGATCCTGAAATCACCTTGTGGTCATGCAGGATGTCTAAAATTGATCAAGTAGCACAGCCCAGGAGGAGTGGAGCTGTGGGGAGAAAAATCTGAAGAGGTCCACGATATTTTAGTTGGGTTCACAACACCCACATGGATAGTCCCTGCTGTGTATTTATTCCTAGTCTAGGCCCATAAAGCTGGACCCACATTCACAAGCAGAGTGCATCAGGTGCATGCTCTGAAAAGGCCATGTGGTCCAAAACTACTCCACAGTGGGAACCAAAAGTAGAGTGAGGAGGGATGGTCAGGAAATTAATTTCAAAACACACTCCAGTTCTGCTTGAAGATGTTAATGCAGATACTGCACTGTGTGTCCTAAGAGAGCCCAGGTATCTGAAATGCTAATTCTGGACTCACTTATATAATTTTCTCACTTCTAACTTGCAAGAGGTCTATTGTGAAATGGTTTGAGTGTTTCAGCAGCACTAGCCAAAAAATGTAAGTTTCAGGAGCAGTCACAGTCTCAGTCAGTCAACAGTTACTGCTCATTGCCAGAAGAGATGGCCTGTCCCAATTCTGTTTCTCAAACACAGTTTTCTTGGTGACATCGCCATCATTATAATTATTTTTAAATGCGTTTGAAAGCACATACCGAGAAAATAATAATTGTTCAAAAACAATACTGATACAAAATCAAATAGCCATGAGTGAATCAAGAACAAGTTCAGACTGGAAATCAGAAAACTGGTTCTGATTAATAAAAAAAAATGAAACTGAAATAGCCTACATAGAACACAGTGGGAACTGAGACCTCCCACTGTTTTAAAATGAGGATTATATATTAATGGGATTGTATAAAGAAGGGATTAAGACATAGGATTGCTGTATCAATCCTGAAACTTCCAAATTCTCAATATCTGCAGAGCAGGGAGCGGATCGGATCTCACTTGTTAATAGTTCTTGTTCACACTCTATTTAGTCTGCACTTACGTGTGCCTCAGGTCTCTCAGAGTACTGGCACGGGGGCTGTGGAAGCTTCTTTTGCTTTTTTCTTCCTCTTTATACATACACAATGTGGGTTCTGAAGGGCTGGCCTTTTTCCACCTTCTTCCGAAGCACAAGAGCTTGTCCACAGGAGATAGTGCAGTGTGTGCTCAGTGATATTAAACTCCTCCAGGTGGCCATCTGTCATTTTTCCCCCATTCGTTCAGGGTTAAACTCATCATCTGGTTTGGACTCAAACCTGGTTTTCTACAGATCACTTTTCAACAATCATCGTTTCCTGGCTTACTGCTTGTAGTTTCTTTCCTTTCCATCTTTTTCCATTGCTTGGTATGGCCTTTTTCAGGGCATTCTGGGAGTTTGGCTAAAACCTCACTTTTGCCAGTCTTGGGACTCTAAAAATGCCCTCAGGTATCCTGTGACACACCACATTTGGCGNGTCTGGGAGTTTTCTCTGGCTAAAACCTCACTTTTGCAAGTCTTGGGACTCTGAAAATGCCCTCAGGTGTCCTGTGACACACCACATTTGGCGATTTCAGTCTTTCACCACATTAAAAATGCCCTCAGGTGTCCTGTGACACACCGCATTTGGCGATTTCAGTCTTTCACCACATTTCTTCAGTTTATTTTGTAGCAGGCTAAGCAAGCAATAAATGTAAGAGCCAAAGGGATGCTGGGACACCTACTTAGAGTTTTGACCATGACTCCATGTCTGCAGTGAGTGGAGATGAAACCCAAGACCCAAATAGGGCTGAACTCTGGCCAAACCCAGGGTCTGACAGCAGATTTATGGCACAGTGCAGGTTTTTCAATTTCCAGTTACACCTGTAATTTATTCTTGGAGCACCACTGTGTGACACATTTCTCCTGAAAGCTACAATCTGAAGGAGAAGCCGGTGAGGAGTACAGACCATGGCTGATGTTACAGGCTTATGGTACCAGGGAGAAAGAGACCATCTCTTCTTTACATTCCTCATGGATTTTGCCAGTGGTGGATAATGTCAAAGGTACCTCTGAGCATTTGATGCACGTGCATTATTCAAGATACGCACATTTTTTGTGGTCACTACTACAAGGAGGAAGCAGGGATGGGTAAAATGTGCTATGTAAACAATATGTGGAGGAATTATCAGTATGTACACAATGATAATACTAGGCAGTAAAGGTGCTACCAAAATTGATTGATATGCCTTAATAATGCCTTTCCACTTTCCTAAGGGAGCCAGAAAAAAGTGGAGCTCAGACTTTTCTGTGTTGGAGATGATAATTTGTAAGTTCATATTTCTTTTCAATCACTTTCTAGGAAAGGATTTTGCACCGAGAGTATAATCTTCTCTTAAGGAACTCTCTTAGTGTGCTTCCCTTTATGAACTGACATTAGCTGTTATTAAAATACATATTTATTTACATGGAATTGAAAACACTCTTGTTTCATTTGGCTTCTAACAGTATATGATAATGGTAAATGTATCAGGTCACTGCGCTCTTTGCATGAGATGATGTCTTTTTAGATTCTGCTCACAAATATAGGAATAGATTAGAGCAAAATATACTTTAATATGTAGCAAAATGTGAAGTGCTTCAAAATAAAATCATTCTTTTCCAACTGGTTTTTTTTTTTTTTTTTTTTTATGAGTTTTGCCTAAGGGTTTGATTTCATAAAAGTTAGATGGGTATTCTGCAGTTTTTGCCATCCAGAGACTTCTGTTGCAGGGATGGAGATTGTAAAGGTGGCTTGAGACCTCCAAGCTGAGCACTTGTGTTCATAAGAAAGAACCAGCTTCCCATAATGGCAAAGTTACATCTGTACAGGATCATTAAAATTCTGGAGGAGAAAAAAAATACAGTGTGATTCTGTCGGTGTTAACAGCAATCCTAATGAATGCTTTGTCCAAAGAGCCCAACCCTTTACTGTATTTAACTGCCCTTAAACCCAAACCTGACAGCAGATTCTCAGCTTTTTGCCACCTGAGCTTACTCACCTCTTCAGACTGATGCTCCTGCTCATTTAAACCAGTGAGACACTCCTCATTTCTAAGATTTTAAGGCCAGGAAGGCAGTACTGACAGTGGTACCTGCTTGGCACAAACAACCTCACCCAGTACCACCTGCATCAAACTCCCAGCTTTGCTGCACTTGGGCTGAGGCCCCTGGAAAGGTAACTAAGCATGGGTAGAAGTCTAAGTGGCACAGTGACCCCAATATAAGATGGGTGATTACATCACTGTTTGAAGAGAAAAGAAAGAAAACCATGCTTTAGTATATTTATGTCCGTCCTGAGTAATATCTCTCTCATCTCTGTCCTCACTCTTTTTTTCTGCTGCTCTGCAGAGCTGGCTTTTACCAGCAGCTTCTCCTCTAGCTAAGGTAGGATCTATACAGTGAGCAGCTTGCATCTCTGCCTTGGATAAATGAGGCACACCCTAGTAATAAAAACAACTTTAAGAGGGCCCACCATAAAAAAGGGCCCACCATGATATCTCCAGACTACTAATGTTTCCATCAAGATGGCAAGTGCCAATTGTTTTTCAGAAATCAAAATGCATTGTGTTAACACCATTAAGATGAGCAAACTGATGTTTCATAAACTTACAGCAATACTTCTCCTATTAAGTTTCATCCATTACTTAAGGATCCTCTTCTATTTTTATGTGATGTTTCCTCCAGAGATTTGCTAGATTAATTGGTCTGTAATTTGCTGGGTCATTCGATTTACCCTTTTAAATTGTGACATAATATTAGTTCTGGCATCTCTCAGCCCGCTTGCTCCAAGACTTGCTAGAAATCAGTACAAGCAGTTCATAAATCTCCTCAGGCAACACTTTCAATGCTTCTGGATACAAGCACTGTAGTCCTGAGATTTTAAAGTGTTTAACTTTAGCAGTTGCTGTTTAACATCCTCCCTAATTAAGAACAGAAGAGAAAGTGTTGCCACACATGTTCTTAACATGAAACCATCATTCTCCTTTCTGGGCAAAGAACAAACAATTATTGAACAGTCCTGAGGCAAAGCTTTTGGGGAGAGACAATATCTTTTTTAGACTAACAAACAGTTTTGATCATACTGATAGCAGGTATAATAAAAGATTTTATCACTGCCTGAAAAAATCTGCTCTACCTAAATCTTAAAGCTGCCATGGTTCCAACAGCACCCTTATGATAAAGATTTCAGTTTTCTAGTATCAAGATAATTTTATCATCCTTCTCTATGACTCTCCATGTACCAATGCTAAGGTTTCATCTGTTCCTCAGGCTGTTCAGCACTGTCTTTAGCCTCTTTTATCAATATTCAGGATTTTATGTTAAATTTAAGAGCCTCACGTTCCAATTTCCTATCTGGGAATGTGTATGAATGTGTATACACCTCTTTGGTTTCACATAAAATCACTGCCCTTCCTTCTAATCAGCAGGAGACTGTGGCCTGTTTTTCCCCCACTGCTGAATTGCAGAGGCTTGAAATTTAATAAACCTTTCCTGAAGAGTTTTCCATTACTGTGTGTACTCTGGTGTTTCAGTTTTTCTCATTATGGTTTTGTCTTTTGAGAATTATCCCTTCCTAAAGCAGAGAGGAAGCAAGAGAGGAAATCGCTGGATATGTCTGCCTTCCAGTTAGGATCAGCAAATGCAATTGGGGTTTTCTTAATCATGTTTAAAATATGTTTGGGGTTTTTTTCTCCTCAGAAAACTACCTGTCATATTTAGAAACTCTAAGGTTATGGTGTGAATGGAAGAATGTACATGTGCTTCAAAATCTTACCTCCTTTGCTTATTTCCTCTGCTTAACTCACTTAGGTTGTAAGGGGATGGCAGCCTCTTGGTGACCTACAAAAGGTCTTCAGAGTTTCTCTTCCATTCAGCCACCACCTCCCAGCCCTTCTGTATCTATCCTGTGACCATCAGCAGGCACAAACCCTTAGCCTTTTTGAAATAGATCACTCTGGGGTACAAATGTCATCTTTGATACAGAGGGCTGATTCCAGCCTACCACAAGCACCCAAAACACACACCTCTGCTGCAAAATTCAATGTTTCTACAGAGGTTATGGCCAGTATTTAGGCACTCCAGGTATTTTGGTCTTCCAACCCGTTCTCAGTACTCCTGACGGCATCCAATTTCTTTTCATGTGTAATTCCTCTTATTGCCCAAGCTCCTTGTGTTGGTAGAAAGGCTGCTACATATCAACTTTTCTTTAAATGCCTCAGTGCTCTGGTTCTTTACATTGCTGTAACCCTGAGTTTAAGTAACATGGCCAGAGTGAATGTGCTGTGTTAGTGTTTCTTAATTCCCTCTCATTTGTAAGCTGCTTTAAAATCTTCAGGGTAACTCTGGTCAGGCAGCTCCCCAGAAAATGGACAGCTGTCTCAGACTCAAGGCACACATCTTCCAGCCACCCCTCTGGTGTGCTGCCACCCACAGCTCTGCAGTGCCAACACGCACAGGGATGAAACTCTCCCTCTCTCACTTAGAAGGCAGTTAAAAGTAATGGCGTAGGGAATCATGCCCAAACCCCTTCTTAAATATACTTCCTCCTGTATCTTCATGTCTCCAGTATACATTTCTTGATGCTTAAGCCTGGCTGTCCCCTCCTCTCAAGTGCACTCACCGCAGAAATCTTCTGGATGCCCGTATAGCACAGTGACATGTACCTATTACACTGAAATTATTAACAGTGCTGGTTTTGCTGACGACTATTTGTGCAATTCACTGCTGTAGCCCATAAGAAGTGCCTCCAGCCCCATTAATCACATCATTTCCCTAGGATGTTAGGCATTATGACCAGCAGGATCTGACTTGCTTCTCCTCTAATATCTGCAGGTTATGGGCAAGCCACCTTATCACGATGCAAACTCACAGCATTAAGAGGGACCTGAAAGACTAAATATTCATTCTGTATTATATGAAACCCACATGGAGAGCTCTACCCTCCCCCAAGCACTGTTCCTCCCGGTCTCACTGCTGTTATAAATAAACTGCATGCTGGCTATTCTGCCTTCACAAACTGGTGTTCCTCAGGAGGCTCTTCGCAGCCTTGGGATGAGCTGCAGAGATCAGCTCTGGGTGTGCAGCCCTCGGGGATGTACTGTTGTCAGCTTTTCTCTCTTTCTTTCTGCAGGGGAGAGGAAATTTGGCAAGTCCATCCAGTCCTGATAACACAGCCATTACAGGAAATCGAGTGAGAGTGGTGCCAGTTGCTGTGTTGTGTCTCCCTCTGTTCCCTCAATGCTTATGAACCTATTGAAATTCTTTCTTGTGTCCACAGACCAAGTGTGGCAACACGGCACCCTTGCAAAAAATCAACCTCCTCGTTCACATGGTGAAACATGAACGAGGCAGTGCAGAATATTGGCTGGGCTAGAGAGCCTGGCTCACTGACTGAGGCATCTTGCATGTTTTAGCAAAGCCACCTAGAAAAATGTAGCGGGTTTGGTTTGCAAACCGGGCGGAAACACCAATTTAGTGTAGTGGTTTGATCACATGCTTTTCACTTTGTGCGGTAAGGATGAGAAGAAATGCAAAGCAGGCCTAAAACTTTAAAGAATATAAAGAAGTTTATTACTAACAGACTTTAAAGTAACAGGAAATAAAAAGAAGTGAAAGCAAAACCNGATAACACAGCCATTACAGGAAATCGAGTGAGAGTGGTGCCAGTTGCTGTGTTGTGTCTCCCTCTGTTCCCTCAATGCTTATGAACCTATTGAAATTCTTTCTTGTGTCCACAGACCAAGTGTGGCAACACGGCACCCTTGCAAAAAATCAACCTCCTCGTTCACATGGTGAAACATGAACGAGGCAGTGCAGAATATTGGCTGGGCTAGAGAGCCTGGCTCACTGACTGAGGCATCTTGCATGTTTTAGCAAAGCCACCTCGAAAAAGTATTTGTGTTTTAAGGCAGCAGTGGAATAAACGTTCCCCTGGCTCCCTACGGTAAACAAACATTATCTTCAGCAGGACAGATTTGCAGATAATCAGTTCAGTGTGAATTCTTAGTACAACACGGTGGCCCGGGACAAATGCAGTCATTAGGTGCACAATTAAAGTGTATTGATAGAAGCAGGGAGCTTAGATTTTCTCTGCATATGGGACTTACCCATCTGTGATGGAAATGCAGCATCTGTCACTCAAAAAAACTCTGAAAAGTTAGAAAAGATTCCAAGAAATTTCCTGAGAATTATTGGGGGATTTGAAAGGATGTTCATGAAGAACCAACTCCAGGGGCTCCAGCTATTTATCCCATCAGGTCTGAGGGGTTACTTGGATAGGTTCTAAAAATTCCTATCTAGCAGTCAAATGCATCAAATACCAAATGGCTAGAACCTGAAGCTAGAAAAAATGCTGCTCAACATCCAGTGCAATTTTTAAATAATATTTGTATTTAATCACTGGATCAATTTCCCAAGGGTAAATTTGATTTGCCACCACAGCAAAATGTTGCACTAAAGTAGGAGGGGTTGGTTTGGATTCACTAATTATTGAAGTAAGAATTAACTTAGTGCAGTCTTGTGGCCTTGACAATTGCTTTGGGCTTTCCAGTGTGTGGAATTTCTGTTCCTGACCTGCAGAAGAGGCAGAGGGCTGTCCTGCCTTCTGCCACTCAGCCCTCCTGCCACAGCCAGCACAGATCCCTCCACGGGAAACCTCAGCAGGCACGGAAAGAGACCACAGCCGCAGCATGCCCTTCTCCTGCCGCTGCAGGCAGGGGAGCCACTCCAGATCAGGTACGAGTCTATTCATGCCCTCACTCCCCTTTATTTCCTTTCCTTCCATACACAGTGCTCTGACACTTCCAAACTTACACCCCCATGGGGCTCAGCTCCTTCTACACTTACCACACACTGGCTTTTCTTTTTTTTTTCTTTTTTTTTGAAGTGTGTAATACAGACCTTTTGTCAGTCTGCCTATAGCAACAGGCTCGGGCTTACAGCTTCAGTAAGAAAACCAGACAACATTAAAAGGCAAATAGCAAAATTGCCTTCTCATTCCTGCATGGCTATTCCTGAGGTGACAGGTGGCAGGAACACTCAGATGCCTTCCCTCTCCTCTTCGCCTGGGTAGGGCAGAGCCCCCCCTTTTTAGGGTCCTGTTTATACACATGCTCAGGAAGGTCAAAGCAAACCTACTGCAGGCAGGAGACGATGCACATAATTCAAAGCACATTCAGTCTGCAGGAAGATGCTAAGGTGGCTCCAGGGTCCTAACACATTGGCTCTGCAAGATTTAGCTGGCGTGACAGAGGACACTGCCTTTTCCACCCGCCTGTCCTCTCCTTTTATTCCTAGCAGCGAAGCAAAAGTGCAGGTGATGGGGAAGTTCTAATTCCAGGTGCCACAGTTCATTGCCTCGAGAGTTAATCCAAACTGCAGTTGATTGTGTAAGCAATTAATAAGACAGAGGGATAACTGCAGCACTCACTGCGGAGAGGATGAAGGCAGGCCAAGTTATGACCCTGCTGGAAGAAGTCTCCAGCTAGAGGAGGGAGCAGCCTGATAATCGGTTAAATCTTCCCCACATGAATCACTGGAGTTTGTGCAGCAGAGTCTTTAATTCACTATAATTTAATTCTCCGAGGCATAAACCACAGAGATCTACAGCCACTTAAAACTCCTGAGTGAGGGCACCCAGGCATGCTATGAATTTTCCCATGTTTTCACACCTCCAGTTCAATTTCTATCGCTCACACAGACGTGGACCTAGAGCCATATAACAGCCTTGCAGGCCCAGATTCATGCAAACTCCCAAGGAGAGGTCTGGCCACACAATGTGTCATCACTTTGACCAGAAATGGGGTTTTTTAAAACCTGTACATGTGACTCCTGCCCTGCTTAGCTGATTACATCTTCTACCAGTGCTGCTGTGAGAGGTGCATTTTACCCTGTTTCTGTGATTTGGTGGAAGGTGCTTACCTTTCTCATTTGGACTTGATATTGTCTTCTGCAGAGATTTTTTATTTGATGTAGGTATACAGCAGAGTTCCAGTTGATATAAAATTATAAATTTTGAATGCATATGTTCTTAAAAATTGAGTATCCTTAATAAGGTATGGATCATCAGCATTTCTGCTGCATCATCAGCACTTCTTCCATTTTTCCCTATCACTAAAAACTCCTGTGAGGACTAAGGCAGCAAGGTTTGGAATTGTATTTTAATCATTATGGATAGTTTATGTAAGAATTGTTATTTTAGATGCGTGTTGCTGAATACATACCTAAACCTAGCTGGGTTTTAAGGATAACATCTTTTGATTTGTCCTTTATTCAAAGTCAATTAATATTTATATTTTTTATAGAAAGATAAAGCTAGGCTTTAAGATGAATGAATTCTTCATATTTAAAACTAGTATTAAAGTTTTGCAAGTTTTAAAATTTTAAAGTTTAAAAATTTTGCAAAATTTTCCTTCTCACAGAAATTTGCTTCTTCTAAATTGTAAGGGTTGTGCTTCCCTGTACACTTCTTTATAGGGAAAATAAAGAGATAGTGAGGAAATGTTTAACTCCAGTAGAATGTCATCAATCTTATGAAAGTTACTATGCTTTTAAGTTTACTTCAGAAATTTGGGTTGGGTATCAGGCTGTTTATTTTTAAGAAAAGTTTTTTTTCATACATCATCAGTATATAACTCTGAGCTTGTAGAAATTACCACAATGCAAAAGTGACTGATCTGTACCAGTCAGGAATTTACAGTCATACACGTAAATCCTATATTAATGCAATGAGTAATTCTGTCTGTTCTTATCTGATCCTTTATAGAAGAGGAAATGTTGAAACTAAACCTGGAATATCCCATTAGAAATGTCAGCTGCAACTGAAAGGCGATCAGCAAACAGAGTCAATTTAACTATTTCCAAATTCCCTCAACCGACACCTTTCCTCTGAAAATTTAGTGTTGGCCTACAAGAAGAGGAAAAATAAATTGCCACAGCAGCTGATGGACCTCAGACACTGCAGAAGAGCTTTGGTGGCACATCAGCTTCCACCTCTGCCACAGTGAACCTGCAACACAGATGCCCAAGCAGTGCCGGAGAGCAGATCTGTACCACACCCAGCACTTCTGCAGCCTTCACCCCTGCCCCTGCTTTTGCCCCTTGTCTCTCTACAGCGGAGGACCCCCAGCCTCACATTTTCTGTAGGGTGGGAGCAGGGGTGCAGCTGTTACTGAGGACAAGATTGGGCAGTGTAGGCTCGCCCTTCCTCTCCTTGCAGTTATCTGGTCCTGCTGTTTAATAAGCCGTCAGAGCCCAAGAAACAAACCTCTCTGGAAACAAAGACTTAGGTTTTGTCCTGATTTCACTGCGGCTCCCTGCTGACAGATACTGTGAACAAGCTCTTGCAACTTGTCTCCCTTTTCTGATTAAAAGCATTATCTTTATGTGAGGCTAGTATTTAAGGCATCAGATTGGAGCCCAGCCACAGCTAAGTGACAGTGCTTGCTAGATAAGTATCCTGAAAGTTTTGCAGAGGGTTTGCTCTCCTGAAACAAACTATAATGATACCATAAATAAAGAGCACCACACGGGAGGACTTAAATTGGATTTCAGCCTTAGCTGGGCGATAAAAGGGTAGCACCTTTTAGCTAGGATACGAAAAACCTTTCTGTAAGGGGTCCTCCAGAAATGAAATCCAATAAACATGCTCAAGTAAAAGAGAGAGAGAAAAGCAGAAGGCTGTGCAAGGAAAGCCAGTTTTCTTAGGGAGAGCGGAGATAACAAGAGAATATGTAAAATACCCAGTTATAAGAAAATACGTGTGAGCACATCAATCACTTTAAACCATAATGCTCAAGTAAATGCTAGTCATTTCCTCACTTCTAAAAATAGAAGCAGGTCTTTAACCATGTCAGAGGAGTAGATTGTAACCACCAGGAACCCACAGAAATTTGACTATCAACATTAAAATCCTCCTCTCTATAAGAAACAGCACAATTTTAGCTTTCCAAACATAAATAGGGAATGGCATAGGGGAAATCATAGTCTGCCTGAGGGGAATATTTTTTCGGGGTGGGATGGTAATAGTTTTTTCAGCCTATATCACACAATTAATTGCTTCTCTTCTTTCATGAATGAATTTCTGTCTCTGGCTTTACACTGAACTAGACCTCATGAACAAAGGTGATCTAACAAAAAATAACACACTTTACACTAGTAAAATCAAACATTTGAACTGTTGTGTGGGAGAGGAGAAGCAGACCTGTGGAAAAAAGAGCTTCTCTCTCATACATCCATATAAATGAACGATTTTACTAATGTAAAGAGAGGTCTACCACTGTTAAGCCTTGTCAATGAGATCAGAGACAGGGCCCTGCTGTCTGCTCCTTAAAGTATATTATTTTTTGTTAGATCACCTTTGCTCATAACATGGCCATTGAGAATTTAATGTTCTTACATATTTCACTGTCAGACTTTATTGCACATTCACGAAGGAAAGTAATTTCATCAAGTGATAGACTATGAACGATACTAAATATAGATTTATTGGAAATTCTGGTGGAAGGTAAGTGAATTTTTCCTGCCAGCTGGAACAGAGAGCTACAGCCAAGCTATTTTCTTACCTGTCTATCATTCTCAGTGTAAAGAAAATGATGAGTGCTAGTTCTAAAATCAGATTATCACAGTCATGCCTATAAGCTTATTTTTCAGTACCCAGTGTTTGCCTTACTTCTGGAAGAAAATCAGTTTTAGTCTGTGGACTAAATATTTGGTCAGAATTTACTGATTGCAGCAAATTGCTGGGGGAAAAGAAAAAAATTCCCTTTGCAATGAAGTCCAGTTTCTACATCTATACAGAACATAGTGAAATATTTGTTAAGATAGTGACGTAGTAGTGTATTAAAAAGTTGGTAACATGTGAGGATGACCATGGCTCTGAATTATCAGCATGTGGTTGTCTCTTTTGCAGATAGTTCAGCATTCATTGAGATTGCTTTGGACAGCATTTAAAATGAGGACAGGATGGACTTTAGTAGGTTAGAACCAAAATTTGACAAAAATTTAATGTTTTCCTTCTAATACATCATAGGCTTCTTTTAAAATAACCCCCAGAATATTTTCTTTCCTAATTTTTCTGCTGCTGCTTTCTTGTTACATGCCCTGGTCCACCAGCTGCTGCCTCACGTGTTTGCATCCCTTCCCTGCAGGTTCTCTCTCCATGGGCTACTCCTAAAACAAGACACAGTTTCAAACACTGTACTATATCCAGTGGCACATCTGTGATTCCCAGAGCCAGGAGAAGACAACAAAGGCACAAAGACACCAAGTGTTTTCCAGTGCTGTCCCTTTTCTATCATTTCTTCATGGCCAGGCAGAAACGTCCCTCTGATCTGAAAAGAGCTGCGAGACTCAGCCATCCATGTGAAACTTTGCCTGGATGTGGCTGAAAATGCTTGTGCAAACCCTCAGGAGGTCAGAACTTGACTTGAGAGCCCCTTTCTGCCTCTGAGGAAGAAATATCGTGGCTCACCAAGAGTCTGGGTCCCCTCCAGTGCCTGAGCGATCTGCACAGCACAGTTTCATTGCTCACTGGCAGGCAGCCTCGGGGCTGGCCTTGCTGGGCCAACCAGGGGGCTCTTCAGCTCACTGCCTCCGACAGTCACCAAGAGCAAAGGCTTCCAGGAGAACATAGAAACTGAGAGAAGCAGACAGCACTGCTTCCCAGTCCCCAGGGATGCCTCAAGGAGAGACCTCTGAGCTGCCTCCCTCCCGGTCACTCTGCCCATCTCCATCCCACCAGAGTAGCTCGTGGACTGACCAGCAAGCAAAGGAGGATCCAAGGCTCTTTTGTACGTCCCTTTTTTTTCTAAGACATTTCCCTGAGCCCCTCACGTGCAGAAGGAGAGGAAGCTGATTGCTAACGTCCATTGCTGCTCTGTGGAGGAGAAGGCGGAGAATCACGAGGGAACGGATGCGCAGTGGAAAGGGCTAGGTGACCCGGAACTAAGCCGCAGGGGACAAAGGTAGTGAAATAGTGTGTGTGATAACCAGAGAAGAACTGTGAAATTAGGGGGAAAAAAAACCAAAAAAAAAAGAAAAAAAAGAAAAAAAACCACACACAAAAAAGAAGAGTGAAAGAAAATAGTGAAGAACAAGAACATAAGACAACATTGCTTAATCCAAAGCCGAATGCTCCAACCGGCTGTAGAAGAGTGACCTCACTGGCAGCAAGACCCCACTCACAGATTTTGATCATCCGCTATTTTATTGATAATCACTCAGATCAAGACTATGAAACTGAGTGTATAAACTGATACATATATACAGGGAATTAATTTTAGAGCATTTTAAGGAATTGGGATATGATTCTTTGTCTCCCCTACCTTGCACCTCAGTTATGCACAGCCCTTGCACATGAATAGGTTTAAGAAAGGAACTTGCTACTTTTGACATGCAGAAAAGGAGGTTTTGGCCTACTATTTTGGGTGTTACTGATGAAATTCATTATCAAGTCCACTGTCTCATCATCCTTATTTTCTTCTATCATCTAGTTTGAAAAACCTATAAAGTAGGATTTATTTCATTTAACTTCTAAGAGCTAGAATAATTAAGGTTTTTATTTCATTCCATTTTCATGAACAGTCAGGAATATACCTGAGTGCATCTATCTCAAATTTTATCACTTGAGTTAATTAAGTTAATTTGAACAAAGTTACCACATTGGTAAAGGGCTGGATGTAGACTCCAAATATCCTTTCCAGACCAGTAAAGCTGATGGTTTATCCTAAGGTTCTGCCTTGGGCACCAGATGTACTCACCGCAAGACTCCATTTAAAGAAGGAGCTCTATCACCATCCTAGATGTCACCAGAGACCCTTTGATGGGTGAATGCCACCTGCCCATTTCCCCCCACTCCATCGATTTTACCTTTATCATCAGATGCTCTCTTTCCATAGGGACGGTAAATCTATCCCAAAGTCAGCATCTTTATTTGGAACCACAGCCAGAACTGTGAGGAGATCTCCAGAAGTTCAGAATTCCTAAACCAGTTCCCCAACTAAGCCTGACTGGTACCACTACAGGAAAACACCAGTTATGAGAAACAAAGATGCATTAACCAAGTTAAGAGGAACAACCTTTTCTGTTTAAAAGTCAGTATTCAACGTACTCAGGTGCTAATTTAGTTTTCCTGGGTCCTGTACAAGAAAGGGTTTGGGCTCCACCTGAAGACATTAAAGCACAGCTGAAAGGAGTGACAGGTTGACAGAGCACCACACTGTCCTTCTAATACCGACCCAAGGATCAGGCAGTCAGATCTCACCCTTTCCATCTGTCACCGTGACAGCCCAGTCATCCTCAGAGGCTTCCTTGAACTCTCACACTTCCCACACAAGGGGGTCAAATAACAATTACTTCAGTTAATGGCATCTACAACACACCTGATGACAGCACCATTTCCAACAGCACGCAGTGAAGAGATAAGTTCTGTGGAGAGATAGAGCCTCTCATAAACCAAACAAATTGCATAACAAAAGACTGTCTAACTGCCAGATTTCACATCCACTGGGTAGCCTGGGGGGACCTGAAGTAGCCACCAAATCTGACCTACACCCAGTCAGCATCAGCTCACATCGGAGAGCTGGCAGGAGCCTGGGAAAGAAAAACGAAGGTTGCTGCTGCCTGACTCTGTCAAAAGGGGTTTTGTTACAGAATTTTACCTGGGGGAGATGTGATCTGAGAAGAACAGAAGATTAGAAGTATTTTCAAAGAGAAAGTGAGAAACAAATTCTTGCAGGGAGGGACTAGGGAAGGGGAAGCAAATATGGGATGGGCACAAGGAGAAAATGGGATGTGTGACAGATTGAAAATCAGAGGGCTCACATAAAGAACAGAGGGGCACATAAGGGTGAGAAGAGCTTAAAAATAATGTGAGGGTAGGGAGCCAAGCAAGATAGGAAGAACAACAGCATAGAAACTTTCATGCTCTACTTTCCTCTAACTAACTAACAAACAAAAGGATGGGGGTTTCTTGTAAGATCTTGGACCTAAGTGTCCTTGAATCCCAGGAGGTTTCTGTTCCCTTTTGTGAGCTGGACTTGGGAAAGCACATCTATATGATATTATACTCATCTCCTGCATGTGCTATATGTGGTGCATCCCTGCCCTTGGAAGGCTCTTGAGCCCCTTCCTTGCAGCCCCACAGACTTAGATCTGGAAAATCCTTTCCCATGTGTGCCACACTGAGTTGCACATCGAAACCATGTTTCTAATTAGAGACTTGATCACCCAGAATTCACCCTAGTTTTGCCACATCCCTGTCAGGAAGGAAAAGAGAGAGCTGCTCTCAGCATCAGCTGAACTCCGCTAGCCAGGGTTCAGCTCTTGGGGTCAGGGCAGGAGGTGGGAGAAGGGGCTGCAAGAGGCAGGCAGGGAGGGACCAGCATCAAGTACTCAAAGAGTTGTCACCACCTCCATGGAGTAAAACAGGCAGGACTTTTCAGCTGGAGAAACTGTTCTGTGGGGGATTTTGGCACCTTTCACTACCAGGAGAGTACAAACAGAAGAAGGTGGAGAACACTCGAAAATTACATGGACCTTTCACCCCTGCAGTAGCATGAACTGAAAACATGGTTGGTAATTACAGCTCCCTGTATAATCCTAACTCTGACAAATAATGATTTCATTCCCACCAGAGAGAAGGAGGGATTGATTTGCAAAGTGAAGAGCTAAGGTTGGTTGATGGAACTTTTCAGTGCAGGAAAAGACACGTCTTGGAAATCAGAAATTGGTAAATGAATGTAAATCCACATAAAACCTTAATTCCACACTGTCAGAATGATGCCTCTGGATTCCCTGATCACTTTACTGTGATTCTGCTTTTGAACTGAATCGATCATGAGCCAACATCCCCAGAACTGTAGGCGATGATTTTCTGCATAGGCAGAGCAGCACAGCTGCTGAATATAGAGCACTCTGTCCCTCTCACAGCCCCACAGCCTTTTGCATGGAAGGCCACTGATGCTGCACTTTCCTTGCTCTAATCACACCAGCGGCCCCTGATCCCTCCCCACCAAACTGCTGGCACTTCTTGGCTGGAAAAGTACTGTGCCTTTCTATTTCCACAGCTGTGGTGAAATTGGAAAAGGCACACTGGTTCTTTCCAGGGACCCACCAACATCTTCGCTGGCACAGTGGCCAGGCAGTGGCTTTCCCAGATCATCTCAAATGGAGCTGTTCCAAAGTGCCTACTCGCTGTGCGACGCAACTGCCTGCAAATGCAGCTGGTGTGCTTGCCACTGCCAGGTTCAGGGAGGCCAGCTCACATTTGCGTGTCCGTGCTTTGCTACTGAGCTTGCAGAAATGTGGTATTTATAGGTACAGACCTCCTGGGAGGACCCCTGCTCACTGAGATATTGGGCAGAGTCAGCTAAGTTTCTTATTTGATCTAATTTGAACCTCGCTGTAAAAGAGTGTGGCAAAAAGTTTTATTCACGTATTAAGCTGTGTGAGTTTGCAGGCTTTTTAGGACCTAATATATGGGGGAAAAGAAGCAGAGGAGGGAAGAGCAAGATAAATCATAATGAAGACTGAAATGCAGTTAGATACTTCATACACAAAGGAGACAGTTGTGCCAAACTACCCCTCTGGGCACGGTCTTTTCCTGACACAGCATGTGCAGTCCTGACCTGGAGAGAAAGTTAAGATTTATATTATTTCCTAATTAAACTAGGAAGAAGAGTTTAAATTCAATTTGTATTTGTATTACAGAAGAAGGGGCTGGAGGCATGTTTCAATTTGAGAGCCATACGAGGCCGGGTTAGGAATTGCTGCTCTTGGGGCATGCCCGGTGTGTAATGCCCCAGGAGCTATCACCCGGGCCAAGGGTGTCACTGTGAGGCCACAAGGCAAGCAATTTATTTGGTCATTGAATATCCTACTGTCCCAAGCATCACCCACGGTGCAGGATGGTACCGGTGGTAATTTTTGCATTAGAAGCACATCAGCAGTTTCCTGAGGGTATAGAGGGGAATTAAAGCCAAGTGCCTCCATCCTGAGCATTTGTGAATAAAGACTCCTCTTTCCCTATAAAACCTTTAAAAAGCATTTCTACCCCCAGGACTGCCCCCTCCTCTCTTCAGAGGCACTGTGTGATGTTTTGTGTGGTGACGCGCGGCGCCGGGTACTGTGTGTCAGGTCAGGTTAAGCTAAAGGATTGGCCTGCAGCAGACACTCAGAGCGATTCCCAATAAATTGTCAGCAGACTGGAAAGCAATAGTTGCCCATAATTTGAATTTCATGCCAACTCGTCACGGAAATCTTATGTGACAGTTGGATGTGCCCAAGAGCTTGCTCGAATAGATGCCTGCATCCTCAGAAATTCCGTATTAGCTGCATCGTGTTGCCCGCACGGCTTGCTGGACACTCGTTGCACAGCTTAACATTGCTCTCCCCGCATCATGAATGTTTAAAATGAAAGCCTCGTCAGTGGTTTAGAGGGCCCAGCTCATAATTGTAACAGCTGCGTAGAAGTGCAAAGCCGGTACCGAGCTTTAACTTGGCAATGGGAAAAAACAAATTGAGATGGTTTTGTCCTGGCTCAAACAAGGCGTACACGCGCCATCCCTCTGGGCTGCCACTCTGGTTTAGGCTCTGGTGCTGCTCAGGAGAGCTGCTTCTGGCTTCTCCAGAAGGCAAATACTTCTGCAGCATCTGCTGCATGTCTGAAGGAGCTCTATCCAGCCCGGGTCATACGGAAATTCCACCGTTCACACAGGAGAAGAAATGAAGGCAATACAGGACTATGTCACCTGCTGGGAGAAAACGCCGAGGTCGTTGCAAGGAGCCGTGGTCTCTACACCCAGGGGTTTGTTATCCAGGAGTTTCTTGTGGGTAACATGACCTAGGCGAGTTTTTAAAAGGGATTTAAAGGAAAATAATGCAGAGGTTTATTAATTTTTACAGGAAGTGTATTCAAGAATGGAAGACAGCATGGGAGAAGACAGGGAAGCATTTGCAGCACCAATAAGGCAAAAGTATTGGAGGCTGCTGCCTTGGGCAGGAGAGGCAGGAGCGACATCTTAATGAGAGATAATACTTAAGGGTAAGATCTGTCATTCACTGAATGAGGACACATAACAAGTATATTTACTGCTTGACAGCAAAGGGAGAGCTGTGGAGAAGGACAGAATGAAATACATAGCCTAAGGGATTGGTTAAGAAAATTCTCTCTACCACAGCATCAGGGACTGATACCTGCAAGACGTAAATAAAGGGCAGTGCTTGCCCATTTTCCGTACTTTACATGGATGAGAATGAAACTGAGGATCTTTCACTCAGAAAAATCCCTAGTGAATTCTATCCTTCTCGCATCATTTCACAGGACAGCTAGAACACCTTCAGGACACTCTGGTTTGTTCTCCAGACTTTTAGGGTTATATCTGTTCAAGCTTTTAATTCCAGCATGAGCAAATTCTCCAGGTTTCATTTGCTGCAAAGGAGCTACCTGTGGCTCATTCCAGCCAACTTTTGTAACATTGGGGTGCTCACTGCAGCCTGAACTCCTTTTTTGACCACCAGTTGATCAGCTATTTAAGGGAGAAGGCAAGTCTCAAAACCACCAAGAACCCCTGATCAAAACACTCAGAGATCCTTCCAGCTTTGTACAACGCCACCATAAATTCAATTCACAAGCCATGTTAAATGATGACAAACTACTTAACCTCAGCTGGCACCTTTCCTGAAGTTCTCCTTGCTGAAAAATCCAGCAGCCTCATGAACACACCTGAGACTGGGCTTCCAGGCACAAATATAGCACTACTGTTATTGCTGGGATGATTTTTTCTACAACTAATTGTCCTTTAAAAATGAGACATAACATGCACCTAAAGGTGAGAGCACATCTGAGATAAGTGGCAATCTCTGATCTCTCCTGCTGACACAAGGCAGAAAGTATGTGCCAGCTCTTTGCTCAGGATAATAAGCAGAGAGCAAGTGGCACCTCCTCATTTTTCCAGGGAATACAGAAGGTGTTTTTCTCTCACCTTGCCAATGAACAGGTTGAATCTGTTTATGATGCCTTGTAGAAGGCAGGTGGTACCTGCTCAGGGTGCCAAGGAACAGGTAAGTGGCATCTGCTCATCATGCTACCCAACTGTGAGTCCATTAACATTAGGGTGGATGTTTAAAATGCTTCAAAATGTTGAAATTAGGAGTCAATTATATACCAAAAAAGAAATATAAAAAATTTTTTTATCCTAATTTTATCCCATTTTTATCCCTAATTGTTTATCTCTGACAGTTTGGAGACCATCTCACCGACATCCCTCAACTTATTGCAGGTTACTGTCAAAACCAAACTCCTTTAGGGATGCCTCCTGCAAAGTTTTATCACACAGCTGCATTGATGAACCCAAGAAACTGAGCAATGGAGCAGTGTCTGTGGAGGCAAAATACTGCAGGACTTGCAGAGGGTAAGGCACCACTGAAGGAAAGAAAGTGGGGTCTGGTCCCTCTCTGCATCCCCCGTTTTTGTCATAGTTCTGACATATGAAAATCCCAAGTGCTAAACATAGCTCATGCTTTTCCTCCTTGATAGTAAAAGGCAGAAGGCCATAAAGAGGGAACCTAGTGCTTTCTTAGTGACTCTCATTACTGGCTTTCAGAGAAACTCATACCCTTGGACAGAACCTATTTTTATCACATATCCTCTTCCAAGAGCAGAAACAGTGTGAGAAAATTTCAAAGAAAATTATGTTGAGTAACAAATTAAAAAAAAAAAAAATTCACTATTTCCCTTTGTAGCCAAAGCTGCACTTCTAGGTTATTTAATTCTTTTCTAGCAGGAGCTGTTCCTTTCACCAGCTTCCCAGGCTGTTTCCAAAAGGATGGATACACTTATTCAGCTTGTCTCCTGGAAAATGACAGCTGTTCCAGCACCTTGCAGTGCCTACCACACCTCCCCCATGTGTTTCAGCTCTGGCTGGGGCACACCCAAACAACTCCCAGGACTCATTTGGGAAGGGGCAGCTTGTTCCAGCCCCAGTACCAACTGGCTTACACTGGGAGAAGACATTTCAGCAGACATGGTATTTAAATACAGGCCAAAAAGGAGTTGGACAATTGTTACATCAATGATTCAGGTAATCAAACACCACGTCTTCATGGCCAATAGTCCCTTTGGAGGCTACAGGAGGCTTCAGCCAATGCTGGAGGTTACTGGTGGAGAACAAAGCTCAAGCCCAGTTATTAATCCCATTGATCTTATAAGATCACACAAACTATGTGTCAAGACCCTAGAGAAGCCTACTCAAATTCTGAGCCCCTAGAACAACCACCCAGGAGAAATATTTATTACAGTGAAAATAAAGTCCCACAGACTCTTTCACTTCTACTTGAAAAATGTGATTAAATACTGGAAGCAGTCTCCCGATTTGAGGGTTGTATAAACCTTCAACCTTTTAATTAAATGTTTTATGTGTTAGCAAAACCACAATTATTGCAGGGGATGGCTGAGGCCCTGACATGTAATGTTAGCTCAGCTCATCACCTCTTCAGGACTGTAAGAAGAGACCAAAAGGATAGACTGCTTAATTTTTGATAACACATAAGAAAAAGTGAAATTAGGCTAAGCCTTCAAGTTCTGAGACAGCTTCCTGCCTGACCTGTTCTCACACCTCTGCCACGAGCCAAACCAAATCTACATTTAATAAGGAAAGACATGTTAAATTATACAGGTGCAATCCACTATTAGATAGACCTCCAGTATAAGGCTAAATACAGTTGACAATATCCAGCAGAAGCAGCATTAGCACATCCTTTTCATAAACCATCAGTATGCACGAGCTCTGGTAGTTTGTGATTTACAGCACAAATGAACATTACCTGTATTTGACGAACACACATTTGAGGCCATCAGCTCAAATGGATTTCAATGCCTTCAGAGGAGTAACTCCATTTATTGTTCTTTTAGTCTTTGAATACACGTCCTCATCAAGTGAACTACACCAAGCGTTCTTGAATGTGATGTTTCCTCATGATTGTGCAGCAATAATTATTGCTATGGGGTGGAAGCAATTCTGAAAGATGCTTTGAAGTTTTAAGGTGCCGATTATAATTCCGTGTTCCCAGCAGTTTAGGAAGAAAACAGGTACTTCAGCCTGACATCGGCTCCCTTCGCCCCTGCTCCCAGCCTCAGCGCTCTAAACACGCACAGACACACTCGAATACACAGGAAACAAATCTTATTATGCTGGCAGGAGGTCCAGGGGGCTCTGATTTTCAGATCTTTAAGATGCCATTTGGGGACTGAAGGGATATGTGAAGAGAATAGCAAGTTGGAGTACCAGTAAAAATCCCCAAAGGTATTTAAAATCCCTTTTATGAGCCTATAGGATCTTTGAGGAAGGGTAGCATGTTGCTTCCCTTTTTGAGGTTTGCCTGTTTGCTGCACTGCAAGGTGTGCCACACATTTTGGAGGAGAGGAGGAGCGTAACCTGAGCTCTTGCCCAGAGCTGTTCAGAGCCATGGTTGCCTCCCTTCAGCAGGATCACAGGGTACAAAAACGTCCTTGGCCTCCCTTCCCTGTTCATAAAATACTCTTCCTGCTTTCTGCCTTTTTCAGGGGTGAGTGGAGAGAACAGGAGACCAAAAGCTGTCGTGGTTCAAGCTCCCTGGAAGAAATCACAGCATGAGTCAAGCTCTCCCACCACTCCCAGAATTACATCTCTGCTTGCAAAAACAGGGCCAATATTATGCTTCCACACCTCCCAAATATCAGAAAAATAAACTTCAGCAATCCAAAGCTAAATAGAAACAAAATGCAGGCTTTGTGCACGTGGTTAATTATTTATATATTTTTTTAAAAATCATTCCTTGAGGGTTACTTTTGCATTCAGCTTGGATTTCAGATAACCCAAAAAAAATTTAAACACCCTCATTTATATTCTTAACAGCTATTCATTGCAGCCATGTTGATTTCCCATGATGTTTGATATTGGCTACAACAAAGTTTTGTCTGGACAGATTAGTGCAAAAGGATTGTTCTTCATGCAAGCATACGTTTATCCCCACAAGAAAAAAATTCAGCCTGCAAACAAGATCATATGTGATTAATTATTTACCAAATGTTATCTCCCAGTCTTCCCATTTGAGAATTTTAAATTACCCAGCCAGAAGCCAGAAACAACTCCGTTTAAGGTAGCTGTTCTGTTACACAAAGCTGATAGGAGACAGTGAGACTGAACTGTCTGAAATCAACACAAAATCTACAGACACTTAGCTCAGACAGGGAAAAAAACATTTAAGAATACATTGACAGAAAAACCCTCTCATTTCAGCAATGCCATGGCTGCAAAACTCTAGGAATGCTGATGCCATATAAGTCACTACAGCAGTACAGGCACAACACACTTTCCTGCAGTCCTGATGACACAACAGGATTGTCATCCAGGCATTTCTCCACCTATCGTTGCCAAAGGTACCATGTCCTGTGTTTCCACAGGCATATTCCCTGACACTGTGACCTGAAGTGTACATGGAGCCGCTTGACAAGCCCAGCTGCAGGGAAGCCACATCTTTACTCACAATACAAGTGAGCTGAAACAGCACAAGAACCACCACCCATCAGCTCCTGTCTCCATGAGCTGCCAGATGGGTACATTTCCAGGCACTGCCTGCTCTCCTCACACTGGGAGTTGGGTTATTTTCACAGCCTGTACTACATCTGTACTAACATCTGTACAGCAGGATGAACCCACTTTACCATGTCTTGCAGAAGATGGATCTTGCTGCCCCAAGGCTGAAACTCAAGGGATTCTTCACAGTGATGGGCTGACCCTCAAATTCATCCCAGGCTGAACCACCTGGCAGAGTACTTCTGCCTTTTCCTTAATCTGATCAATTTTTGTGGTTTGCAACTCACCAAATAGATCATTAGAGATGAAAATCCTCCTCAGTGAATACATATCATTGCTGTGCAACTGTATGATAGTAACCTGTGTGATAGTAACCTTTGTGATAGTAACCACCTGGTAGAAACTACCTCTCACACTGAAAAATGAAATCAAGGAATTATATGTAGAATGGCTTTACAGTCAGGCAAAAGGCTGACAGTCTCAGGATCTCAAATTTGAGTTTTGATGTTTATTATTTCTGTCTTAGCAATAACTGCCTTTTGTTAGAAATACTGGTCGGTTGTCATCCCAGTGTCTGTTTCCCCTATCCTTTTAACTTATCAGATAATTATGTGGGGTTTTTAAGCCGCGTCTGTTCACAAGTTCAGTCCAAATTCTCATTGATAACTAAGAAAATTAAATGTTTCTTGGGTGACCACTGATGCTTTACAGGGGCTTCTCCAGAAGGCAACTACCCAACCATTTGACTAATTTCTCTGTCACCAGTAGAAACAGGTGTTCCTTTCACTGGTTAGGATGAAAGGTTAGCAAAAAGCCCATTCTTGGGGGGAAAAAAGTGCTTACCTCTTGAATAGATGGTATCGGAGACAGAGGTTTTCATAATATCTTCAGAAACACCAGTCAATTTCCTAAAGCACCTTAATCCTGGTTCCATCTTATTTCTTTGGGGGAGGGATGGTCACAGAATTTTGTGGAGGGTTTTAATCCCTTTAGCAAGCGTTCTTGCTGCCCTGTGCAAATATTACTACTGTTGAGGTAGTTTCCCCCATCCAAGCCAAGAAAATTATTTTCCTGTGTGGGAACAAGAGAGAAGGTTTAGCTGATGTCTGAGACCCATTGGCCTTGATAAAACTGATCCCCTCCTCTGGTTCAATTCAGGACACCAGAGCACTCAGACATTTGAATATTACTTCTGCAGGTCTCAGAATAATTCAGTCTTTTGCCTTTCTTCCCCTAAGGCATATTTAATATATCCTCTGTGTAAGTCATTCAAAGGCTCCCAAAAATTACTTCAGAGCCTGTGTGAGGCTCACTGGGCTGCAGAAACTGGCCTGAGGCCATTCCACCTGGTGCTGCAACTCTGCCTGATTTTGCAGTCCAAAATCCACATTGGGTTGGTAACTGATGGGAATATGTGTCAGTGTGGATGCACAACAGCTGTTGAGGAAACTCCTGTAAGCAGAATGGATCTTATGCATTACAAATTTTATTTGCTAAGTTTTAACCCACAGCTCTGATGGGGAGGTTTCTTCCAGAGAGGTATCAGCTCAGAATAATCCTGTCTCTGGCTTTTCTGCAGCCCACAGTCAAGTAAAAACCATGTCAGCCTGCAGATTTCTTAATGGTTTCAGCAGTGTCTCTGGGCTGTTTATTTGGAAAAGGATTTTGCAGTGGTTTCGAGGGAGCCAGCCATCTGGAGACCCTCACTGAGCACTGAACACTGTATAACAAAAAGACACATAGCAAGAGGCGTTCCTGAACTTCCAACATGTTGCTTGACAAGAACTGATTTATCTGCAAGATGTGCCTACAGAAATTATTTGCACCATCTCCAAGGTCACAGGCAGGTGCCTTGATCCATGCCAAGTGCAGGTGCTCCGTTAGCTTTGTATATTAATTGTAATTCCTCTCAAATATTCCTAAATTATCCCAGTTTTATCTGGAGCTGGGCCACAAAACTGAGATGAAAACTGAGCAGCCACACACTACTGGAGTGTCAAGGAAAAGCAGTGAGGGTCCTCACAGACTGTTTATTCCTCATTCTCCTGCAGAAAGGGGCAGGGATTCATGGAGCTGTGAGATGATCTCCACCTATGTGATGATGATCATGGCTGGATGATACCACCTCAAGGCATCTCAACACCCAATTTTCAGACCCAGAGTGGCTACAGCCTCCCTGGCCCCTTGAAAAGCTGTATCCCCCTTCCCACCTTTGCCGAGCAGAATTCCAGTGGCACTGGCAACAAAGGCACCGCCAGGTGCCGAGAAAGGCATAAGAGTTGTCCTGACAGAAGGCTGGAGCTTGTGCAGCTCCAGCTGAGAGCAATAGCCTGGGTATGCTGAAAACCAAACTCCCGTGCCTCCATCTGGGTATGCAGATGGGGATATTTTTAACCTCTTTCCCTGCATTGTATTTTATGATCTGTAAAGCGGAGTTATTGCATGTCCAGGTGAATGGCATAAAAATAAGTACCTTAATATTTGTGAAGCATTTAGGTACTGTAGCAATGAACATTAAAGGAGAGCCCAGGAGGAAAATAACAATTGTTTGCTGAGGAAGGTTTGAATGGTGTGTGCAAGTAATTCATGGGGCCGCTCAGGGAACAATGAGAAAAACACAACCAGGATACATCCACTCATTCTTTGAGCACCCTTCTTCTGTGCACTGAAGATATGGAGAAGCTGTGGAAAAATAGCAGGCATGCACCTATTGCACAGAAACTCAATGTTTGGATTTGGACAGGCAGTCTAATTCTCTAACTTCTTTTACAGAAAGGGGACTTAAAATAGTGGGGTAAGCAGGTGAAATTAAAGGAATTATATGAGACACATGTTTCCATCATGCCTAAAACTGTTTGTGCCCATCCATCTCACAAATGTGGCTTTGCAGCACTTCAGTCCCTAATAATATAGGAATAAGTTTGCTTCAGGTTCAGTTTTCTGGTGCAACTTAATATTATTAGGTCCTCAAGACACCAGAAATGAGGAAGGAAAAAGACTTGATTCTAAAAAGACATGTGCCAGGTCCTTGGCTGCTGAAGGAGGTTAGACAGTGTTCAAGGACTTTTGGTAGAGTAACTCTATACGGAAAAGAAATGCTCCAACATACATCAAGATTTTTTCTTTGCCTTTCTAACTGGGTGCAGCATGTATTTGTACAAAATATTTTTTGCTTTGAAGTGCCAACTTTTTGTATTTGCTGATGAAATAATTTAATTCTGCTGATCTGTGCATCATTAATTTATGTAATTCCATTGAAAAAATGTTGGATTTGCTCAAATATTTTATTATCAAGCATTTAACATATGCTACAGAAGGAAATCCAAACTAGATATTAGTGCAGGAGACAGACCTGAAAGAGCAGGTGCTCATGGTCTGTTCTGAGTCATTAAAATCAGTGGAATTGCTGGGATTTATTTCAACAGGACAAGGCCAGCACATTCATAGAGGAAGGATGGCTTTATGCAAAAGGGACCCATAGGCCTGTTCTCTATTTTTAATCCTGACACAGAGCCTCACTGCAATCCTGATTTAAGACACCTAATCTGTGGTGCAGCAATATTAATCTTGTGCTTTATAAGCTCACCTGGCTCCTCCACAAATTGCTGTAAGCGCTTTTAGGAGACTTAACACGTTTCTGGCTTTCAGTGATCACACTCAAATCCACGGGCCAGTAACAAAACACATCACAAAATCTCAAAATCCAAGGAAACAAGGATAGTGCAGGAAGAAACACCAGCTGCAAATGCTTGCCAAGAGATGCACACAATTTTCCTTCTTTGGGACCTCTCTGCCTCCAAACTATGCCACCTTCCCCACAGGACACATCCTTTCCCGTGAAGTTCTTGTTGGCCCCAGTCAGACACAGCACTCACCAAGCTTCTCAAAAGTCCTTATTAGAAGCCACACCACCTACCCATTTTGATTTTCTAATTTTTCTTAATTTTTTTTTTTAATACCACTTGATTTTACTGCATTTATTTGCTGTTCCTCTTGCATACAAGGTCCTGATCATGTAACTCTCTAACTCATACGTGAATCAATCCACCTCAAGTCATAGTATTTCCATGAAAGTCGGTGCTGAAAAATGATCCCACTCTTAGCCCTCCCTGGCATCAGAAGCTGTGGAGCTGTACTGGCATGACCCTTGGTCTGTATTTTCCTTATAGGCATAACATGAAACTGCTCCTCCCAGGACACTCCAGATTCTCCCATATGCCAGTAGTCTCCTAACTTCCAGATATGAATTACTGCAATACAATTTTACAAGGAATTTAAACCAGTTTGCTGGTTGTTATTCATTGCACAGCAGACCCTTGGAGTTTACTGGCAGGTTCACAGACACAGGACTCTCCATCCTGCATGCTCTCAGACACACTTCTCTGCTGAATTTGATGAGGCTCATCCAATTTCCTTCAAAAGAGGTGATTCCTAAATGGTGTTTATTTGTTTTTCTGCTTATGAACAGTTTGAATTCAAATGTTTTCCTAGTGAAGCAGTAGATATAGACTCTATTGGGTTTTGTGCAGTAAAATTAAAAAGAGTTTATTTTAAACTTATAATGGTGGTGGCTGTGCTAAAGAGAAGTAAATTATTAAATGAAGGTAACCATAAATCTGTCAGAGTAAACTGTAGAAACCATTGCCATAGGGTGATAAAATGGCTGTGCACTGACTATTGTTTTACTATAACAGCTACCATTAAACTGCAGTTTTATCACCACCATTATTGATTTATTTTCCTGAACTTCCAGAATACAGCCCTGTTAAAATCTTAATTCAGAGTGTATTTCTTTTTTGTTGGCACTGAAGGAAAAGTATCAGGACTTTCCCCTTAGGTCAGAGGTAACTGTGTCACTCACATTGGGCTGCAAAGAGCCCAACAAAATAATATTTGAGCTTTCACCTGGAGGTGAAGCTCTGGGCAGGAACCACCCCCTCAGTGGACACAGAAAATGAGAGGAATGTTTTGGGTGCTTTTGCCATGAAGCAGGAACTGGGCTGTGGCTCCAAGGGAGCTCAGTCACCACAGTTCACCAGCTGAGGAGCTCAGCCTGGACACCTGCTGGCCAGGCTGACCAGAAACCTGATAATACCAGCCAAAATTATCCCTATCCATGACACCTGAACTTGTCCAAAAGGTGCAGTGAGAATACCCAGTCACCCTCCCAGCAAAGCCTTGTAACAGACTTGGCACCTTGAGGGGCATTCTTGAAGGTTTTCTAGATTTAACTAGCCAGGCTGGAAATGGATGCTTAGTTCCCAAGGTCAGCTTCTGGAGAAACTCAGAGCATCAAGAAAAAGATTAATTTTGGCCTATCACACCCAAGCTTTGAAGAGCTGTAGACCAAGCAATTAAATCAATGCAGAAAAGCCAGATAATTACCCAACTCTGTCATAAGCCCTTCTTTTATATAAACACTGATGGGTATGGGAGGAGTCTTCTTCTATTCATCCATGAGCATATTACAAAAAACTCTCATTTAAACCACCCTAAATTTTCCATTAACAGTGGCAAGGCCAGCAGTGTACCTACACAAACAGAAAAACTCATGAGGAAAAACCTAGTGCAGGGTCATCAGATGATAGATCTCTGCTACTGCTGTAAAAGCAAAAAAAGGTAGCTAGCTAGGTAGGAGAGGAAACGGCTTTGCCTTTGCTACTCTTTCTATTGCAGTGCCCTTTATATATGCAGGCTGAGAGGAATGCATCATAAAAGGTGACATTTTATAACAGCAGTTTGTAAATTTTACAGAAGCTTACTGCCTGTAAATCACACAGCTTATACCCTCACTGACTTTATTACTGCAAACCCAACCATGGATAAACTCCATGCCAGTTTACTTTAAATTTATCTTTTTTATTCAGACCTAACTGAGGTATTTTAATATTCCTTTTCTTCTAATGATAAAGCCATCCTGATAATCTTATTTTCTCGACAGACATTTTGAAAGACTCTATTGTATCTTGAAAAAGCAATTCCTGGTTCTGATAGTTCCTATCTTAGCATGTACTCCTGCTGTCAAAAGATGTGCATTTCCCCTTTATTTCAATTACGTGTATTTATTTGTATTCCAAATCCTCTCATCACCTAACCCTTTGACGTGCTTCACAGCCAGACATCACAGACTGGTTTTTACAGGATCTATGCACAAACCTGTCCTTCATTTGATAACATCCACATTTATTTCATAGCGGAGCTGCACAATTTACTCTCCCATCTGTGCAGTAGATATTTTCATGGGTAATCTTCACATGCATTAATGGAAATCAGTGGCACAAATTCCTTGTTCATCAGTGAGAGTTTTGTGAATTATCTTGTTTTTCCAAAGAGCTTCATGGAGCAGAGTGCCCCAGCTGATGAGTTTCCCTCTGTTTTCAGCAGTTCTTATTCTCTGCTTATGGTCCTGCTCATACTTCACTTTCAGCCCTAATAGAAAGCAAGACTAGATTCTGCTCAAACCCCTGTTTCAGGAGTAGAGAAGACCACACTGTTTGGAAACCAGTGGAGAAAGGTATTTCCTCCGGGTGGTTCACAATGCAGTTGTTGGAAATTTCAGAGACCTATTTTCCTTGGCAAGTCGAGCAGGATTTGTAGTCAGGTTAGATGTAGTGCTCTCATCTGGAGCTCAGGAAGGTGTTGGCTGTGCCAAGGTGTTGATTGCAGTGGAAATCTGTCAACATGGAGCAGCAAATGACATGGCCTCTCTTCAGGCTCAGCTGCTGGCTTCGTGCCTGCTTGGAATCACATCACTTTTTAGCAAGGATGCTGTGAAGTTTCCCCGATATACCCGGGCTTACACTGAGGGCTTGGCACCAGAAGCTGGCCAGTGTCCAAAGTCCCTCAAGACTCTGAACAGCACCTCATAGCCCCTCTTGGGCTCATGAAACCCTTTTCTTCTTCTCTACAGAACCTCTGCAGTGCTGGGGAAGGTGTTTCATTGAATGGATGAAACCATCTCCCTCTGTGCCTGTTCTAGCCAGCAACATCAGACTTAAAATTAAATTCTGTAGTGCCTGATTGTCTTCTCAATTATTTACTACGAATAGGGGGTAACTTGACCAAAATAAACATTGAGTCACATTTTTTCTCCAAGAGAACAAGCAGCCTCAGCATGCTGAGCTTTGCAGTTTCATGGCTCAGTAGAAATGGGGCTGTGATGCTGCCCAAGCAATAATAATTCGTTAAGATGATTGAGATTTCTGCTACAACTTTGGAGTATAATGGCTTAAAGACACCTTAATGTGAGACTGAGATGTTTTTAAAGGGCCTTTTGGTCCTACAGATGGAGAGAAACACCTGCTGGGATATTGCCAAATCCCAGGAGTTGGGTTTTTCACATGCCGAGGTTGAGGCATGCAGACAGGTTAGCATGAGAGTGACTTTCCTTTCTATCATCACATCCATTGACCAATAACCTCAACATCTCGAGAAGATGTGTGTCAAACACAACAGGAATTCCTTTAGTCCTCATCCACAGGGATGAACAGCCTCTCTGAACACACCACAGAGGACTATGAAGGTGTTCAGTTAATATTTACTGCTGATGCTGAAATGGAGATTTCATATCCCAGAAGACATCCTCAAAGTATCCACATGCAGAATCCATTTACTTCATCTTTGGTCCTCAGAGATGCATCAACATATAAAGGCATTTAATTGCTGCATTTTAAATGCCCTGCTTGGAGATTAAATATTACATAGAAAAATGGATTCAATAAAACGGAGCACAAATCACTACAATTCCAAAACATAAATCTCTTTGTTACTGCTCTTTTGCTGCTGCTGCAAATTGTTGGCATGTTTTATTTCAGCTCTTTTCGTCTGTTTTTCTTTTAAAGTCTGTATGTAGAGAAGAGGGTGGAAAATGTAGGTGGAGGGATGAGGGCATTTTTTTCAGCTGGCTACAGTGAGAGGAGAAAATATGTTTGCTTTATAAAATCAGATTTTTGCAGGGTTCTGGTTCCATATGGGAAATAGAAGGGGTTGGATAATTCGGAAAGGACTTCCTAAAGATATTCCAAAAGAATGAACTTTTGAGATTATCCATTCCATGTGCCAGGACATCTTTTTTTTATATGAAATTTAATCAGCATTGTGCTATGACATTACATTTTATATTGCAAATTACATATTGTAATTACCTAATTACACATTGTAAATATATGATTACATGAATTTGCACCAAAATTCATAATTACACTTAATTACACTAATTGCATCAATCTAAACTAATCAACTACAAAACACAAGGAAAACTCATGCAAACAAAGCTGAAAAAAGGAACATTTTGAGAGTGAGCCCACACTCCCAGAATACCCAGAGACACAATTCTGCCTTATGTCAGGAAATAAATTCATAAGTAGAGATATGTGGGAAACAATTTCTCTGACCTAAAGGTGTTTTTATGCTCTCAAAGAAAGCACTCCTGTTCTGAATTAGGGCAAACACATCTCCATATCTTACAAAGATTTGGGAAGGTTGGACTATTGGGGGCTTTTTTCCCTTTCTGTATAAAATTACAGGAGACTTCTCATCTGCTCCAGATGGAAGGGATTTGGCTTCAGTGAACTGCCAGTTTCCACCAGAAAAGCAGATAAATTTGGATGCCAGCTTCACTGGGAGCAGCAAGCTCTTCACATTCCTTAAAACCTAGTCCTAACTCTCCCACTACAGCAACAGGGCAGGATTTACCTTTGTTGTGCTGAGGGCAATGATCAGCAGAGAGGATTTCGTTCTGGACCACAGCCTTGTTCATTTGAGGTTCATGTGGCAGCCCAAGTCCTAAAATGTTCTTTCTTACAAAATTAACACCGGCACGTTCCAACTCCATTAGCGTGGATATTGGCATGCATGGTTATAATTTACTTCCTTTACTAATTAGTGGCCCATTTTTCTGTGGGACGCTTATTGTGACTCCAGGAAAGGTTTTAGTCATGGAAACATATACTGCTTTTGATGCATTTTCAGTAATTAAAACTCATCTTACATATTTATATACGTTTCATTCCTTTGGGGAACAATTCTGAGGAAACTGATGGAATTCCTGCTGATCAGAGACAAAAATAGGCAATTATGGATCATCTCTTTCTTTCTTTCCCTTTTATCACTGCTGTATCAGTAATTAAAACTGTTGTACTGTAAATATAGCTTTACACATCTCAAATGAAGAGGAGCTGTTGCCAATAAAGCCCACAGTGTGCCCAAGCAGTGTCATGGTGAAGGAAACAAACAGAGAGATGCAGTGCATTTCCCCGTGGATGCACTCTTGAAAGTCCCATTAATACTCATAATTAAATGATGGGGTGGGTGAGAGGATGCTATTCCAAGGCATTTAGAAGTGACACAACTCAGCTCAGGTGTAGGAGATGTGCTTTAAAATGTTGCATCCCTTCTCCAGCACTCTGTTTCCCAGGTAAATTATCTCTGGCAGTCTTTCTTATTTGCCTACTAGATTTTTAAAAAGGAAAGAGCCTTTTCTCTGCAAGCAGCGAGAGGTGGATATTTACTCTTTGTCATAAGTGCCCTCTTTCAGAACCAAGACGGCGTTCTGCAGCAGATGTGTTGTGACCCTGGGAGTGTCCCTGCTGGCAACCAGGGGACTGGGAAGAGTTGGAAAACAGCCTCTCTGTCCAAAGCAAAGAAAACCTCACGTTCCCACACCCCCTGTGTACTGCTATCTTTAAAGCCTTTTGTAAGACTCTTAACTTGGCGAGTTGTGCAGTGTTATCCTTATTCTCAGTGATATAATCGTGCTCTCACATTCAGTGAAAACATGAGGGAACATGATGTTTGCTGTTTAATCAGAAGATCCTATCCTGAAATCACTCGACTCATAGAAAGCCACTGTAACAAATACTGCTTATGTTCAAAACCAGCAACACTTCTTTATCTACTGCCTCTAAACTGACATCAATCACACAAAATATTTTCAACAGAGCCAAAATTTATGATGTTTCTATTCAAAGATAGGCAGACCTGAACTTAAATTTATCCATGTAATCCCAGACCTTGCTGTGTGACATAGTCTTTAAGCACTCAGTTACACGTTATATTTTTTAATGGATTTAAATTCCTTGGAGGTCTTCTGCAGGGCATCCCTGCTTGCATGTTAGGCCTCAATCTGCAAAGGGACTTTGGCTCACAGAGCACAAAACCAGGATGTCTTCAAAATCCCCTTGCTTGTCCCACCTCACCTGGGAGATGTCCCAGGTTCCCAGAACTTAATTATTCCACATCTGTCAGTAAATATCCTTAAGGCCTCAAGGCATCCCCTGAGGGATGTATGTCCTGATAACTTTGAGAATCTTTGCATCTCCATTCCCAAACCGCACATTCCCACTGGGATCTGGGAGCAAACTCATCGTTCCCCTGCCTGCTTTCCCTGAAGATAGCTAAAGCACATTTACGGGGTCAGTCTCCCAACAAAAGAGAAGCAGAAGAGAAGAGCATTTCCCCATTTATGCAAGAGCTCAGGACTCAGAGGTCTCACACGAGGTACACAAGATTCACATGCAGCTTTTCTCTCTGCCCCAAAACATTTGACCTTCTCTCTCCCCTCACACCAATGCTCAAAGCAGATAACAAAGGGAACCTGCTGCGGCTGTGTTTGCCTGGTTTGTTTCATTGAAGCAATTTCACTGTAGTGGAGTCTAATCCAACACATATTAAGGCAGAAAACAAGCAGCACCAAGTTTCAGCCTGTCTTGCTGTGACATCTCCAACAGGAGTGGCAGTGCCAGGCACTGAAACCTGCAAGCCCTTCCCTGGATCTAGATCTGACACTTCTCTCCAGCTGAATTTTCTCACTGATTGAATGGGGTGAAAGAACATTATTTCGCTTAGCAAAGATGGGCAGCAAGCCATGGAGATGAAATTAACCAAAGTATCAATCAAATTCAGGTGCCTGTTTGCTCTTTGAAGTGTTGCCTAAAGCTCAACCTGGATTAGTTATTTTAGGTTGCTCAAACCAGTCCAAGCTGGAATTATCCACAAGTTACCAGGGGAAAAGAAGGAAACACTGCTAAAGGTGATTTCCCCCACTTACCCTGGATATATTCTGCCTGTTCCACACACGACACACCAAAGCAGACTTCCAGATATTGCTGGCAGTGGATTTGTACAGAAGTGAAAACGTGGTCTTTGCCTTTCCTTCACCTGACACTTTGTACAATGTTGGTTTAAAGGCCTCCTTAGTTCTGCCCCACAGATAGAGCTACTTTGTGAGGTCAGGAGGGAAGCTGATGACTACAGTGCTGGAGAAATGGTTTCTGCAGTATTCTGCTCTCACAGCATCACATTTAAAGCTGGGTGAATACAAATTGATTTTCATTTTAATGTCTGTTCCTGAAGGAAACGCATTTAAATACTCAGTCAAATGAAACTTCTCATTGTGATTTAAGCTAGCATAAACACTCTAACGTAAAATTAAAGAATTTTTTCTAAACAGATAGCTATTTTTTGCAGAGAAATGGATATACTTCTGCTGTTTTCTCAGGCTGCTTTAAAAAAATGAGCAAAAGCTAAATTTATTTCTCAAAAAAATTAAAAAATTCATATAAAAATATCTTTAACCATGCTGCTAATTGTGGTGAGCTTTCAGGCAGGTTTACAGTGCCTGTCACCCTCAGGTGTGGGACTGGTGGTATCAGATACCTTTGCTTATTCGCTTCCTCCTCTGTCCAGTCTGTGTGCTTTAGACTTCCTGACAAAGCCTCTGAGAGAAAACTGCTCACAAAAGCCTCAGCAGCCATTCCTAAGTCCAATGCTATACCAGGCTGATAATATTGCCATAAGATGTGTGAAGCTGTGGACACTGAGACAACAACTCCAGGGATGAACGTAAAACAACAGAATATTGGCTAATTCTACATAAGGCTGTTCTGCACTGTTCTCCGAAAACATCAACTCAGTTATCAGCAGGAATCAAAAAGGCAGGTGAAATATTTGGAAAGGAAATGAGAGGGCTAAAATCCCAGCATTTTTCCAAACCATATTCCTTCATCCCAGGTCATATCTTGGATATCATGCAGTTCTGCTACCCTCTTTTCTCCCCAAAAGAGGAAGCACCAGGAACTTTAAAGCTCATGGCTGTGCCTAAGCAGGGAATGGCTCCTGCAAAGGTGCTGTGAAACAGGTCAGACTTCTGCCTGGACATAGGATGCCAGAGGTGACATGTATGGCAGGTTAAGCTTGGCAATCATGTTCGACCACCGTAAAGCCAATATGGAAAGATTAACAACTACTGCTCATAACCCAGGAACTAGAGAGCACCTAATAAAATTATTAGGCAGAGGATTTAAAACACAAAGAAAGAAGTATTGTCTTCACATAGTACAGAATTAAAGCACAGACCTCGCCACCACGGGCTGCGGAAAGATGTGAAGGTATAGATATCCGTGGTAGAAAGTTTAGCTGAAAGTATTAAACTGGAGGATTGAGGGGCACATCCTTGCCTTGCTGATGGCTGAAATTTGGGTAGGTAATTGATTTATATATTTTTCCTCAAAATGTTCTTTTAAGTATCTGCCGTAGTCACTGGCAGAGGAAGGGCGCTGGGCTGAATGGGTCAGAACATGTCCAAAAGGGCAGATGTGGAGTGAAAGGAGACAGGATGCACCCAGCACAGCCAGGGTCATGTTAGTGGAGATGATACTTGTCTACTAATGGAAAAGCATTCCATAGCAGTGCTGAGCTGTGGCATGGTTAAAGGTGGTCTGAGAGCCCTTTAGTCCATGAGAAGGCAGCCTGCTCTCACACACTCACACCCCCAGCCCCCTGCACATATATCCAGAGCCAGTCCTTCCAAACTCAGGCAGCTTTTGTTCCTACACTGAAGCTCATTCTCATTTTCTTTGCTTCAACAAAGGCAGACGGCTTAATTTGCATCCAGGTGTAATAACCAATCTGCCTTTCAGGAGATCCAGAAAAGGAAGCACCTTAATTCTTCCCACTGAGGGCTGAAAACCTTGGCACCAAGGATGAAAAGCCACAGGAACCAAAAAGCACTTTCAGAATTTCATCCGATTAAACACAGACATCCTCCGAGTGCTCTTCTCTCCATAACAAGCAGCAAAGAATGATTAGCCTGCCAGCTAATGGGAGTGCTCATGGCTCACTCCTCTGGCTCAGCCACAAACGAGGCGACAGCGACTGCGGCGTTTGAGTCGTTTCCTTACAATCGCAGCTGGGCAATTAGACTCCTGCCTTCCTTTGATGGCTAAGCTGGGAAACCGGGGAAGGAGGCAAAAGGTTCATTTGGGGGAAAGGGATCATTTGCTACAGCGTGTTTGGGTCAAGCCAATGTTGCTTCATTATTTTTAAATAGCATCATGTAACATTTCTAAATGAAATGCTATTTTTCTAGCAAATTTTTGTAGATAAATGCCCCCTCACTACTCCTTTGCCCAGGCCTTTTCTCAAATTCACCACACACTCATAAATAGTTTCAGTCACCCTAAAACTGTGGATTTGGATAAGTAAATTATTTTTCCAAATGTCTTCATCTGAATTTTCCCTAAACTTCTCCACTCATTATTTCAGCATAGCTGGGTTAGAAATAGCATGTCCATGCTCTCATTCTTTGGATTTAAAAAAAAAAAAAAAAAAGAAGAAAAAAGTATTTTCTTTTTAACCTACTGAAAAATTGTGCCTTTGCACAGTGGCTTTGATCCAAAGCTATGTGAAACAACAGGAATCCTTCCCTTGACTTCAATGGTTTGGGGACTTGGCCCTTATGCTTTCGCTGAGGAATAAGCAAAAGCTATTGCTTTGGCAGTATGAGATAATTGTTTCTTTCTTCTGTCGCGGTGCCCCAGCACACCGAGCCAACAAAGCCGAGCTCACATCTTGCTCAGCACAGCCTGAGATGCATTTCAGAGAGGCCTTTGCCAGGGCTTTATCCAATCAAAGCGACAAACATGAGACAAATGTCACTGCTATATTCAGCAGCATCAAACTCTGCTTTATTAATACATATCCGTGGCTGACAAAAAAAAACCCATGGGTTTGCAAGTCAGCACTGGTTTGAATATACAAGGCAGTGCAGAAACCATGGAGCTGCTGTCAGCCATACAACAGAAGCAGAGCTGGGTTTTGGGGCTGCTGTGCAGAGGAGCACAGGAGGTTCATCGTGGCTCAGGACCGGGAGGATGATTCCACAGAAGCCAAACGCCTGCAATGTGTGGGAATGCAATGAAAACTTGCATTGGAGCAGACAGCAGGTGCTGATACAGCAACTGGCACTCGCCAGCCAGACATGGACTCCATTTTATGACTTCAATTTGTTTTACCTACTCATGCAGCTCATGGTTTTAAAGAGCCTATCTGAGTGAGGCTGGGAGACCGAGGTACGTATTTGTAGCACAGCATTCTCATAGCAAGGGTGAGGGAAATAATAACTTGCCAATGAAAACAGTTGCTTCCCGGGGAAAAGAAAAACAGCAATAATTGAATCCTCATTTTAGAAAGCGTAAAAACCACAAACAAATGTTTTCTGCAACAAACCCCTCATTATGAATATGAAGGTTTTTGTGTGAGGCAACGCGCTGCTGTGTGATTGTGTGTTTCTGCTGCTTGCTGCTCACATTGGGGTCTAGGGAGGTTTGGTCTCTGCTGTTGGAAAATGCTGGCTGTAGGTACCCTACAGAATCTAGGGAGTGTGAACCTGGAGTATAATGTCAGTGAGCCATACTCCTCCCTAAGTCTCCCACTAGACCGGGGCACGGTATGAATTGTCAGCACAAATCTAAATCTCTAATGTTATCTTTAGGGAAATGAATTGAAAGGAAACTTGGAAATACATTGATAAGGACCTGTGAAAGGTCTGATCTGGCTCCAGTGATGATTTCACTTTTCTCCAGGAAAATAACAGGAATTTTTACTGCACCTCAGGGGAAAAGTAGGGAAGCTGGACATCCAGGATATGGTTTTTAATAAAGGTATCAAACAGAAATGAAACCATGTTTAGGCTTTTCAACTGAGCTTTTTACGAGTTCTTCAACTCAGAAATTCCCCACAGATAGGTTTCTCAGTGTTGGCCATAGCACAGCAGGTTAGTTGGGAAACTCTGAACAAAGCAGCTCTCTAAGAAATCGGTGCTTTAATATATTAGAGGCTCTTCCACGTAATTTCTTACATGAAAGAATAGATAAAAACCTCATGTATGAGCACAACAATTATATATAAGCACATTTGCTTCAATAAAAACATTTCCATGTGCTTGATATAAAAATTTAAATATTCCAATATTTTCCACCAGACATCATGACCTAGTCGATTTTTCAAGGTTGCAAGTGCCACTTTTCCAGATTTCCCTATCTCTTGGGATCAAGCTTCAGCAGGGTATTTTTCAGTGTCAGAATGTCCTGTCCCCCTTTCCACTTCCTCCTTCAGATAGATCCTGCCTTGAGGTAAGATAATTGCAACATCTTGGGTTCGTGTACCAGGAAGACGTCGTTAGCATGCAGAATTTATGCACACAGACGGGTTTCGTGCATCACCTTCTGAAACATCAGTGACTGATCAGCATCTGAAACACTATTTTGGAGCACAACCCGGTGATGACCTCGTCATCAAGCTTCAATACTACCAAGTCTCAAGCTCCCATTGGAAATCTTTGAAGGGGAGGACAAGCACATGGACAAGACTGATGCTATCTGCCTTCCTAATGACTTTTAAGAAAGTCCCACTCCACAGGCTTTTATGGAAAATAAGTTGTGGTTGAACAAGAACAAAAGCCCCTGTTTGAATTATTAATTGGTTAAGGGACTGGAAACAGAGGTAGCAGTAAAAGGTCAGCCCACGCACAGGGGAGAAGTCACTAGGAGAGCTCTCCAGGGAGATGGGCTCTGCTGGGTCTGTGCTGTCCAACACATTCATAAGTGCTCTGGGAAAGGGGTGAAGGATGAGAAATGGGGTGGAGGTAGAAGGCAAAGGAAGGCAATCGATTGGCAAAGTTTTCTGATGAAATTCAGTGATAAGTTATGAAAGAAAAGTATTCAGTGAAGTAAGGGTGAATTGTCTATGGAGAGCATCTCTTGAAGACCTTGCCAGGCTGAGTGACCAAGCAATAACAGATGAAATGCAGTGCAGATACATGTGGAGCAGAATATATGGCCAAAAGAACCCCAGAATCCTAACCTCATTTATAAAATGATGGCTTCTGAGCTGAGCTAACCCCCCAGTACAACGGGGAGTAAAATCTTGGGTTCATGGTAGATCATAGAGTGATTTGAGTTGAAAGAGACCTTTAAAGTCCAACCCCCCTGCAATGAGCAGACACATCTTCAATTAGATCAGGTTGCTCAGAGCCTTGTCCAACCTTGAGTGCCAGACATGGGGCATCTGCCACCCCTGTCCCAGTGGTTCTTCAAAACTTTCTTCCTTATATCTAGTCTGAATATACCCTCTTTCTTGGTTTAAAACCATCTCCTTGTCCTGTCACAGCAGGCTCTACTAAAATGTTTGCCTCCATCTTTCTTATAAGTCACTTTTAAGTACTAACAGGCTGCAATACAGTCTCCCTGGAGCCTTCTCTCCTCCAGGCTAAACAATCCCAATTCTCTCAGCCTTTCCTTACAAGAGAGGTGCTCCATCCCTCTGACCCTCTTCATGACCCTCCTCTGGATTCCCCCCGACAGATCCATGCCCTGTGTATGCTGGGGTCCCAGAGCTGGATGCAGCACTGGGGGTGAGGTCTCACCAGGATGGAGCAGAGGGGCCGAATCCCCTCCCTTGCCCTGCTGGCCTTGCTGCTGTTGATGCAGCACGGGATGCAGTGGTTTTTTTGGGCTGTGAGCACAGCACTCATGGCCGGCTCATGGCCAGCTTTCCATCCACCAGTTCCCCCCAGCCCTTCTTAGCAGGGCTGCTCTCAATCCCCTCGTCCCCCAGCCTGTCAGTATCAGGGTTTGCCCCGACCCAGGTGCAGCACCTTGCACTTTGCCTTGTTGAACCTCATGAGATTCCCACTGACCCACTTCTCAACCTTGTCCAGGTCCCTCTGGGTGGCATCCCATCCTTCACATGTGCCAGCCACACCACTCAGCTCGGTGTCATCAGCAAATTTACGAGGATGCATTCACAGATGACTGATAAAAATCCAGTTCAATGTTTGTTAGAAGCAGATAAGTAATTCAGAATATATAAATCATTAGGAAAGGATTCAATCAAAACCAATGTGGTCCCGCTGTATCTTGAACACTACTAACATTTCTAGGCCATCTGGTAGGAAAACTCCACAGCCAGAGGGAAGAAGGACAGAAAAAAGGAAGACTTCTGGTGCTTCTACTGAAAAATGGATATCATGTTAACACCAAGATATATTCCATCCACATCTAAATCTGCTCAGCCCCAGGTACTTTTGTGACAGGTTTTATAGTCACCACTTTACAGAAGGAAAAACTCATACACAGAGATTTAGTAATTGGCCCAAGGTTACACGGGAAGTCTGAGGCAGAAACAGGTCTGTGCTCAGATCTTCAACTTCTGTCTACAAAACCGAATGTGAAGTGTTGAGACAAGGAAAACATTCCTGGAGCGGTACAAATTAGGGGATGGCACATACAGTGTGCCTCATTGTAAGCCTGTAAATGAATGTTAAACATGGATTTTGGATGCAATTATTCTGCCCTAGTCACAGAATATATTTTAAAAGGCTAACTGGCCCATGTCAGCTCTCATCACTGAGGACCTCTTAACCAGCTCACAAATCCAGGGCTACACTTAGGTAATTAAAACTGATCAGAAAGCAAGGAGGGAGGAAGGGGGAGA